>CM075881.1:12035573-12635573 GCA_038021265.1 Cyprinella venusta | reverse complement strand
TTAATTCTACTTTCACTGTAAGTGCTTTCAATTACCTCAAATTTTGGTGTAAAAAAAAGAAAAAAAATGGATGATTCAATTTTTTCTTAAAGCTACACAGTGTGATTTTTACCTCCATCTAGCGGTGAAAAGGTATATGACCATCCAGTGAATATTAGTTTCTGTTCCTCTCAATTCTGATTTAGTTTTAACTCCTACGGTGGCCTATGTAGTCCAAGATTAACATGGCTTCCAATGCAACCTCGTCCATGAGTGTTAACTCAAACATAAACACGAAAGGCGAAGCTTGAATTAACGGGTTTGTCCCTCTTTGGCTAAAGTACTTTCAAGATGGAGGGGCAACATGGCGACCAACATTAGAACCCCTTACCCGTATGTATTTTCAATGGTATACACTCACGAAAATACTTTGTTACTTGAACAAAGTAAACATACATTAATGAGCACATATATTTTTGAAAGAACTAAGTGTTTTTAGCTAAAAAGAGTTACACAGTGTAGCAGTGTAATCAATATTTTGCCATTGAACCATCGGATTATTCCTTTAAAAGACACTAAAAGCAAAGTACAGAACAGATACGGCACAGATTACAGCTATCGACTCATTGTGTCCACATACTACATACAATTATCCATTATTTGTGGCTACGATAACTGATTTTTGCTATGAAGAACATCATTATTTAGCAGGTTTCAAATCAAATCAAATAGTGTCAGCGTGTCATTTTTAGTCTTGTAAGTTTAACAAAGCATCACCATTGAACAATATCAAATGATTCAACAGTTGTCACGCATGTTGTCAACACATTTCAGATAGAGGGGATGTTCTGCGCCAGAAGGCAGATTGCACCATATCTGTCAGAGGAATGCCTCGGTGCGGCTCGGCGTGTGCCACGGCTGAGCAGAAGTGAAAGAGGGGGGACGACGGAGCGTGAGAGGAAGAGACGGAGAGAGAATACTGATGACTGACTGTTAGGGGAGGCTGAGGCAGAACTCTGCAGGTGGAAGCTGAACCCCGGAGCCTCTCTGACAGATGCTGTTGCTGCGTGGAGGGGAACCGGGCAAGCCTGCGCGGGGTGCTTTTGGAGATAGCAAGCCACAAAAGACATAAAGAGAGAGGGTACAGAAACCAAGGCAAAGGAACATGCTGTTTAAGTAGGGCAGAGACTGGGGCAGAGTGAGGGAGATCAGGAGGGATGGAGGTAAGGCTCAGAGGAGCGCTCAATGACGTACTACTATTTCATATTTAATTCACAAGACTAATTATGCCCCACTTGTGATGCCGGGAATCAATGGCTGCCTTTGGATCAGCATGACCATGATTGCTTCAGAGTGCACATCTTTTATTAATGACCCTCTCATAAGTTTGCACAGCTCATGCTGGGTTTCTGCCTTGTTTTCCAACACGATCAGTTCGCAGCTACGGGAGGCTGGTCTTTGAAGAAAGAGAATGAGGACTAAAGATCGCTGGGTTTCTCAAGCAAACTAGAATGACAGAAACCATATAAGTAGTGTCCTTTTTGACATTGAAATGAGAATAATCCGGGGGGGGGGGGGGGGGGGGGGCACAGGTCTGGTGCAAATACAAGTTATTTTAAATTCTGGATCAGACAAAGCTGAAGCTGATTAGAACCATTCTAACAAATTAGCCTCAAAAGAGGCTACTTAAAAAGTAATATACAATAGGTCAATAAAAGTATAGTTCTATTGTTGCAGAGAATCAAGCTGAAGTTGAATCTAACTTTGTATCTATATATACACCTGAATGTGAACTTTAAAGGATGCCTAATGTCAGGATTAGGTGGAGGAATCAGTGCAAATCACAGGTGATTCATCAGGGACACATGCAGAATGTGAACGGAAAACTCTGGTCTAAGGTACATGGACACAAATGAGAGCAAATAAATCCAAGTGTCATGGAAGAGGTGAATGAGGTGGTTGTATGTGTGGGCGATCATGTTTAGCAGAGAGTGGGATCAGGAGAGAGTGGGTGGAAGTGACAAGAGAGGAGAGAAAGTGACAGGGGAAGTACGAGGGATTGGCAATGCCAGCGAGAGCTGAAAGCCAATCAGTGTGAGGTGAATCATAGTGAGCAAAACTACACGACGACAGGCTGCATGTTGGGCAAACAGGCACATGCCAGTCCCAACTCCTATTCTCTGAATGCCTAGTTGGTGTTAAACTCTAATGGAAATCATAGAGACATTTAATTGTTTACAGCTGAATGAGAAGGATTACTCAGTTTGACTTCTGTTTGCTGCTATAGGACAATTCAATGGCAAAGCTGAATGTACAGGATGATAGAAATTGAGAAATCAGAAAAAACAAAACAAAATTGGCTTATAATGCATTTAGTTTCAAAAGCTCCTTGGTTAAAGCCCATTGGTGACATGTGTGTGTGTGCACTGTAAAAATGAACTGAACTAAACAAACATTGATCACCATAATGGTGACTTAAAATTATGGTTTTCTCCTTCAGTGATTCTGCTTGTTAACATCAGGTGTCTTCAATGTTGGCAATATAAAATAAAGAGCTCTCCATTCATCTTTGACGTCTATCTGTTATTCGGATATTTTTGGTGTAAATTTTACTCATTTTAAATGGTTAACTTTTAAGGAATTAATTTGATTAATTACTCAGTTCTAATTGTTAAATTGAATTAATAATATTGTTTGTAATCAATTTTATTGATTTGATAAAGCGTATTCATTTTTACTGTGTGTGTGTGTGTGTGTGTGTGACTAGTACAGTATGCCAAGTGTGTAACCATGAAACAAAAGGTATTAAAATACTTTCCTGAATATACTGTGTTGTTATATCTAAAAGGGTTCTCTAAGTTTACTTTGCACATGAGGAGAAAATGGTTTCCAACAGGTTGCACCACACTGACTTTCATTTGGTGCACAAAAGTTCTTATTTTTTCCCCCTCCTTTTTAAAAAAATGCTTAAAATGTCATATTCCAGAACTGGTGGTGTTTTTTTTTTTTTTTAAGAAATAAATTCAACACTTTTTTTCAATTAACTTACAGTTACACAGTTATTTTAAGACATGCACAATATTTTTACAATTAATTTTAATTTAAGAATATGAATGAATATATTTTCAAAATGAAGCGTTATATTCCTGTGTTTCAAAGAAGAAAGTAATTCATAAAGGTTTGGATGCAGATATATATATTTTTGTTGTTGTCTAAAACAATTCTAGATGCCCTAATCCCATACGGTTAGCGCTGAGAATAATATAAATAAAAAGAATATTCCCCGTATAATCTGTGGACTCGAGTCGTGAAGGTCTTTACGCATTTTCTGCGTGACCCTCTCTATCCAGCGCGCGCATCCCGTTGACTGCATGTCATCAGTGACGTCATACAGCACGTCCGAGGCGCGATGCTGCTGATGTTTTTCAATGAATGAGATCCCCCTCCCATCCGCATTACTATCACTACAGGCTGTCTATAAATTGCGAACGATGGGAGAGCCCGTTAAATTTCACAAGTGTGATCGACGGCAAAAGAGTGAGTGGATACATGCAGCGGAACACATTACGCGTGCCATTCAGCATCGTTTCTCATCAGCAGAGGTAACCAACAATGTACAGAAGTTGACAGTTACTTTGGTGATGCCAGCTGAGAAGTTTCTTGAATTTAATTTGGACTGATTTATTACAAGGTAAGTCAATTTATGGTAATAAATGCAGGACAAAATAGGGATACAATTAAACAAAACGTTACAATATTATTATTACCCCCTTATAAAATAAACTAAATTCGGATATAGTAGAAAATGGAATACATTTTGTGATTTGTGGTGTCAATAGCCTTGTGAGCGACTTAAAGTTACTGCAGTGTGACTCACTTTTGCGCACATGTGCAGTGACATATCAGACACCAGGGTGTCTCTTGGAAAGTCAAAGACACATATGTGATCAACCATATGTGATTTTATTTGCAAAATTACAAATACAAGCATTTTCATTCTTTAAAAAAATGGATTAGAACTCTCTACAGCCTTTACAACACAATTCAAACTCTAAAGACTTGCAATTTGTAGCACAGACATAGCCTATTTTGTTACATTCAAGCTGGATGTGTTAAGTGTAGCACAATTGAGTCGCTATGCAAAAAGTAGATCTTCAAGGTTGAGAGCTTTGCATGCTGTGCTAAAAATTAATGTGGCAGCTATATTTAATAAATGTCACATTTATAGTATAGAAGCATCTCTCAAGCTTATATGTCCGGTGTAGCCTACAGACGGACCTATTTTGATTAATAGCTTAGACGTTAAATAAGCACAAGTGATCGGCGAAGCGCTTATTAATATGAAATGCACTCAAATGAAGGCTTGAACCTAAAACGGGTTCATATTACGCATATGTGTCCAGCTGTTCTTCTGTCCGCGAGACATTGTTATCTATTCATGTTATCTAACAATTGTCACATGGCATTTCCGATTCACATAGGGGAAAAAGACAACAATGTCGCTCTATGCTTCTCTCTCGAGCTTCTTAATTTTGAAGTAACAATATCGTGACGTACTTTCAGATGAAGTCAATCCTGCGTCATTCCTCCGCACACGCCGACGATTTCCAACAGCCCGTCGGGATCATTTAAAGGGACAGCGCGCGTGTGGCGCATGCGCAGCCGTCCACATCGAGCCCCACGAGGGTTCGCAATGCGGGAGGTGGGGGGTTTTCTGAGGGGGTGGAAACAACGTGAGGAACATCCAAAACTCTCCACACGAGTTTTGCAGAATAATTCGGCATGTAATTCACACTATTGTCGTTATATTCTCATTGACATAATCGAGGATTATCCCTCTTATTCTAGACCAACAGAAGATTGTGTGAGGGGAAGGTTAAGATTAAATCTTCGGATGGGTTTTAGTAGGCTTTGCCTTCAGTTAATAAAATAAACGTGAGGGAACAAAACATTACCATTTAGACTGTTTCTTCTGTAAGATATCTCCCTCTGATTATCCACCACAATTATGACTACATGTAGCTACTTAACGGGATAGTTCACTCAAAAACTAAAAAACAAACAAACTGAAAACTGTCATTAGCCTACTCATCCTCAAGTTGTTCCAAACCTGTATGAGTTTCTTTCTTCCGTTCAACACAAAAGATGGTAGGCTATTTTAAAGAACTTTGATAACCAAACATTTGATGGTGGCTATTGACATACAGTAGGAAAAACATACTTTAAATGAACCACTTCTTTTAAACATAAATCATAACTGAATAATTTGTTTTCAATACATATAACTTATTTAGAAGTTGTAATAACCAACCAATCTAATATATATATATATATATATATATATATATATATATATATATATATATATATATATCATTGTCAGCACCATGGATAGCGCACAAGGTTTCACCAGAAAACCAATCAAAACTTAAAGCTGCAGTGTGTAGCTTTTTTTGGGGTTAAAAATGATCCAAAATACGTATTTGAGAAAATACATAACCAGCCAGTGTTCAAAACTATCTGCTTGCTGTAGCTCGATTTAAAGTGGTAAGCTTGTAATAATGTTTTTAACTCCAGTGGTGATACAATTAAACTTAGCAATTTGATGGCGGATCCAGAAAGGTTCAAACGACAATCACCAGTGACAAGTTAGTTAAGATGGGTGAATATATGGGTTGTAAAATGCAAAAGACTTCGGAGTGGCAAACTTAAATAAAAAAGAGACTGCAATTGGACCCAGGCGAAAACAAGGATAGCCTACATATCAGAAGGACATTACATGTAGTCAAGCAATGCTGACGTTGTTGAGAACAAAGTATAATTTGCACGGTTTTGCGTGATATAAGTGATTGTTAGATTTAATCAGCGATAGTTTCTGGTGAAAATTATTATGTTAGTCATACTTCCAAAACAAATAATCTGTGATTCTTAATGCCAATATCCACACTGGCGCGGTGATTGACAGCTGCACACTATCCTCAAACATTGTGTTCATCCACGCAGTGCCGTGTTGAGAGGGTATTGAAGTACAACTCACGTAAAGTTGATAAAATTATTTCCGCGAATGACTGCAATTGCAGATTTCGAACAGAAATGGCGACAAAGAGGAAAAACGCCGGACTACTACAGCTTTAAAGGGACGGTTCACCCAAAACATAACCATTTACACTTTCTTCTGTAGAGAAACAAAGTTTTTTTTGTTTGTTTTTTTACATAAAGAGTAAGTTAATGGAGACTGACTGAACATTTAAGGGTATTCTACCAAACATATCCTTTTGTTTTATCCTTTAAATCAATTGAGTTTATTAACAAAAATGTAAATTACTGTCTCACTATTCCTTTAAAAACAGATTTAGCCAGTATATTTAAAAGGTCCGTTATTTTGAATGTGTTTTGCAAGTTTGTGTAACTGCAATCGTGAAAAGCACCGCTTTATCTCATCACTGCAGCGAAAAAGTGTTTTGTGATGTGACATGCAAATGAAAATCATCGTCCGTTTGAGCACTGAAATAAACCGCACAAACAGAAGCAACACATCAGCAGCAGGAACAGATATACTGCATAATCACTATAGGGTCAAAACAAGTGATACTTTAGTTTATCCTCACCGCTACAGGGGCATCAGTTTATGATGTCACTCACTACACATAACATCAACAGCATGGACGTCAGAGCATGTTACTGAACTAGGCTTGCATAACCCCCCTTCCATCACAACCACCAGCAGCTAATATCCTGGAGTGAGTCAGTCCGATAATCTCTGCCGCAATCAATACAGAGATGTGGAAGCGGGCCATGCCGTTATGGACTCTTGATGGTGTCCTTCTAGGCCAGGAAAACTGCTTTCCTATTTATAGCAGGCATCTGAGGTGCTTGCTTATTGTTTAGACAGATTTCTAGATGGTTTAAATGTGCAAAATAAGGTCTTTTTTGTGTATCAAAATACTATTATTTGCAGCATTTTACACTTAAAATGGACTTAAATGCTTCTTAAAATGTAAAGAAATGGCATTTTTTAACATTAATATTCTAAAAAATGTTTGTTTTTGTTTTTTTCAAGGCTAAGAAAAACAAAATGCATAACAGTAAATGCACTTGAAGCACCTAAGGTCAGTGCATCAATACCTTGGCTCTAGACTGCTTACTGCTAAATGTGCCTGAAAGTACAGTAACAGTCTACAGTCATGGCTACTGACGTCTGGCAACCATCCACAGAGAATTCAACCACTGACGGAATCTTATCGAGTCCACGTGGGCCTGGTTAGTGCAGCTTTAAGAAACGGCGAGCAGGAATCTGTGTCATCTGCCCTGGAAACCCCTGTGCTGAATATGTGGGCCGTGTCGTAGCTGACCAGCCAATCAGGTTAGCTTGCCTAGTTTCCATTGAAAGCCCTTCTCTTGCTGTCTCCATGGCAACCGTGGCATTAGATTGTTACTGTAGCAACAACACTTCTGGTAACAGTCTACAGCCATGGTCGCTAGGGGGCAGAAACTTCTGCATCTGATACATCATCCTCTCTAAATCTGGGACCCACAATTTGTTTCAGACATGACACGGATGTTATTTTTTTTTATATTTAGTACATTGTTTTGCCTCTTTTGATGAACTTGGACACTTGCATTCACATAAAAGTGTACTGAAACTTCTAGTGATATTAAGTGTACATATGAAAACAGTACCCTATTATTTGACCACACTACCACGTAATCTAATTGGGTTACATTTAGATTACTAATCTAATTGGGTGACCAATCTAATTGGGTTACGTAGTTACATTGTACTTAGTTAAATACTTACTATAGAGTTACGGTTAGGGTTTGGTTTAGGGTTAGTTGTTATTATGCATAATTTACTGTTATTACTAGAGTAATGTAGTAATATATCACCTTAAAATAAAATGCTATCAACTTAAATGATTTATGTGGTTCAGATAACATATTTTGAGTTTATAGTGATTAAATCAATCTCCTTCATTGTATAATTAATTTTTTTCCATTTCAATGAACTTAAACTTTTAAAGCAACGAGGTTACTTAATTTTTTTTTTTTTAAGTTAAACCAACAATATACATTTTTTTTACGGTGATGTAAGAATTGGGGCAGTCCGAGTCATCAGTTTATCTTCTACCTGTATAAAGATAAAGATTTAGCACTTTATTTTACAGTCCTGTTCCGCATGTACATGTACTTATTAGTTACAATAACTGGGTATTATCACAACATTTCTTTTGTCAAATCAACTTAATGTATGTGGTTCAGATAACAATATTTTAAGATTCTGTTTATTAAACCAATCTTCATTGTTTTAACTATTTTTTTTATTATTATTTCAATTAACTTGAAATAAAATTAGGCCTGCCTACTTAAAAAAAAGTTAAACCAACAATAATTGTTTACAATGTGTAAGTACACGCAAGTGCACATTTTAAAATAAAGTGCAACCGAGATTTTAGACACACTTTCTTTCAATGTGCCATTGTTACAGGGCAATTACACAATTGAAATATATTAATTAAAACTGTACTTTGAACAAAGCAATTTTGTCAGAATGTTTGGTTACAGTAAAATGTATGTTAACACAAATGCCTTAACTTAAGATTTGGTTTCCATATTTTTTCTATGTCCAGTACTGGAAACCATATAGCTCACAGTATCGCTATTTATTAGTGTATCATAATAAAATGCTATTTGATTGTCAGCTGTTAAATGTAAAAGTGCAAGTGTAAAATGTGTCTGAATTTTAAGAATGTTTCTGAATTAAATGGCCAAAATTCTAATCAAATCTGATCACAGATCACTTAAGTAGTACTTTGTTAGGTATCTTACCTTTTATGACACCGAATCATATTTATACCATTATATATAAGTGTAACGGTCACCATGTAGTGCTAGGCACTACATTGCCCAGAATCCTCGTCACCGCATCCCTGCAATCACTCTCCTGATTCCAAATCACCTGCACCTGTTCCAGATAAGCACGCCCTTCACAGCCAGTATAAAAGCACCCAGTTCACGTTCACTCATGGTCAAGCCTCCAACAGGAAAAACCCTAACCAGCCTTCACTTGCTTCCTTTGAGATATCCACCACGCCAAGATGTAAAGTATACTTACCCGTAAAGACTAACCGCTCTGTCCTTGTTCTGACGTTCCCAGGATCTGCTCCATGAGTCTCGTTCCCTGTGTCCTGGATTCTGTCCTGAGTCTTGTCCCTCGAATGGATGTTCTCTAAAAAGGAAAAGCAAGTATCATTGACCTGTGTTAGTAACTGATCAACGATTGAAAAAGGATCTACTCACCTGGAATCCTGTCTATGACCCGTCTGCTCCACGACGATCTATAAGTGAGAAAAAGGAAAGTCATTGCTTTGTATCACCGTTCCTGTAAATTCCCAAGAAGAGGATTCACTCACCTGGATGTATTCCTGCCACGTATCCTCCTTCAAGAGCACTCTGAGCACCTAAAACCCTGAATACTTACCTTGTTTATTAATAAAGAAAGTTTAAGTTCATCACTTACCTCTGTCTCCGAGCCTGAATCCTGACAGAAGGCTTGACCCACACAGCAAGAGGTGAAGAAAATGAATTCCAGACAGAACGATTCACCAAGACAAAAACCGAGAATGAGCCGAAGGAGGAAGAAGAATGAGGTGAAACCAATCCACACACCTATTCTTTTCCAAGAGGAGCGCTCACTCGAAGAGTATGCGGGACTATATTTAAAACTCTATCTCTACTGCGATGATGTGACTTTGGATGAAGAGGAACTGACGCAAAGTTTCTGGGGTGGATTAAAGGACCCACTTGCCCAAATTATTTTGGTAAAAGATCTCAAGCTGTCATTTCTAGAGTTTGTTGATCACACGCTTTGGGCATGTGGATCGAACTATGACGTAGAAGATCTCCCACTCCAACCAGTTCCATGTGCACCAGAGCCCACTGATCCTGCACCAGAGCCCACTGATCCTACATCAGAGCCCGCTGATCCTGTGCCAGAGCCCACTGATTCTGCGCCAGAGCCCATTGATCCTGCGTCAGAGCCCACTGATCCTGCACCAGCGCCCACTGATCCTGCACCAGAGCCCACTGATCCTACATCAGAGCCCGCTGATCCTGTGCCAGAGCCCACTGATCCTGTGCCAGAGCCCACTGATCCTGTGCCAGAGCCCACTGATCCTGCGTCAGAGCCCACTGATCCTGCACCAGAGCCCACTGATCCTACATCAGAGCCCGCTGATCCTGCGCCAGAGCCCGTTGATCCTGCGCCAGAGCCCGTTGATCCTGCCCCAGAGCCCGATGATCCAGAGCCTGAGCCCGTTGACTGCCCGCCAGAGCCTGAGCCCGTTACCTGCCCGCCAGAGCCGAAGCCTGTGTCTGCTGGCCTTGATTTTATGTGTGTTTCTGTTCTCGTTCCAGAGCCGTTGGCTGTCCCCGTTCCTGAACCGAGGGCTGTTCCCGTTCCTGAGCCAATGTCCGAGCCGATGGCTGTTCCCGTTCCAGAGCCATTGGCTGTCCCCGTTCCTGAACGGAGGGCTGTTCCCGTTCCTGAGCCAATGTCCGAGCCAATGGCTGTTCCCGTGCCTGAGCCGGGCCTTTTCCCCAAGAAAATTTGGGGGGGGGGGGGGGGGGGGGGGCACTACCCGCCTTCGCCGTGGCCGGCCAAGGACCCACGGAGGCCGGAAATAATACCACCATGGCCGGCCGACGGGTCCTTGCTGCCACAGCCGCCCGAAGGGTCTTCACCGCCCTGGATGTCCGAGGGTCCGACTGCTCCGCCCTGGACGTCCGAGGGTCCCACTGCTCCGCCCTGGATGTCCGAGGGTCCGACTGCTCCGCCCTGGATGTCCGAGGGTCCGACTGCTCCGCCCTGGACGTCCGAGGGTCCCACTGCTCCACCCTGGATGTCCGAGGGTCCGACTGCTCCGCCCTGGATGTCCGAGGGTCCCACTGCTTCCGCCCTGGATGTCCGAGGGTCCGACTGCTCCGCCCTGGACACCCGAGGGTCTGACAGCTCTGCCCTGGCTGCGACCACAGTCTGCTCCACCCTGGCCAAGCCCACAGTCTGCTCTGCCCTGGACGCCCGAGGGTCCCACAGCTCCGCCCTGGACGCCCAAGGGTTCGACAGCTCCACCCTGGCCACGCCCACAGTCTGCTCCGCCCTGGATGCCCGAGGGTCCCACAGCTCCGCCCTGGACCCCCCAGGGTTCAACAGCCCCGCCCTGGCCACGCCCACAGTCTGCTCCGCCCTGGATGCCCGAGGGTCCCACAGCTCCGCCCTGGACGCCCGAGGGTTCGACAGCTCCGCCTTGGCCACGCCCACAGCCTGCTCCGCCCTGGAGGCTTCCTGTTCCTGTGTCACCATGCCCACGTCAGCCTCCAGGGCGCCCACCCTCCCACCCCTTTGGATGTTATACGGCGCGAGGTCGTGCCTGCGGAGAGGGGGGGGGGGTACTGTAACGGTCACCATGTAGTGCTACGCACTACATTGCCCAGAATCCTCGTCACCGCATCCCTGCAATCACTCTCCTGATTCCAAATCACCTGCACCTGTTCCAGATCAGCACGCCCTTCACAGCCAGTATAAAAGCACCCAGTTCACGTTCACTCATGGTCAAGCCTCCAACAGGAAAAGACCCTAACCAGCCTTCACTTGCTTCCTTTGAGATATCCACCACGCCAAGATGTAAAGTATACTTACCTGTAAAGACTAACCGCTCTGTCCTTGTTCTGACGTTCCCAGGATCTGCTCCATGAGTCTCGTTCCCTGTGTCCTGGATTCTGTCCTGAGTCTTGTCCCTCGAATGGATGTTCTCTAAAAAGGAAAAGCAAGTATCAACGATTGAAAAAGGATCTACTCACCTGGAATCCTGTCTATGACCCGTCTGCTCCACGACGATCTATAAGTGAGAAAAGGAAAGTCATTGCTTTGTATCACCGTTCCTGTAAATTCCCAAGAAGAGGATTCCCTCACCTGGATGTATTCCTGCCACGTATCCTCCTTCAAGAGCACTCTGAGCACCTAAAACCCTGAATACTTACCTTGTTTATTAATAAAGAAAGTTTAAGTTCATCACTTACCTCTGTCTCCGAGCCTGAATCCTGACAATAAGGGCCACCATCTTGCATCAAATGCACTTGAACAATCTAATCAAAGAATTTAATGCAGGTATATTTAAGGTTGCTATCTCTGCGAACTTATAACTGTCTGATGAAAGAGCTCAAGTCAGACCAGTTATCAGACAAAAAAAAAATGACATCCTGTATACAATATTGGGACATTAATATTGCCCATAATCACATCTAGACAATCTACAATTGTTGTTTTCAATCAAACTATTGTTTGTAACACAATGCAATGTAATATGTTACATGGTTCTGTAAGACATGTATGTACAACTTAAATAAAGTATCTTCATTTCATTCAATGCCAATCTTTTCTGTTATAGCACAATTACAGTATTGATCAATTAGAACAGATAAGTGCACGATAAGTATTAATGATGAGGAACAAATGTCGACATGATACTGCAGAAAACACACACACGAGGCACATTTTTTCTAACCCAACTTCTAAACGCAACCCTCACAGAAACCTTTTGTCATTTTTTTAACCACACAGTTTAAGCCTCTTGGTTTAAGGACACATGAAGAAAAATCTTTACATTGTCCAAGACCAATGCCATTATACACAACCGTTTCCTCGTACGTGCCCACGGTTTTGGTATTCTCTGTGTACCTCAATTAATTCAATCATCAGACAGAGTTAATGTGTCTGTGAATCAGTATAAGGGTGCAAAGAGAAGTCATATAGTCTCCCTCATCCAAATATTTTATTAGTTTTACTTAAATTTGACCAATTGCAAAAGCAAAAGCAACTACAAATTGACTTTGTTATTGTCTTGCAGGTTTTCTACTCAAGTGAGTTAAAACAAGGACATAATTCTGTCTGTATGGCATTTGCTTGTTCACAGCCATCTTCACACATCAGTGGTTAGATTTTCAAAGTATGTCTGAGAGAAAACAGCCAAATCACGATGTCTTTCCAAACAGGGCCGCTCTTAGTTGGACTGTCCTTCAAAACCAGAGCTTTAAGAAGAACTGTTTTTGGAAATGTGCATGATTCATCTCCAAACCACTACTCGGTAACAGCCGTTAATAAAATAAAGTAAGATGCCATAGAGGAAAGAAAAAGCTACCAGTGGTCAAATTCATTTGTAGTGTATATTAGATTTTTGTAGAGGTGTTTTTGGCTGTATCATACAGGACAGACTGACCTCCCACACATAATTACTCATCTCCTTTTAACACTTGATATTTCTCCTCACTTTCAAAATCTTCTTTTCTGTAAATCTCCAACTCCAGCTCTGCATGGTTCACTGTAGCACTGACAATGTCTCTGATATTAGTGGTTAGTCTTCATCTGAGATCACAAAATCCAATCTCACATTTCATTTCAAATGGACTGTGCCATTTTGGTCGCTTTTTTGGTCCTTACTATATTGGGTATATATATATATATATATATATATATATATAAAATGTGATGTATCAGGTATTACAGCATCATACCATTTGTAGTTTATTATAAGCCTATCATTAACTGATATACTGTAAGCCTATGTGTAATACATCACATTTTACTGAATATTGGCAAATAATCATGTATTCAATGTTACTCACAGGTAGATCAAATGTACCAGGGTGATATCCAAGATATTGTAATAAAATAAATTGAAAAAATGTACAACTTGTTAAAAAAACAATAACTATTGGATCAAAAGATAATCAAATGACACACAGGGTTGTCCTTTACACACACACACAATTTATATATATATATATATATATATATAATTATTTTATATATAAAAAATCACATACATGCATGTGTATATTTAAGAAAAATGTGTAGTTCATATATAAAATTTCAATATATATATATATATATATATATATATATATATATATGCAAATATTTCTTAAATATATACATGCGTGCACTCTAAAAAATGCTGGGTTGTTTTAACCCAATTTTGGGTAAATCACCTGGAAATGTTTTCCATTGCATGGATTGTATCAAAGTATCATGAACCTGTCATCGTATACCTACAACACTTTTGCATGGGAGTCGCCTTACAAAAAAACAACAAAAAACCCAACTAAAACCTGATGAAAAATACATGTGAAATGATTAAAGAAGAAAAAACCTAAAAGAATTCAACATTTTAACAATGCTGAAATGACAAAAGTAGACAATCAGTGCAAATTTACTCGAGAAGTCTTGTCTTCAGAGGAACAGATTCACATATGGTAAACATCATGAGGTTCCTGATGAACTAGTCCTCATGAGCTCAGCAAGCATGCATTGGCAGAGACAGAGAGAAATTCGAGAATCTCTCGGCTCTTCCTGTCAATTTTCGTGCCCTTCCCATGAAAAAGGAAATGAATGCCTAGCACAGCCACAGAAATGTGTGAGTGTGTCGAGGAGAGACATCCTCATCACATCTGGAAGTAATTGCCACACCGCCAATAACTAAAGCATGCGTTCTCGTACACTGCCATGCAAAATAAAGCAGTAAATCAATCACCAACAGCAAACAGCAATGGCTGAACTCTCAGGTAAGACTTTGCTGCAGATCAGGCAGACAGCATCACCTAGTGGACATTGATTCATACAGGCAAACCTAGCCTGATGAAATAAGGTCATCTCTATTCAATACATAGGCAATCAATTCAAATGCAGTAACATCAATAAACGAACACAGATGTTATACAACACAGAGTGGCAATAATATATGACCAGATCCACCTGCAAACTCTGGAGAAACTCCATTGATCACTGCAGACTATTGAACATTATCTCATTCACAATGGTCTATGCAATTCTCTGCCCTTGCATGTTCATTTATTAATTATATTAGCCAATTTAATAATAATAATAATAATAATAATAATATTTATAATTATTTTTAAAATAATAAATAGTAAAATAAAGAACATTTAATTTTTAATTAATAATATAGTTTATATTACTACTACTTATTATTATTAAAAAAATAGAAACCAAGAAATAGTAAAAATTATTATCCCTAATTATATTGATAATAATAATCATACCATAAATGTTGGAATAACTTAATTTTTTGTATTGTATACATACACATACTCCAAATAACATAATTCTTATTTTAAAATGTTGGGGCTAACTAATAATAATATAACTTATTTTCAAAATAATAAAACAACAAAAATACCAATTACTCCTAATTATATTACTAATAATTATTATTCCATAAATGTTGAACTAATTTATAACATTAACTATTATAATCATAATAGTAACCAATGAATAGAAAAAAAATAGGGCTTTGAAATGATTAATTGCGATTAATCGCATCCAAAATAAAAGTTTGTGTTTACATAATATATATGTGTGTAGTGTGTATAATTATTTTGTATATATAAATACACACACATGCGTGTATATATTTTAAAAAAATGTGTTATTAATATGCCAAATATTTATATTTATGTATAATATTAATTTTGTATGAATATAAATAAAGTATATGCATGGAAATATTTCTTAAATATATACATGCATGTGTGTGTATTTAAATATACAAAATAATTACACACACTGCACACACATATATTATGTAAACCCAAACTTTTTTTGGATGTGATTAATCGCGATTAATCGTTAAAAAACCAGTTATATTTTATTAATTATTTACACACACACACACACACATTACTGCAAAATGTTGGAAATTTTTAACAGACACTCAACAAAGCATCAAATATAGTGTTTATTGTTCCTTTTTACTTAAAAATAATCGAGTAGATCAATAAATAATTATGGGCACAAAATATTATTCAATCCTAAGAGAAGACAACTAAAGGAGTTTGAAAGAGGCCTGTGATGATAGTCAGCATCTTCAGAGCCAAAATCACAGGAACATGACTGCTTTCCTGGATGCAGATCAGGTTTGGTTTCAGACTAGACCAAGAATAATCACTACTGACAGCGAAAGTTCGTCCAAGACTTTGCATAATCCGCTTTAGGGAAATTGGCTCCGTGTGTTTGAGCTGACCGCTGATCCATCCTGGGTTTCACTGTGCAGTGATTACAAAAGACAAAATATGTACTGGCATCCATGTAACGGCAGTTAATCAAAGTCTGACAGAAAATTGTAAACATTTAATTTTATTTCGCGTGCAGCTGAAACGCATCCTGTGAAAATCATTCAAAGAGCTCCTTTATGTTGGAGAACCTTTCAACTCAACATAATAAGAAACAAAAAAGCCAGTGTCGGAATTTAGAATGAGAATTATCTTTCTTTGAACGCGCTCTCGCTTCCCGCTGTAATTTTAAAAGGATGAAGTTCACCAATGCAAAGTGGCTGGCTGCTCCTTTCTAAGTGAAAGACAAGATGATTATGTGTAACTAAAGCCACACACACTGTAAGACGAAATACTGTGCATTCAGGGTCAGCACTCTTTTCAACGGATTATCACTTTCTCACACACCAACGACATGTCAGCCAGACACATATAGCCTTTCTTATTTTTTGTGTGTTCCTCTCACTCACACACACACACTCATTCATTCTACCTCTCACTGTTTTTGTGTCTTTCATGCAGAGTGCTGATTTGATGAAGTGTGTTGTGGATACAGAGCTTTGAGATTTGATTGGCTTGCTTGTCTCCTCCTGTGGTTGGCTGTGTTTCTTCAGTTATTCGCCCTGGCAGCCACAGGGGGCGCTCTGCTCACGTCCACAGTTCCTCACTCGCTGACCGGCATCTGAACCCGTCTTCTGAGGGAAGAGAGATTGTTAAGCTCAAGCAAACTACAACAAGACAGAAGGTCGATTCTTGTTTGTGTTGTATCGATGCACTTTACACATTTAACCACATGCTAAGAGCAGCAATTATAAGATATTGCTCCTTTCTGACTAAAGTTGATTCTGCATAACGGAGGGAAACAAGATGAAGGGTGAGTCTTAAAGGGATCCTCCACTTTTTTTGGAAATAGGCTCATTTTACAACTTCCCCAGAGTTAAACTGTCGAGTTTTACCGTTTTCGAATCCATTCAGCTGATTTTCTGATATTTAGAAAAATATCAGACAGTTTCTGGTCTCATTGACTTCCATAGTAGGAAAAAAAATATATACTATGGTAGTCACTGAGACCAGAAACTGTCTGGTTACTGATATTCTTCTAAATATCAGAAAATCGGCTGAATGTATTTGAAAACGGTAAAACTCAACTGTTTAACTCTGGGGGAGTTGTAAAATGAGCCTATTTCCAAAAAAAGTGGAGTATCCCTTTAAGGACTGCAACTGCAATGCTACTGTACTCCTGACATCAAGCATTTTAACAAACCAGCAAAACGCTAAACTGTCCAATTAACACTGACCCTTCAATATTGTAAGACAGGAATCATTTTTCCTGTCAACACATGCAGCTGCTTTTCAATGATGAACCATACAAAGCTTGATAAACATAACACCGAACAACACTCCCATAAGACTCTTCTGTGTTAGTGCTTCATCACTAGGTGGCACTGTAATACAATACTCACAAACACTAAACTGCCTATATTGTAAGCCACTGGGAGACAGCAGACGGCTGTCATTCACTGTATTGCATTAATAGAAAGACAGTTAATATAACGATTTGAAATAAAAGTATTTTTTTCTAAAATTAGGTTTTTATAGTAATTTTGTGGGATGACGGTGGGACTGGGAGCGTGAGTGACGTAGCCATGAGCCCTTACCAGACGTCAGAGGGTCGTGAGAGAATGGCGTGAGACCAGTGGTACGATTTCTGCGCGACGCACCGGTCTCGTATCTCTCGCAGAGGAGCTTCGAAAGCAAAAAAGGAGGAGCGACGACAGTGAAGGATGAGACAGAACCAGGCCTGGTTTTTATGTTGGGTTTTCTTTATGTTTTATACAAAATATGTTAAGTTTGTGAGGGGCTGCTGCCTTTACTTTCATTTTGTGTTTGTTTTATAATCAACGTTTGCCGGTTCCTGCCGCTTCCTTCCCATAACAACAAACCTCGTTACAGACACATTCTAGCTTTTAATTGCAAAGAGGACTAGAAAGGACGCAGTCTCGGTAGAATGCAGCCTTAACATTTGAGAAAACACGTATATCAGGGCTGTATAAAAAAATGATGACAAAAATTGGTCTGTGCGATGAATAAATTTACCACTGTAGCACGCATGCGACACAGTTTTGCATGTTCATAACACAGCCGCTTAATAATGTGAAGTGATTGTGATCGCTTGCGTGTGAGATTGACGGCGCACTGCTATTATACTTGGTAGTTGAAGTCTATTGTTTGATTAAAACTCCCGGCTGCATTGAGTCATTTGGTCCAAGTCCATTTCCCACAATTCCTAAGTAACGCGCCCATTATTTCTACGCAGCTGCTAGTTGATGAGAAAATGAAACACTATTTTCAAGTGATCCACGAAAACCCCAAACGAGCCCTTGAGGAAGAATCGACAGAAGCAATTTTACCAAATCCAAGTAATGGAGAAACTTTGTAGATATACCCCCGAGTGGAAAAAGGAAATACCAAAAACAAAAGAGTGGCTACTGGCCAGCAGACATGCTAGATCATCTGTGACACACACACTACTAAACTAGTGCTAGTCAGTGCTAGTTTTTATTTAGTGATGTCTGCCAACAGATCTGTTCTACTTTGATGTGTAATGTTAAGGCGTAAGAGGTGTTATATTTCTGCACTCTTCCATTTTTAGCAAATACATTTTTGTGATGGTTTGTATTTTTGTGCATTTTATGGAACATCAATGCCTCTTTAAGTGATAAACTCCATTACGTGTGTTTGTTTTCAGGGATGATATCAGACTTTTTATACTTGTGCAACAACTGTTTGGCCTGTGCTACAGAACTTTCAACCTCTGTAGCAACAGTGCTAGGTGCAAAAAAAAGTTAATGTACAGCCCTGCCCTTTATGGATATGATAAGACACACATGGGTGAATGACACAAGTACGCAATTTCCTGTAAAAACTATCCTGCCCTGTTTTGGAAGTAGGATCGATGATGTATTGACTTTTAATTTTGACCAAAAAAAGTGACAGTGTAACTTTAATACAAATAAATAAATGCAAATATAATAAAACAGAAATATATAATAATAATAATAATAATAATAATAATAATAATAATAATAATAATAATAATAATAATAATAATAATAATAATTAATGCCATTAAACAAGGATATAAATGCAACTAAATAAATTATGTGGGGATCAAAAAGTCAAGAGATGTATACATAACCATTATTTCACTATTTATATTTATTTATACAATTATTTTTCATAATTTTAAATATAATTTCAATATTGAATTTGACTAAATCATACATTATTTTATATTAATAAAACATAAAAATAGTAAAACATTAATACAAATGTTCTACATACAAAACATTAATAAAGTTTTTAATGTTTTATTTCTAATACTATTGTAAATAACAATAATTTCAGAAAGTACATTTCAGTATAACTGCGTATATTTTCTTATTGTATTATTATGACACACATAAAAGCAAATCAAACCTATTCCCCCAAAAACCTCATGACACACACCACTGTGTCACATTTAGCCAAGACAGATCAAAATATTTTGTCGATGCTGGAAACATTCCTGTCCCAAAATTTTGTCCTAACCCTAAACCCAACCCTACCCACAAGTTATCCCTAAAATCAGGGGGAATTGATAAGCTGTAAAGTTGTAAAGTTGTCCCTTAAATCCTATTGGTTGCTTGGGTTGTTGTGCAGGAACATATTGTACTTGGTGAAATCATGTTCACCACACACACATATATACACACCTGGGTGGGTTTACGTGAAGGTCTTTTTGGTTGGTTGTCTGGGTGATTAGGAGTCCAAGCCCCCAGGCTCTGATTGGAATAGAAGTCCATAGGATACACTTCCTGCCATCCCACCTGCTGCAGCGCTACTGCTGCCTGAAACAGAGAGAGATCTTAAATTAAAGACAGCATCAAACACTGTAGCTACAAGCCAGAGGAGAGGAGAGAAAACAACATGGCAGCGCTGCCAACAGCTGACGGGTCGATACACGCATACGCTATGAGCGCAGTCGAACATCAAGGGAGATCTAAGAGGGCACGTCACATGACTCTCATACAACAACAAAAAAAATCTCCCGGATGGCTTCTTGTATTACCGATGCGCAAAGATCTCCCCCACTGGTGATACGCACCGAGCAGAGACTCTGAGTCGAGGTGAGATCCGTGCTGTTCCATGTGACCTACAAATGCAGACGAATACATTAGAGGGCCTCAAGAGGAACGCAGGACTTCCTCGTGCTTGTGGCTACATTACATAAACTCCAGGCGGATTTCACCAGTCAGACTGAGCTGCTTATATGAATAATCAATGCGCCGTGTTCGTCTCCGCCCGTGGGCATGTATACCCACTTCACAAGCGAGGCACGCTGTAACGTACGGCTCTAATACCGTGGGAGAAATGACAAACGCCCCTGCCTCCGGTGAAGGACTGTCTCTCTCCAATGACAGTACAACAATGCCTCACAAACAAATTCGTCTTCATAAATCTCTCTTAAACAGCCTTCAAAACCTAATACTACAGTCACTCGCTTTTATTGACTGGAAAAGGGACAGTCAAGACGTTCTGGCATGAATGTTTTTCAGTGAAAATTGAGGGTTCTGAATATAGAATGCATTTTATATTATAATATAGACACTTAACCCTACATAGAATTATTATTATTATCTTTTTTTTTTTTTTTTTTTTGATAAAATAAAAATATTCTAGAAAGTTATTGCAGAACTGTCAGAGCTTTGATCAAACTACCAGTCAGAAGTTTGGACCTACTCACAATTTATTTTATATTCCTATTTTAGAATAATAGTTAAAGCAATCAAACAAGGAAATAGCACAAATGAAAGTATGGGAATTATGTAGACACCCCAAACAAACAAACAAACAAAAGTAAATTTGAATAATTTTAACTATTATTAAAATTATATAAAATATTTAAAATGTTGTACTAACAACAAATAAATTAATAATAAAATATAAAAAAATAAAATTTAGGCTACACAAGACTTATACAAATACTATTTTACTATTTATATTTGTTTATTAAAACTAACTAAACTTCAGTCATTTAAAATAAAAAAGTAATAATATTGAATATTATGAAAGAAATATATATAATAAAATATATCCTAATTAAATCAAAATAATACAATAAAATGTTAATAAAAATAAACAAGTATTATTATATTTATATATTGTATTAATTATATTCTTAATTTAAAAACATTATAATAATGTCAAATATAAATATATCAATTTTGTGTGAAAATAGTCAATTAGAGATTATAAATAAAAAAGCATTTCACTTACTCTCAATGTGGTGCCAACATCAGTTTTTTGTTCTCTCTTTCTCCATCCATCATGTCCTTATTAACCCTGACACATCCATCCCTCTTTCACTAGCTTTTCTACCTTCTAATCCCTACACTGACATGAGAGGCAAGTGTGTCATTGACTATAAATTTAACATGACACACTGAAAGTCACTGGCTTCTCTCTCTCTCTTCATACTTCACCTTTACACTGCCTGAAGTCTTCTCATTTCTTTCTGACTCCACAGAAAGAGCAAACACAAGCAGAGATGCATTATGGTGGCAGTGTCTGAGAAAAGCTTTACTATGAACTCCATGTTCAGATATTTAAGCAACCAGGCTGGGCAGAAATGCTGTTACACTACAAAACATCAGCATGTTATTGCTGCATTCTAATGTATTCTCATAATGCCATATCTGCACTACGTTTCTACACACAAAAATGCACTGAGCACCAGCGTGGGCCAAGTGGCAATGAAAATGGATTATGGTGACGCACAATATCAGGAGTACATATGATTATGCAGCGCTACAATATGGCTCTACTGAGCATTTTCATTTTTCACTAAGAGATATGATGCCATAAACTCAACATAAATGATCTTCCACTGCTACAGTGGGTACATTGAGACCGATATATTGGCCGGGATGATTAATAGGCTGATATTTAGTCATTTTGAGAGGCAACGGCAGATAAACATTTCTGCTTGGCCAATTAACAGAAGCGGAAGATTCTTCTTGTGGCGACAGCATTGTCAATGCAGAGTGCACATAGTGAATTTAAGTAAATATAATGTATGGTATATTAATGGTTTTCAATATAAGTTGAATTTTCATCAGCCATTACTCCTTATTGACTCATTACTTGGAAACATTTGTGCTGCTTAATATTTTTTGGAACCCTATTGACAAATATAAAGCAAAATCTGATTTATACCTGAATTTATTTATTTATAAAATAGGTTTTTTACTTAATGTATAATTCATCTTTAGAAAGCATAGTATATATTTAATTATGACTTACTTTTATTAATGCAAATTAACACATGCAATATTGTAAGTAATGTAATCTGTAACATTACTTTTTTGTTACATGTAAATTATATTATCAAAAATCCTTGGTGAATAAAAATATTATTACATTTTAAAATAATGGTTTTCTAGATAAAAGTTGAATTTTCATCAGCCATTACTCCTTATTGACTCATTTGTGCTGCTTAATATTTTTTTTTTTTAAGTAAAGTAATCTGTAAAATTACTTTTATGTTACATGTAAATTATATTAACAAAGATCACAGTAAACAAAGAATCCTTGGTGAATAAAAATATCACGCACATTAGATATCGGCTATGGGACACCTCGATCTCAAGATATCAGTGCAGATTTTGGTATCAGCCTCAGAAAATCCCATATCAGTCGCCCACTACTACATTATGCTTGTGGTATTCCTGGTGGACTAAGCGAAAAGAGAAACAGGAATCCTAATGAGGTCTATGCCTAGATAAAACCCGCCAGATGTTCTTGTTTTGCATCTGGGAATGGATAATAGGGATTTAACCGAGACACCTATCCCAGGAAAAACACTTGGTGTGTGATTCTGGCTAAGTCCTGTTTTGGCATGACATGAATCAAGATGCGAAAAGAGAAAGACGTGTTTAGAGAGGCGCTGCAGCCAGTCGGCCATTGGGGGGAGATCCTGTTCCACCCTGAGCTGGCCGACTCATCCCGCCTGTCTCTGAGGAGTAGAGATGGTGAGTAAACAAACCCTGTTCCTTCACATAGCACAAAGGTGTGTGCATAGATGTTTGTTTGCAAGGAGCAAACACATACACACGTTGTACACACAAATGCATTCAGAGCCTTTATGTCCCAAAGGCACTAAGAAATGTCCAGAAACACGCATCACAAACATGGCTGGCAGCATTTGGACTGATGTGAAGTGGATGAACACCTGCAGTGGATGTTCAGCTATGTGTGCCTTGTGTTATGTAGTGGTCAGTATAGGTCTTTGTCTTGTCTTTCATAGTCAAGTACAGTAGATGGAGGACTGTGCAGTGTGCATGCATGTGAGTCTGGACTGGAGTACCTCATATGGAGACAGCAAGGGTTTGGAGAAAGCTGTTCCCCAGTCGATGGAGAGGCGAGGACAAGCGATCTGCACCCACCTATATATATATACATATACAGAGAGAGAGAGAGAAAGGGGTAGTTAAACAAAGTAGTCAAAATTAAAATGTTTGGAAACAATTTTACTTGAGTTTTGGGATTATTTCAGAGTGCGTACAAATATTATAAAGAACGAAATATAACTGAAAGGACAGGTGTGGTCTCTTCACTTCACAGTGATTGGCCAAAAACCGTGTTCAAAAATGACATCAGAATGCAATTCCAAAGTCATTTTGGAGATGAAAACATAAGTGTAAGTGTATATATATATATGGACTGATGAACTGATCACAATGGACAGGAACATGTTTAAGAAAGCAAATACATTTGTACCCATTAAGTATGAATATGCAAAATTAGTTTACAAACAAAACATATACATAATCTAGATTATGAACCACTGAGACCGAACGATAAATAAATAACATAATATTTTGGAATGAAATCAAATGTGCTATTTTAGTATTATTTATTATAGTATTTTTTTAGAGTAATTTATTATCTATTATATTATATGTATTTCTACAGACTTAATTTATTTGTATTAAAGTTTTAGTAAACCCATTTCAGTTCGTAGTTGGAGAACTAAATATATACAAAAGTTCAACTTTAATTTTAATCATTGAAAACTTGGGCTGTCAAACGATTAATCGCGATAATTTGCATCCAAATATATATATATATATATATATATATATATATATATATATATATATATATATAAAAATACACACACATGCATGTATATTGAAGAAAAATATTATTTATGTATAAAATATTTATATTTATATAACATAAATTATATATAAATCTATATACAGTATGAAAATATTTCTTAAATATATACAAGCATGTGTGTGTATTTATATATATATATATATATATATATATATATAATTATAAACAGTGCACCCACATATATTATGTAAACAACATTTTTTTATTTTGGATGCGATTAATCACGATTAATCATTTGACAGCCCTACTGAAAACAACTGTTACATTTTTTTCAGACAACAAAAATCTTGCATTAAATTGCCTCGCACTATTTAAGATACATGTGAAGGAAAAGCAAGAAACACACACACACACACACACACACTTGGGGAAGCAGAGCACAGCTCGCAGGGAGAATGTGAATGTGAACATGAACTGCATTGATGTGCAGTGCCGATGCTCTCTTCTGTAAATATGAGAGTAAATCTGTTCTCCCCTAAAGGTTCCCTGCAAAGCATTATTATTTAGACAAGCATGGAGTCAAATAAAATAAAGAAAGAGTGGGGAGATGAGGGAAAAAAGGAAAGAGGGTTGAGGTGAGAAAAAGACGGCGATAAGAAAGGTTAGGTGAGCAAAAACAACGGCACTGCAATGCCCTAGTCTCCACGGAGCTACCCTACATAGCAGCCAGACTGGGCGGCAGAGAGAGCGAGAGAAAGAGCGAGAGAGAGAGAGAGAGAGAGAGAGAGAGAGAGAGAGAGAGAGAGAGAGAGAGAGAGAGAGAGAGAGAGAGAGAGAGAGAGAGAGAGAGAGAGGGAGAGAGGACAGAAAAAATAACAGTGACATTAGAGGTGAGTGAGGGCTCAGAGAGTCACATGAGGAACAGAATGAGTGATCGTTTGCAGGCAAAGCGAAAGAGTGTCTAAAGAAAGTGCATTTGTCTTTAGAATGTGTGTTATGAATACAGAAGCACTGGAGCAGGAATTGTGGGTATTCGGATGTCTAATGTAAGAGAAGATTCACTGAACTCTGCACACCTGCAGCCAAACTCCACACTTGGGAATCTGACAAGACCACATAAATGAACTATAAAGTAAGTATTCTTTAACAAAGGAAGCACTCTTGCATTAAAAAAAATGAAAGAAATCTCATACAGGTATATAAATATATACATTTCAATATCATACATAAATATTATACATATCTTAGAATTATATTTGTACAGTATGTGTGTGTACTGTACTTGACAAATTCTTTCATTAGCAGCAGGTTTGCTGTTGAGTCACTATAAAGAGGTTGTGACATTATGAAATGTGACTTGTGCACAGACAAACAATTAAACAAATAAAATACACCAGGAAGTGCAGAAGGAATCAAGGAAGAGCCATGAGTGAACTACCTCTAAGGTGTAATTGGTTGTGGTTGGATCGACCAAAACATCAGTTGTAAACACAGCTAAACAAATGGCAGGACTGACTGTAGCTTCACTTCGAGCACTTATAATTGGTTTAAAAATGTTTTAGTGAGTAATAGATCCATAATGCAAATCATAGTGTTGCTGGTTTGAAGCTTGTTAGTGAATCCACAGATGTTTGCAACTGGCACTGATTCTCATGACCCCTCTAATCTCAGCCTTGAGTGTGGTTGCATCATGGTATACCTGTTGCCAAATGATCCACACACCCCCAAAGGTAAATGAATGAATGAATGAATGAATGAATGACAGTACATTATTGAAACCCTTTTCTTGAAGATTAAGTGATAGGCACAAGTTTGTTTTAGTTCAACAGACTCAAGCAACAGCTGCAAAAACAGCTTTTTTGACTATTGAGTGAGGGAATTTGGTTAGCCATACAGAGTACATTTGATCGGAATCAAGTCTGCCCCATATTGTTAACTTTGGCCAAAAACTACCCACAGGAAGGGACTGTCCAAGACCAACCACAGTTTTTGACATCATGTTTGGTAGTTGCAAGCATAAGAAGCCCATCTGACACTAGACACTAGTCTTAGGTGAGTTCGTTTAAACATGGCATTTTAAAATGAAAAAAATCCTCGTCCCTATTGGCATTTCCACTGTTTCAGAAAAAATCTCAAGACCATTCATGCACTCTAGGCCATGATCGTTTCCATGTTGGGCTTGCACCGCTTGACGAGATTTGTTGCAGATTGCTCTAATAATAGCTTGCCTCTATGTAGGCAGCTGCAGTATTCTAAAATTAAGAGTTTAACTCCACAATGGCTGCTAAAAAGGACAACAAATTCAGCAAAGATTGCAGTTCCGCTCCATGGATCTGTTATTGCCGTAATGGTCATATTATAGGGGAAGGATAAAACGGGGTCTGCAGCGTTTCCAAAAGTTTTCAAGGGTCGCAAACTCCGGAGTAGAGTTGATGCCAGGTGTAACCGTAGTTTTAAAACGAAAACGCTCGTGTAAATGTAGCCTCAGCTACCGCATGCATTTGCGTAGCAACGCCAAGGGGTCAAAACCGGCTGGACTTAAAGGGATACTCCACTTTTTTTGGAAATAGGCACATTTTACCACTCCCCCAGAGTTTAACAGTTGGGTTTTACCTTTTTCGAATCCATTCAGCCGATTTTTGTTTTATATTTAGAAGAATATCAGTAACCAGACAGGATATTTTTTTTCCTACTATGGAAGTCAATGAGAGCAGAAACTGTCTGGTTGCTGATATTCTTCGAAATATCAGAAAATCGGGTGAATGGATTTGAAACGGGTAAAACTCAACTGTTTAACTCTGGGGGAGTGGTAAAATGAGCCTACTTCCAAAAAAAAAAGTGGAGTATCCCTTTAAGAATATATACTAAAATAAAATACAAAACTTTTTTTCATTGACAACAAATCAAAACACTCAATTTACTTCATAGTTCATTATAATAGCAGGAGAGTTTGTCAAGACCTTTTCTGAAAGCTGAAAACGGATGGATAGATGGATGGGGTGTTGCTGGGTTTTTACTAGTGTTAGCTAATAGTTGCAGGGGTGTTGCAATTTTAGGTTGATCTGAGAAGTTGCAAATTTGCTCTGGGTGGGTCGCTATGCTAGGGAGTGCAAGAGGGGCTCTTAAAAAGTGTCAAATGAATTTATATACAGCATTTTTTTTAATTAACAGCAGCTTCTTGGTTAACACTAAAATATCCAGTCAGGAGTTGTGTTTATATTTACAGAAATCACAAGCAAAGAGATCATACAAAACACAAAGCAGCAAGCAGCAAGCAAAGGAAGAGCGCTGAAGGCAACGGGAGTCTTTCTTAGAAGTCTGGTTCAAGACAGACAGAGAAATGGAGACAGAAATAAAGAATGGGTGGTAAATGCAAATATCAAGTTAGTATCTATATCAGAATCAGATTTCAAATATGCAGGAGGGTTGAGGCTGCATCGGGAACCTCAGCACGCCACCAAATTCAATTTACAGGCTTTTCAGAGCCAGCATCTGTCCCCTCGCCTGAGACAGCCCTTGCTGCAGGGAGCCATACGGGCAGAGACACACTTCTCCGTCTGGCCGCATCAAGCCCATTCTCCCAATCCACTTCAGCTCCAGGGATAAGAGGAAGAGGTCAAAGACTTGTAATGATGCCTATTTTGCTTCCTCTGAAATGGCCCTATCAGTATGTGAAGACAGACCTGATGAGGGCATATTCCTGCTGATCCACTAACTGTCGCCTGAAGTTGCTTGGGGGGGGGGGGGGGGGGGTGAAGACTTTACATCAAAGAGTCTAATTGGAGGAGGGAGGTCTGCGATGACTGCAGGGGGTTTTCCTCATGCTGGTGGGAGAAGAAGACCCAGCCACCTCTCCTCGCTCGGAGAGGAAATAATGGATTTTAATTAGCCACTCGACCTGCAGCATACAATAGCACAATTAACCTTTCCGATCCACAGGGAAATAGGCACCGGTGCCTCCAAACATCACTAAAGCCGACAGAGACGTGTAATTACATTAGGCTTACAATAAAGGGCACATATATATACGCCGATGAAGGCTGCAAGGAAACACTTTCTTGAAGATTTTCTCAAGACAACCTCTGGCTTTGATTCAGATGTGCGAGCAAGAAGACAAAGGTTAGCTAATAGCCTTGTAAAGCCTGGCATTTGAAATAACAGTGAGAAAAATAGCATTTCTTAAAATGGAACTGTTTCGTGAATTTATTTTCCTTTTTAAAGGTGCTGTATGGAACTTTTCGTCTAAAATGAATCCTTTTTTTATTGCCTGTGTGTGAAGAGGTTGTAATCATATATTACAATGATTCACTTGTCAGGATTTGCTATTACCTCTGAAGGCCTGTATTCCTATTTCTATGTGAAGTCTCCGGGTCGGATTTTCTGTAAAATCCATCGTTCGCTCCCGAACCTCTCTCCTTTTTATATACAGTCTATGCGGCGACACTGCAGCTGACGATATGAGACTGATAACACCAAAAAACTCCTGCCTCCAGCACAACACACACTCCAACACAAACTCAACATAAATATAAAAAACAAAACAAAAATGTACCCGCTGAAGCTCGTCAGGCCAGGCGTGAATCGGATCCACTTAAGACGAAGAGCGTTTGAATTATGGAGAGACATCCGCTATTTTTATTGGGATAAATTACAAGTTTTCAGATATGCTGAAATAATAGTAAACTGTAATGAAATAGCAAGGTAAACTACAACATACTGTACATGAGACATGTACATGAATACAAAAGACTGTTCCAGGATAACAAAAAGTAGATGATTTAGGATGTAACTTTTATTTTATGTACTAGATCTACTGTCTAACGTCACTCATCCAACTACTATCAAATTTTTTATAATACACATTTCCAGAAACATTCAGTACAGTAATGTTACTTACTACGATCTTATTGTTACACTGAAATTGTTTAGTCTAGTTCACTAACCGTTTTCGTAATCAAATTATACATTCAACTATGATATTTAAATACTTTCTAAATACTTAGTTTATGATCAAAGATCTGTATTTTTTATTGTGGGGGCAAAACATTTAATGAAATAAACATATAATAATAAACATATAAACATGCAATAAACATTCCTCAAAAGCCTGTTGTATCATATTTGATACATTTAAACAGGATTTTTCTAAAAAATAATGTATGGATAATCAAATAAATCTAAAATGTTTCAGTCCAGTAAATGTTCATCAAAAATATTCTCAATTTTACATAAAAAATCATTAAGGATTTCACAGCAAACAACAAAAACAAATGAACACTAGCAGCAATTTTAGAATTATACTTAAAAGGCCTTTTACTTGTTAAAAAAAGTATAAACTATTAATCTGACGACAGGTTTTTCAGCAAAGTTTTGATTATGTTGAACTTACAGGCCATAGAAATTCAAAATCCATTATGATTTAGCTTCAAAAGGTTATACTTTCAATCGCTGTTAACTGTTAAACCTTGTCCTAACTAGGCATAATAAAGTGCAATAAATCAAATCTCTTCAATTGCAATTAAAGGTTTTTGCCCTAATCCTCAACAGTTAACATCAATAAGCGTAAAAATAATGTAAAAGCTAATCCATTCAAGTGTGCCGTGGTAAATACTACTCCCTTGGATCCTAAAAAGTAGCTGTTTGTAAAATCTGAACCTGTCACACTACAACATTATTATTGTATTTAGCTAATCAAAATGTTTTGCTTGTTAGCATTTTGCTAAGCTATCAGGCTACTATGTCAGCTAACTGCAAGCTGTAAAGGCAAACAAAGTTTAGAAATGTTTAGCCTGAACATTTATAGTTTCAGTTACATAATGTGATATGTAATATAGTATAATTTTGATGTGGAATCGTGTCTGTGCTTGTGTGGAAACACGATTCTTTAGTGTGGGCTGGCTCACGCAAGCCCTCACAGCTTCTGAGTTTAGCTAAAATCCATGCACACAGAAAGTGTATTTACACTTTTTTGCACCAAAAGATCACAGATTTTATGTAAGTATCTTGCTCTGTCTGGAACGACCTCCCTGGATGTAGATTTCTGCTCTCTAACAAAAATGATAGATGCAAGACGACGCAGATCTGAATTCTGACAGAGATAGAGCAAACAGGTCACTCTCCCAACATTTCTTTCTAACATTCCCTTACAAAATGAAACAATGGTTTTATTACAGTAAACGTGTAGCATCTGTGTTTTTTTTTTTTTTTTTTTTTTTTTTGGGCGTATTGATTATCATTTTTATAACCAAAGTTTTACTTTGGTTATAAAAATCATTCCTTTTCAGCTAATAAAAGAAAAATATTGCAATTTTCTGGTGTTATTTTTTGATTGGTTGAGGCATTCTACAGCCCTTCATCAAACTTCTCAACAGAGCTCGCCTTAGACTGTTTTTAATCATAGGACAAATCATTAAAAACCAAACAAAAAACAGATTAACACTATCCGTGACTAAATTCTGATTGGGTGAGGATTGGGTGGGCTCATGTTTTTTTTTAATTAAAAATGAATATCTACTTCTCATCACTATCACAAGTAAAATACGTTCTCTATTAAAATGTAAGTATAATAAATATAATACAATGTCTGTCTGTCCAGTATTCAAAGTATACCATCAAAATATCATAAGATAATCCTTATGTAATGTCTTTATTAACAAACTCTTTATTTTCATCCTGTCAAGCATTTCTTGACAATGTGTAAAAAAGTTAATGAATACATTTTAAGTGTATCATCGTGTCAAGAGCACACTGTGTTTCTGAATATCTGGTCTACCATTTAATTTACTTCCACATCCTTTTTCAAAAGTTACAATATTTCAAAAGGCACTGTATAACAGAAATGACCCTTCTAGCAGACGTCAAACACTTCACACCAGCCAAAACATCCACAGACACTTCAGAGTATTAAAGATGAATTATACTTTCGAGTGCTGTGGTCTGCTGGTTTAGCCTCCGCATTCTCAGGCTCAAAGTCACCACAAACTAGAAAACATCTGACTGCCTTAGGCATTACTGCTGCACAAGTTTGACAACAATCATAGCTCTTGATTATTTCCCGTGATATTCTAATTGATGAATGGAATTGGCATTAAAATTACTTTGTTTCCCATCTCAAATTCAAAAGTCAAAGTTTATTTATAGCACTTTTACAAAAACAACAAGTGTTCAACAAAGTGCTGTACACATACATTCTTTATCAATAATGCAAACAATCTCATTGTAAGCAAGCAGACTGAATGTGTTTTTTATATCACGATTATCGCTTTGCTTCATAGCTTTTTGACTGTCTAGCGTTCATTTATAAAAATTAATTTTTCTCATTCGAGTGAAAACCTTGTTCATTTTTACTTGTCATTGCGCACAGTGGACATGTGTGTGATTCATTAATTTATCAATTAATTGTGAAGCTCTACCAGGCATCATATTTAGGTCCACTTCTCTCTGGTCAGGTAATTCAATGCTGGAGATTTCGATTAACCTTCTCATTACAGTGATGACTGCTGGCAGACTGGAGCTTCATTCCTTATCTTCCTCAGGACGTCAAATGCATCATCAGTGCGGCATTAATCAACACTCACGTTACGCTCTGGAATGCCTTCCTCTGCTCAGATCCTCATGTTTCTGCCAAGATGACACCAATCCGCAGCAGACGTGGCACAGGCGACTGACATTAATGGAGGAAATGAGAGGAGGAGAGATGGAGGTGTAACTTTCCTCTGGTCATGGTTATGCTTCGATTACATATGAGGTGTCACTCATGTGGCGTAAGAGCGGCACGACTGATGGGGGCCGTCGGGTTGATCTTTTCTCTCTCTAGCAGTTGTTTCACTCTCGTTTCCTTTTTTAACAGCCTCAATGCCTTCCTCCACCACCTTATCCTCATTCTCTCTCAGACCTTTCGGTCCCTCATTCACCCACTCCTTCATTTTAGGGGGCCTGTCTTGCCCCTCTACAAATCCCCAGAGGCAGGGGGCAGTGTGTACAATTACAGTATTTGCACAGATAAAATTACACTATTTATAGAACAAACAGGGCTACCTTAATATGTGAGCAACATGTATGTACATGTTTGTATTTTTGTTATATTGTATAATATTGTTTATGCATGGTTATTGAAAAAAACTAAAAAATTTAATTTTCTGAAATAAAGCCACAAAACACATACTAAACATGTGTCCACAAGACTTTTGACTAATGGATGTTGTCGCCTAGAGTTTTTGCTTCAAAAAACCAAATCATTCACATAAAACAACAGATTGTTTTAAATTGTGAATAACATTTTTTTTGTTTGGAAAGGCAATATGCGGATGGGCGTGAACAGCCCAACCCTTGTCATGAATAATTAGGTGGTTCACACCTGAGAAGACAAAGACCCGCATGTAAGGGTGCCAGAGTGTGCACACCGACACAAAAAAAAACGCTTTTTTTTTTTTTTAAACGCCTCGGGTTTGTTTTTTGGTTTAAAAACTATCCGACCTGGAGCTTCTGAAGTTACAGTAAAACACAACTTGGGGGCGCTCAAACACAAAACTGCACTGCTGAGCACACATATACGTAACAGCGAAGAACATATACACCAAGTAGCGTCTACACCGCCGGGATGAAATAAGACAAGGAAGATGCAAGGCAAGATGAACAGAGCTGCTGGTCTCGTTGGTGTCTGAACATAAAGAACTAAATGACAAGCGCATAAATAAAGTAAAAACTTGCTCTCTTCTTCTAATTGACAAGCGAGTGTCATAAGTGCCACCTTGTGTACTGGTGTATTTCTATTATACGTTAAGTACCATCTAATGTCAGGGAATGAATTTGCATGTTCACTTGACTCGTCGTCAGCGAAAATTGCTTGGGTGTGGACATAAAAATGCGCTGAAAAAGCCGATATTCATGCCGGTGTGTACGGCCCTTTAGATTATTATAATTTAATAAATTACATGTATATATTAATGTGTTTATTAAGATCACATTCATTCCCATTACTTTTTAAAGCCTGCAAATGACAATTTCAAAATTCTCTGGTATTTCCAGGTTTTAGATGGCCATGGCATGTGAAACATCAACAAAAATGACTCATAGCATTGTGAACTGAAACAGAAGGCCCATACAAAACTCCTTTGTTCCACAGAACTTCAATAATCTCAAAGTCCACCACACACAGCAATAAGATACATGCCACAGGGGAGGTCCTCACTAACAAAACCTGTGACCATGTCTGACATATTTGTCAGTGATATTTCTACTGGCCCATGCCTTGTCCTCAGGGTATGCTGAAACTCAGATGAATGTGGACCTTATGGAGGGGCTTCTTCATCTGATGCACAGGAGCTAATGTTTAATTGAGGGAAATGGAGAACATGAGTGTGCATGTAGATGGGGGAGAGACTCACGCGTCCACGTCTGCCAGGAGCTCCAGCTTGCCGGGGAAGATCTCGGACAGGAGAACACGTGTGAACGAACGGCCTAAAGACTCCAAACGAGACTCTAAGTGCTGAAGAGAGAGAGATAGACTGATTGTTACGCATATTTACATAAAAACAACACAATCATATGCACACAACTCAAGGTCAGTGAGAACAGCCCAAATCAAACATTGAAGGAGGAAAGAGAAGAGAAAATCATTACAACCAAGTATTCCCAAATTTACTGAAAAACAAGAAAACAGCTTCCTGTCGCCTAATGAAAAATCTTCACAGAACCGCTGATGCTGAACGTATGCAAACAGCCTGTGTAAACGCTTTAGTAACCAGCATCAGTCCTGTTGCTAACATCAATGGCCAGTTTAGCTTGATTTTTTTTTTCCATTAATAATATGGGGCCTTGTTTTGCTGCCTTGGTTTATTAGTGATTGATTTATACTTACTTGATCTGCGCAAAGACCTGAACTCCACTCAACACATTTAAGATGAATCGTAATTCGGGATGCACAACATATTGGTATTAATTATCAAGCATTTTTACTTATTTACATAGGATTGTATATTTAACATTTCATGCAGACTATTTTTACATTTAAATCATCTAACACTTGCTTCAAGTTTATCTTTCAAAACACTAACAATTAACGTTAAATGTAATCTCAAAATGTAATACTGTACTGAATTAGAACTTTGAGATATCTAAATATCCCTTGTCTTTTTTATGTCTGCCTATAGGAATATGACGCCTATCACTGTATACATATATAAGCTCCTTGAGTATTATCCTCCCTCCTCCATCCCCAGCTCCTCCTCTCGTCATTCAGGATTTGGCATTCAGATTCCCCTTGAATCAGAAAAAAAATTCTCAAATCATGTTGTACTTTAAAATCTTGAATTAATGATATCTGCAATATATGCATGTTGGTTCTGTTCTGTTTACCCTTATTGCTCTTAGGCTGCATGCATGCCCAGGAAGTTCTTGCCCACAACAGAACCATATCGATAATCCAAACTGTATGCTAATTGTCAATCCTATTTGACGATAGTGGTCCTGACAGAAATCAATATATCAGTATCAGACAGAATTCTAATATTGATGCATCTCGAAATTGAGTGTATTATGAGAGTTTTCTTGGCTCTCCTAGTCATTACAAAATAAACATTTATGACATTTCAAAGACAGTAGGACAATTTGAGGTGATTTATCACTGAACATTTCTCACAGCCCATATCATCTGACCATGATCCAGCTCAATTTTAGCCTAAGCCTGTACAGAGCACCGCTGTCCTGTTTAAAAGATCTGTCTTATCGGACTCTCAGCTAAAAATGATAGAGATGATTCACTGTCTTGCAGTTTGTCAAGCAAAGACATTTTCCCATGTCAGTTCAATTCCTACTTTGACGTCACTAAGCTAATGTAACAGCTGAACTAAAGACTGGGGCGAGATGAAGCACTCATAAGAAAAAGAGATTCATGGGATAAAATGTTAATGTTTAATTTGGCATTTATAGGAAGCCAATGAAACTTCTCACCAAAATGATAATCCAATATATTTTATTTTGTCATGGCTGATAACTGAAAGTATACAGTATGAAATATGATTATTCATTTTGATAAATCCAATATAAAAAGATAAAAAAATAACCAAAGTGGTCCCAATATATTGTGATTTTCTATAAAACATTCTCATTTTTCTCAGCTATAAATAATTAAGTCAAAACAGAATGCAGCATTTTAGTGTTTTTCATATATGCAAGTTTTTGATTGCCAGTTTGCGACCACATTTAAGTGAAAAAAGTGTCAAAAGTCTACAGTAAGCGTGAAAAAAAGTCAGAAGAAAAGAATAAAATATATTCTGTGTGAATAATTTACACTTTCACAGATCTCTTGTGGTATAATTGTACTTGCATAGGAAGTCTATGACTTAGTAAGACAACTTGTTTCCAAATTGTGTAAATTACTGACAAGTACAAAGAGTGGCAAAACAACTAAACACTTCACTTCTAATTTAAGAACTAGAGAAGTCATATGATGTCCTAACTACAATATTAAACAAATCTGAGTGTATATATATTCTAATACACCTTTTATTTGTTCATTAACCATCGATGCTAATTATTAATTCAACAGGAATGTGAATAATAACACAATTCTTGCTCACTTCAGGATAAAGTGATGCATTACCAGACTCTCCCCCCACACTTTGAAGTGTGAAACCCAGTGGACCACAAATATTACCAGCAAAAACCTCCAGACATCAGTGAGGAGGCATTCAGGTGAACGGGCGGCTTCAAAGAACACCATGAAAAAATAAATAAAAAAAGGGAAGGGAGGGAGGGGAAGAAGACTTCGCTCCTCTTCTCCAAAATCATTTCATAAAATGACTTCACTGTTAATCAAGTATGTTTAATATGACAAACACAGAATATGCAGGGATGTGTTACATAAACCCAGAGACATTTCTTAGATAAATTCATGTGATTTAATCCTCTTTTCACCAGAACCAGATTTAAAATTCAGATGTGCTTTTCTGAAACAGTGGTTCTCAAATAGCTTTGCTAAAAGACCTAGACTTTACATAATCGGATGAGCAAATATAGTACTATAAATGTTTACTTTTATTAAACGAATTTGCATCATAATAGATTTTGACAACAACAAAAGATATGGGAGGAGTTTTCTCTTATAAGCTATTGAAGCACAATTATATGTTTGTTGCATTTAACTAGTTCAATTTAGCATCGTTTAAGCAGTGTGTACAACGGGCTTGTTTTAGGTTGTGACCCACTGATCTAAAAGGCACTCCGTCAGGAATAAGGCATGAGCGTCAGGATTAGAGAACAAAAAAAAAACATTTGATGAGAGCTACAGACATCGCCGGCAGAATCACCATCCACTATCTGTTTGTCTAGATGCGGAATTCATCTCACTCGTCTTCTCGAAGCACACCAATTAAAAAAGGATGAGACAAGAAAGAGAGAAAAAGCTGCCAAAACAAAGCCAAATCCAAATACATACAATTGAACAGATGAAAAGCGGCAGAGAACAAAGAGAGGAGGATTTGAAGGAGAAGAAGAAAAGGAAGAAGAGAGGGAGGCGACCTGCCCCTCCCAAAACAATCGATTATCGCCCCTGGTGAACTCTCCTCTCGGCCAAATGCCGCAGGCTGTGAGTGTATTTCGTTCAGAGCAGGTGCAAGACTGAACTGAGCAAGGAAGATAGACATTTTTACACTACCAGAAAACAGATTGCATGACAAAGGGTAGCAGATAGTCTTACCTCCAAAATTTTGGGGTTTCCCTGTCTGCCAAGGGTGCCTAGGATGAGGCCCCATCTCTGTGCTGAGCGAGCTCTCTCTATGGCCTGCAGTCTGGTGGCCCGCATTGCCTCATGGTCATAATACTCTCGAGAAAACACTTTACTGTATGGGTCGTACCTGCAGATATAGAGGACAACACTTTATTTACAAACAATAAAATACAAAAAAAAAGAAGAACTACACTTGAATTTTCTGAGGAATGTTGCTAGGTAGTTGCTATGACATTTTGGCCTTGGATTCATCATTCAAGGTAAGTCTACGGGATTTATTTCCCATTTTATCGTCCGCCAGGTGAACGTGCAATAAAAATAAAATCATTTAAAAAATACAATATTAGGTTACCTGCAACTAAAGCTAAATGTAAAGTTCAGCTGACATTTCATTATCCTTCCACGTTCAAAAATATTCATTCAAATTAAACTTTAACATAAACCTATTTGATTTAACGTCAATAACAATTATATCATTGTAATACTTATATTCATTTTTGTGTCAATTCAACCAAATTTCGGAAACTTCCAAGGCTCAAAGGATTTATTTTGGTAATTTTTTTTTTCTGAAGAAAGACAAAGAAAATAGTGATGAAACTCAAAATATTAAATGTCACAGATTTATATTTACTGAGTAGCCTAATACACTATTTTGTAGAGGGGTGTCAAAACGATCGAGACGTTTTCAGGGCTTTGTGAAGTATGCTTGCTGAATATACGTCCATGACATTTAATATTTCAGCTTTCCTCTTCATTTATGCAATTCTTTTACCTGACCAAAAATTCTATGAATCAAAATGTCTAGCCGAGGACCTCTGGTTGAGTTGACACGGAATGACCCTTGTGCATTTTTGTATGGCGAGAACACTGTACTGGTCAGTCAGTCAGTCCCTCTCAAACTAAAAGTATTAAATATTGATATAGGTATAGAGAAAATAAATAATAATGAATTATTAGAAATGATCATAATAATAAATAAATGAAAATGGCCAAAGGAAGGAGATGTCCACTGCAACCAATGAGTATAACAATGTGGTCGAGTGGTCAATAAACTTTGGATATTTCTTCTTTGCTGGATTTGTAGATCAAAGCTTAAAGACAATGAGCTTTAGTAATGATGCTTGCTTTAGCAAAAACAAAACAAGAAATGTACAATTGCACATTGGTTTACCTGTAGGCAGGTATCTCTGGGTTGGAAATCATGATGGATTCCAAATGAAACCTTCCATCCCCAAGATAGCTATAGACAGAAACAAAACTCCATCAGAGAGAAAGTTTGAGTGGGCAGAAAGAATAAAACTTCATTCTCCCTCTGCGATTTATCTAGGAAAATATAAAGGCCAACGGGTCTAGGCCAAGAAGACTCCGGAGCAGCACCCTTCTAACAGTCAGCAAGCATTCAGGGCAAGACCTACTCACTTCGAAGTCATGGCAACATTAACCAGCTGGAGAGCGAGTCATAGACACGGAGGATGATGGGCTACAATCCAGAAACTCCACAAATAAACCTGTGTGATATGATTAGGTCATGACGCGGACAGCGCGCAAACGCAACTCAACACACTAATTATCTTCGGCTGTGCTGACGGGAGAGGACCTGCCATAAGTACTGGGAGTATAGATTAACCTGGCAAACTTGACGGATGCCCTGGGGAACGTGGTCACAATTAGAAAAGCTAATTAAGACACGTTTATAAAACTCTATGGAACATACCGTGGGTGGGATCCCCCTGGGCCCACCGGAGCAAAGGCTAAACCTGCCATACTTCCCTCTCGCGCACACACACACACACACACACACAGTGACAGAAAAACATTCTTCTTCAGCATTCATTCTCTTTGTCCCTCAAACCTGTTTTGCTGCTACACCGTCTTGAACCTGCTAAGGAAACTGGATTCAGACAGAAGGCAGTGATGCAAGATATATTATTGGTTTATAAGTTATCGGCCGATATTGAAATTTCTTTATTTACCTATTGTTAGAGATGGTATATCTAAAAGTCTAGTCTTAGATTAAAAAGGTGGTATAAAATCAATTGTGTAGTGGTACCACAGCTTGGGAACCACTATGACTTACTTTACTTTATCTGTGACTGGGTGATAGTGAGAGCTTGGGGGTGTGTGTGGGCAGGCGTGGGTGTCCGCGTGGTGTTCGTGTGGAGTGTGTGGTCAAGGTTTTTCTTATATTTTGGATCTACTCTGTTGTTTTGCTGTTTAATGTTGTTTGGACATGACCCCCATGAAAACGTGGGGGCTGGCTGATCCTCTAATAAATGTTCATAAATAAATACGTTTTTCCATTTAGATGATCTTTGCCATTATCTAACACTCAAAAAAGTTATTCTTCAAAAACACTTATTTATTCACACTGTTAAAAGCAATCTTTAGCAATCCACAAAATGAAAATCCATTTTGTGATGCCAAAATGTATGTGTAGTCCTCAAAATTTGTAAACAAACCAGAACAGCATTTAAGTTTTTTTATTGGTTAACAGCATTAAAATAAAAATATGGTCTTATGGTCGCAATTTGAATATGTCTGCATCCCTATTTTCATTATATCATAGCATTACACAACAAATGGTTTCCAACCATTTTGAACCCCAAGCCAATATTTAAAAGCTATAATATATTTCTGCTGTACTGACAAAAATATATGTTGAATCATTCTATCAGCAGCCATTTTAATTCTTTCCACCAACTATGGAAACAAATATGTGATATCACAGTGACATACTGTATATATCCATGTCACCTTCAAAAACCGATGCCTTCCTATGTCCTTATACTGTACTACTTACAAAGGCAGCCGTTGGACACGGTCATTGACAAAACAATTCCTCCTCCACGTACTTTTCGCTTTATATGTTGCTGTAATTAAACACACCAGTTATTGCGGATTACCACACTCTCTCTTTCAAGGGCCTCTATTACAAATATTGCATTTATGGCGGAGGCATTAAAGTCTAAGAGGTTCCCCGGCTCAGCTTTTAATGGTATAACACAAATTGATGCATTTCACAGAGATGGCACTACTGAGAATACAAGATTAGAAAAGGGCCAATTTGCAGTTCTAAAAACTGCTTTTCACAGCACCGACCCATTCACCCACAGTTCAGTTCATTATGCCTTTAGCGATGAGAGGGTCCTGCCTCTTGTTTCAGAAAAAAAAATCCCAAGTGGAAACCAGAGGTCGGCGTGAAGACCTGTAGCATACGTCAAATTTTATTAAAGGGTTAGTTCATCTAAAAATGAAAATTATGTCATAAATGACTCACCCTCATGTCGTTCCAAGCCCGTAAGACCTCCATTCATCTTTGATACACAATTTAATATATTTTAGATTTAGTCCGAGAGTTTTTTGAAAAAGTATACACGGTCCAGAAAGGAAATAAAGACACCATATCAAAGTAGTCCATGTGACATCAGTGGGTTAGTTAGAAAGCATCGAAAATACGTTTTGGTCCAAAAATAACTAAAACTATGACTTTATTCAGCATTGTATTCTCTTCCCGTTCTGTTGACAATACGCGTTCAGTGACGCTGATGACGTAAGATGCTGCTAACGTGTATCTGGTGCGAAAGAGCTTCGTTTACAGTTTGAGGGAGTAAACAAAACACTCTTCCACATTCCACCGAATGTGTATTGACAACAGAACCGGAAGAGAATACAATGCTGAATAAAGTCGTAATTTGGACCAAAATGTATTTTCGACGTTTAAAAAAATTCTAACTAACCCACTGATGTCACATGGACTACTTTGATGATGTCTTTATTTCCTTTCTGAACAAGGACAGTATACCGTACATACATTTTCAATGGAGGGACAGAAAACTCTCAGACTAAATCTAATGGCATAGTTTTCATTTTTGGGTGAACTAACCCTTTAAACACAGAGCGCTTTATGATCCGCCCAACTCGACGGAGACTTCATGAAGGTGCCAATTGGCCACAGACCTGTGTAATTTCTCAACACAATCAGCTGTAATCACCTTCTCCGCGGGACTTTATTCAGACCCCCGGCCAAAATATTACTGCTTGTGAGAAAGTCAGGCTCTGTATAAGCTTAATAAGCTGTTAATTATACGATGGCGATTCGGCTTTGCGATATAGGATCACATTACTACACCGTGGGTGTTAGGGAAAGTTTTTAATTTGCAGAGGGTGAGGGCGAAAAGTAAATGATCTATGAAAGGCTATTTGCATAATAGCCATGTCATTTTGGGGGTCAGTGACAGGGCCACTTTTGTCTGTCTAAAGTTGACAGACCCCCTGATGAAGAGGTGATGGGTGAAAGTGAAAGAAAAAACATCAATTTTCTTCCTCTCTCTTCAAACACACACCAACATTAATCAAAGACTGCATGCTGAATTAAGAGGCAGGCAACACAAACACACACACAGACATGAGGTTCCCCTCTATCTCACAAGAGCAGAGCTTGCTGCTCATGGCCGCTGTGTGATACAGAGAATAATAGATCACACACACACATATACTGTTGCTTAATGTCTCGTCTCTGTGTTACAACAGCACTTGACACGCTCCTCAATGACAGCATGAAACTGCATTTGAAACACATTAAACTTACATAATGTGATATTTCAAAGAAAAACAATATACATCAGGTAAAAATGAAGGGAGGGTCTTGAAGGTCTTCCAATTTGAAGAGTAATTTGAAAAGTAGAAAATAATATTATTAGTTAGTATTATTTTTCCTACTAATGAGATTTTGGTCATATCAACTGAAAAGGGTTTTTCAAAGAATGTGAAGGTTATTTTGATGCCTATGAAAAAAATATTCCCCCTTAGAATAACAATGCACTATAAGTTAGAAGTGTTAGTGACATGTGACCCATACTTGGAATTTGTCCCCTGCATTTAACCCATCAAAGTTAGTGCACACACATTAGAAATAGTGAGTAGTCAACACACACACACACGCAGGGTTTCTATGTTTTATGAGGACTTTCCATAGAAAACATGTCCCCACAACATAGGGTATAGCAGGTCCACACACATACACACACACACAACGCTATACTCAAGATAGGCCAGAGTTTTTTTTTCCTTACATTACAGCATTGACATGCTTGTCCAGACGAGGTGAGGTGCACCCGAGGATCTCCCCTGGAGAGAGTGGTCGACACTGTGGTACCAACACCTCGTAATCTGGCTTTAGCTCTGTACTGGCTGCCTGAGAAGAAAAAAAACAAAAGGGATGCTGAGTCCAAGGAAGCAACTTTTCCACCAACAATCTGTCCAGCCTGGAAAAGCTTTCCTAATAAGGCAGTTCTGGGCTGGAAAAGAAGGCTCAACGTCAACCCCCCTAATACCACTAATGTCAGAGACCCGAAGGCAGGAAAATATAAATATAATAAGTTAATGAATGAAATGAAGTCTTGTCTTTACTGGTAAAAAAACTGGACAGATTTTAGAAACCTAAGGGTTTTTTTTCTTTCTGGTGTTTAACAGCAATATCACAATCATGCTGGTTGTACTGCATATTAGTGACTGTCAGAGCTGCCATAAAATATTATATGCACTACCATTCAAAAGTTTAGGGTAGGTAAGATTTGTTTAAATGTTTTTAAAAGCATCTTATGCTCAACTGAGGCTGCATTTATTTGATCGAAAACACAGAAAAACAGCAATATTGTGAAACAGCGTACTATTTTATTACATTTTTAAAATATAATTGATTCCTATGTTGGGAAAACTGAATTTTCAGCACAATTACTCCTAGTCTTTAGTGACACGTGATCCTTCAGAAATCATTCTAATCTGCTGATTTTTTCCTCAAGCAACATTTTTATTTTTTTAGAAATTTAGAAAACAATTGTGCTGCATTTGTTTTTAAAATCATGATGTATTTTTTCAGGTTTCTTTTGATGAATGGAAAGTTCAGAAGAATAAAACAACATTTATTGAAAATAGAAATATTTTGTAACAATGTCTTTACTGTCACTTTTAACCATTTTAATGCATATAAACTGAAGTATAATTGGAAAAAAAATATTTTGAACACTATGTCAACTAATTGTTATGTATTGTTATTCACTGTGTGTATGTATATACATATATATATATATATATATGAAGAGTTCAGATGCAAAAGCCTCTAAATGCCATCTGAAATTTTCCTCTAAAATGACCATTTTATTCAAACTTGTATATTTAAGTTCAGTAATTTCACTTAAATGACAATTAATAGGTAATCTTCATTGTCATTTATGTGAAGTTATTGAATTTAAATATACAAGCTTGATAAAAATGATCATTTTAGAAGAAAATTTCAAATGGCATTTAGAGGCTTTTGCATCTGAACTCTTCATATATATATACATACATATATATACATATATACTATACATACACACACACATATATATATATACATATACATACACACACACACATATATATTTTTATATATATATAGACATACATACATACATATATATATATATATACACACATATATATAAATGCTCCTAAAACTTTCATCAAAAGCTCTGGACAGGTTATATTATAATATAGTCAAGTTGGAACATGGTCAGACTCGGAGAGAAGATGGCAGATCTAGCTGAGCTCCGGCTCCAGAACGTGCAAAGACACCTTTTTCAATGAAAACGTGGTAGGAGAGACAGATACAATCAGAGACACAGTCATCCAACACATCTCCCAACACCTACAGGCTTTCCTTTCCAACAAAAAGGAAGCAAAGAAATTGTGCCAAAAAAAATTAAGGCAAAAAAGCTCCAGTAATGCAATGGGGGTGGAGACATTACGGTTAGGATTTAGTTTTTGATGAGCAAAGAGAATAACAATAACGCATAAAACGCATGCATTCATACCCCTCTGACCCCAAGCACCCACCCAAAGTACAGCAACGGGCCTACACACACATGACAACCAGGCTGTGCTATTTCCAGAAATGAAGGGTCATTTTTAGGCAGGAAGGTGAAACTGACAGCGAGGAGGAGAACAAAACAGGAAAAAAAACAAAAAAAACAAGGAAGGCTAGAAAATCTCACACTTATATAAGGTGCAGTGCTGAGTGCAACATGCCTTCTGATAATTCCTCTTACGCAGTTCAAAATAACTTTAACTGCATTTCACACCCACATACACAAACACACACACACACACACACACACACACACACACAAGGGCAGCCGTATGTGTTGTCAGAGACCTTGAAGCAGGAAGGTAAGTGATAGAGAGAAAGAGACAGTAAACGAATCAGAGAACATTTTTAACCGAAGGGAATGGTTTTATCATTGAGTAAGAATCGGGGGGTTCAAAGGTCACCTGCAAAGCAGCCACAAACTGGATGGTGCTGACAAGGGCGAGCGAATGGCCAGGAGGGAAGTTAAACCTGAGCGTCTCCAGGAAGTGGGCAGTGTCAATCTGGATGTCCACAAACACGTACAGCATCTTGATGCCCTCAGTCGAGTCTATAGGGACTGAGACACAAACAACATTAGCATAGGGGTGGGCGATATGACCAAAAACTTGTTACATAGTTTGAGAAATTTTATTTCATGATGATTATTTTATGTAATTTTTCCTCATAAAAAACAGGACAAAGACGCTAATTACATTACATAAACATTACATTTTTTAGCTACAGTGTTTATTTAAAATGGAAATACTCCAGAAATTGAGTCATCAAGTGTACAACTAAAACACTGAATTGTTGTAAATGTCTTGAAAACTTTCAAGAAAGTTTGTGTTACTCAGCCTACCTTAGATCTACAGATGACAGTTACAAAAGAAAAGAGAAAATCGCACAACTGCTATTAATGTCATTCATTTCACACCCCATTTGAAGCAGAGCTGAAAGAGGGAGGCGGGCTTCAGTCTTCTTCCATCTACATTATTTACTGCTGATGGTCATAATTGCTGCTTTTCTTGAAGCATTCTCTTTAAAGCCACTGCTCTAATGGCCATTTCACTGCTATTAGGCAAATGCCATCTTTAGGGAGTGTTTTAAACATGGAGCTCATTTACCTACGTAAGAACAGACGACAAGACCGTAAATAAAGTGGGAAGAGAGGAAGAATAATTATATCACTCAAAGCAAGATCAACAGAGGCTCCTCAGTAAGCATACTTTGATAGGACGTCTTGGAAAGAGCACATACTCTGGAAATCATTGCATTTTTTTAAAGGGATAGTTCACTCAAAAATGAACATTCTGTCTGTGTGTGTGTGTGTGTGTGTTTTTTTGTTTTGTTTTGTTTTTTTGTCCATACGGTAACCAAAAAAGTTAGGTAGGTTTCCAATATTTTTTAAATGATCTTTTCGAGAACAGGATTTTCATATCTTTAAGTGTCATACCTATATAGAAACATTTTAAAAAGGGCAATTGGTGAACATTTAAAAACACAAACGTAACAAAACATTTAACAACAGACAGGGAACAGGTTAGAAACAATGGTAACACTTTACAATAAGCTTCATTAGGAACTGCTTGTGAACATACAATGAACAATACTTCAGCATTTATTAATCTTAGTTAATATTAGAGCCAGACCGATATATCGGCAGGCCGACATTATCGGCCGATATTAGGCATTTTCCAAAATATCGGTATCGGCAGTTATAATGGCCGATAAATGAATATTTCAAAAATAAAATAAAAACAGACGAAAGACGCTTCAATCATCTCTCCTTGGCCTGTTATATTGAAAATGTATGTTTTACAATTTGCAGTATGTTATCTATTGCTAAATTATGGCTCATCATAGACTAGCTAACCACAAAGCTAGCTAATGCCACTAATGTTAACATTAATGAGCTTGGAAACCACAATGAACTTTTTCTGCCTAAATAAAGTAATGATTACTGTATTTATAACTAGCATATCTCTAGTTACAGTCCCTGCATTGTAAAATGTAAGTTATACTTGCGAGGAGTGAACATTTAGACATAGAGAAAAAGTATCAAACGTATCTTGTGCAGAAAAGTTAGCTTTTCTTTTACACATGTGTGAAATCCAACAATATTTAATAAAAAAAATATATTATATATATCGGCCGATAAATTGGAATATCGGATTTTAAAACCCAAAAATATTTGTATCGGTATCGGCCTTCAAAATCCTTTATCGGTTGGGCTCTAGTTAATATTAATTTCAACATTTACCAATACGTCATCAAAAAAAGGTTGTATTGGTTACCATTAGTCAATGCACTGTGAACTAACATGAACAAACAATGAACAGCTGTATTTTTATTAACTGGCATCAACAAAGATTAATAAATAATACTGTAACAAATGTATTGCTCATTGTTAGTTAATGTTAGCTAATAAATTAACTAATGAACCTTATTCTAAAGTGTTACCGAACAATTATACGGTCTCTTATTAATTATTCTAAGACAGTATCACATGTGTGTTTATGTGGAGGGCAACCCCAGAATGCACTGCCAAATGCTCAGGAAAAGAGATGAGAGAAATGTTTGTGTGTTGTGTTATGCTTTTAGGCAACATTCTGATTATTTGTGTATCTTATGGAATCTGATCTAATTATTGACTGACTGTCCACACTGTGTATCACAACTGTTCAGATCCGTTTTTGTGTCCAGTGTTGGAATATTTGCATTGGTTTATATGGCGATGATGTTGCGTTGGTATTGGCATATGTCAAAAACAATAATAACAGATGGGTTTGCAATACAGATGTTTTTTTATTTACATAACAATGTGTAGCCGCCGCTCTGAACTATATCTTCAGAGGCAGCGGCAGAAACATTGGAGGATGGTATGACATTATTCCGTGTTTCTATCTCCGCCAGTCTCAAAACATGATTTTCACAAATCCATTTCATCTTTTGCTGTTCACACTAAATCTAAATCTGATCAGATATGCACAAAAATCGGATTTGTACTGACAGTCTGAACGAGGCTTTAGAGTACTGCGCTGTTAGCGTAGCAACATGCTAACATCAAACTCCACTGAATTGGATGTCAAGCTTCTTGCTGGCAGGTTGTAAGCTTGTTACCCATGTAGAGCGTCCAAATCTGACAATAATGAGTTTCAAAGGTGGGTAAGATGATCCCTTAGAAGGCAGCTGCCTATATAGTAGTGAGTGAGGCAGCTAAAAAGGTTTTTAAAAAAGAGCTATAAAACAAACGTCCTGAACCAAGTCCATGGTACCATGGTAAATGATTTGCCACTTGAACCAAGTCCAAGTGGCAAATCATTTTTATTCTTCCAAAGTTTTACATTTAAGTGGGGCACTGTCAAAATCCACATATATAAAGGGCTATTTTCATACATATGAAACACACAAGTGGCAATAACCTCTTTCCGCAGGTGCTAGAAAACAAAGTCAAAAGATGTGAGGGGCCGGAGGGTTGAAGTTAAGTGGAATCGATCCATTTCTCTTATCCAATTAGCACGGCAGACTGAGAGCACTTACTCACTGCAATTACAGCTTTTGTCAATAAGAGTCATGGAGCTAAGAGTCATCCCTTCGTCTCCTTCCCTTATCTATGATTTTGTTTAAGGGCTCAAATAAAAGCAGATAATATAAGCAGATAATAGAATAGAATAGAATAGAATAGAATAGAATAGAATAGAATAGAATAGAATAGAATAGAACAAGGATCTCTCCTTAACCACCACTGGTGTGGCAGCATCCACTTGGATGATGCGACGGCAGCCACAGTACAATGGCGCTAGTGCGCTCACCACACACCAGCTATAGTGGAGAGGAGAGAGAATGATAGAGCCAATTCAGTGGATGGGGATTATTAGGAGGCCATGATTGGCAAGGGCCAATGGAGGGCATGTGGGCAGGACACCAGGGTTACACCCCTACTCTTTACGTGAAATGCCATGGGACTTTTTAATGACCACAGAGTCAGGACCTCGGTTTTTACATCTCATCCGAAGGACGGTGGTCTTTGACAGTATAGTGTCCCCAGCACTAAACTGGGGTGTTAGGGTGTTACCCACAAAGACCACAGGGTGAGCACCCCCTACTGGCCTCACTAGATATGATTGAGGAGCTTCATTAAGTTGGAAAAATGAAAGAATGCACAGGTATGCATGTGTTTATAAAATGTACAGCAATAGCTTTCAATATACACTATAAAAAATATAAATATATAGACGTATACAATTAACATCATTCTGTGAATATCCATTAAAAGAGAGCAGGAGCAACTGCTTCATTCTATCAGTTAAAGAATATAGATTCTATTTAATCAACCAGAAGGTAAACTGTAATCATTGACAACATCTTCACAGTGACAGAATGAACTTTTCATTTCATTTCAGCTTTTTATTTTGGTCAACAATATCACCACAGAAAAATATAAGCTTTCTGCACCTGCTATCAAAATTGTCACAGTCACTCCATTTAACCTGTGATATCTGAATATTGTTGGTCTCAAGAATATCACTAAAAAGAAACAGAGCAAAAATAAATGATATGGCAAGCGATTCCAACCCAAATACGTATACAGAAAAATAAAATAAATATAAAAAAATATATAAAATATATACGTGACATACTGTATATGTCACAGTATAGTAAGAAAAATAGTGTACTTAATAGACAATATACAGATATATTTATTTATTTATTCATTCTTTGCTGAAGGCTTCGTCCCCTCAGACGCAGGATTAATATTCCCTTGGCCGGCTCTGGTATTTGTTAGAGATGTGATTGTTCTGCTGGAGATATATTGGCCCTATTGATTTAGCATTTCCTCTACTGTATGTTGTGCTGCTGACGGGCGGCGTGGGGTGAAGGAGCGGCCTCCTCTAAACAGGCACATCCAGGCCTTTCAAAGGACACCCTTAATGCATGTTCGCTATTGATCTGCTCAGTACACGTGCAGGCAGGCCCATTCAAAACATCTGCTATCCCTTACACATCACGACTCAGACCGGCTACCACACTGAGCTATTGACAGCAGTTTTGCAAAGCACTTCAACATTAAAATCCATACATCTCAACTTCTCCTTAACATGGCTCACTGTCTCCAACTTTTGCTCTTAGAGACTGCCCTGGAGCTTTCTTGGTCTCTTTCTCATTTTTTTTCTCAAACAAGCAGTTACTCGTTAATGAAAGACCTTGAAACATGCTCACGAGAAACCTTAGGAAGGGAACATGAGATGTCTTCCTTTATGAAATCTAATTTGAGGGCGTGAAGTCTATACGTATGTTAAAGGAAACCAAACTATGGAGAATCCAAAGCGGATTTATTTTCTTTCTTCTGTGGAACACAAAAGAAGTCCACACTGCACTTTTCCATCCATAGGAGTGATATTTAAGTATTATACATGTACTATTATATTATTTCTTAATATTTTGAATTAGCTTTTATATTTTTAGTTTTCATTTTAGTTTCAATTTGAGTCATTTTGTTATGTGCCTTTTGTCATGTTTAGTCATTTTTTTCTATATAGTTGAAGTTCATATTTATTCCAGTTATAGAAATTTTAGTGCTTGAAAATTAGAAATGTTGCCATGACAACTAAAGTCAATTACTGAAAACAATTTTAGTAGTTTTAGTTAAAGGAGTAGTTCACTCTTGAAAAAACTTTTGCTGATAATTTACTCACCGCCATGTCTTTCTTTCTTCAGTCGAAAAGAAATTAAGGTTTTTGATGAAAACATTCCAGGATTTTCTCCGTATAATGCACTTCAATGGGAACCAAACGGTTCAAGGTCCAAAAGACACATTCAGTACAAACTGCAAACTGTTCAAAGGGCTTTAAACGATTCCATACGATGAATAAGGGTCTTATCAAGTGAAACGATCAATCATTTAAAAAAATAACAAAGTTTAAGTTTTATAAGCTCAAATACTCACCTTGCTCTGTACTGCAATGCATGTTCGTGACTCTCCTGTTCGAACTCGTTCACCAAAATGAACAAATCTTTTTCCGAGTCAATTCGTTCATTGAATGAACCAAATGACTCGGAAAAAGATTTGTTCATTTTGATGAACGGGTTCGACCAGGAGAGTCACAAACGTTCGTCAAAGAATAGAGCAAGGCGACCATTTGAGCTTATAAAACTTAAACTTTATTATTTTTTTTTTAAAATGAGTGATCGTTTCGCTTGATAAGACCCTTATTCATCGTCTGGAATCGTTTAAAGCCCTTTGAACAGTTTGTACTGAAACTGTCTTTTGCACCTTGAACCGTTTGGTTCCCACTAAAAGTGCATTATATGGAGAAATAACCTGGAATGTTTTCATCAGTTCTCTTAACTCAAATAAGCATGACAAAATTTGTGTCTATCATGTCCAGTTTAAAAAAATATAAATAAAAAATAAAAATATATACATAGCATTTATTTTTTATATATAATAAATAAATGAATAAATAAAATATTGGCCGATATATCGGAATATCGGATTTTAAAACCCCAAAATATTTCTATCGGTATCGGCCTTCAAAATCCTTTATCGGTCGGGCTCTAATAAGTATCATAAAAGTTTGCATTCCACAGAAGAAAGCAAGTCATATGAGTTTGAGGGTAAGAAAATGATGACAGAATGTTACATTTTCGGTTAACTACCCCTTTAATTCGCACATGAATAAAGATTGTGTGTGTGTGTGCGTATGTGTACGCATACTCACTCAGACAACTGTGCCCATAATGCACCATGAAGTCGGCTCCCAGAGCGCGTGCAGTGAAGTCATCCACGCAGCAGGCCCCATATGTCACATCTCCCATCACCAGTGTGTCAGCCTCTGTGAATCTGAAAAAACAACACAATCAACCAATCAATGACCTTGATCACAACCCTATTGCAATTCAAATCTTTCAGGCCTCAAGTAAAATGATGGGTCCACACAGTTGGCAGATCAATCACTCTGAAGAGGAAATGTCACTCAGACATCCATGTCTCCAGTTAAGTGGGCTCCCGCTATCCCGCTAGCTGTAAACTGATGTACTCTGTGCAGTCTGAAAAAAAAAAACATCTAGAATAACCTTCAGAGACAACAAAGCACTGGACAACGATTAACATAAAAACTTCACTGATGGTGGAGGGTCAAGTTCCACGCTAGGCTTAATAGCTATGGTTTGCTGTAAGTAGTAAGCTGGTAACCAAGAGATTGCAAGTAGTGCTATCCATAAGCTAGCAGCCTAGCACCATTGAGAAAGCCACTATACGTGTGCCTGGTTGATTAGCACTGCCATAACCAATGATGTAAAAATAAAATCTGGAAAAACCTGTCTGTTAGCATGCTAGCATTCCCAATTATCCAAATGGCACTTTCAGAAAATCCCTCAGAAATGTGTCTGTTTACATTGGAAGCAAAAATGCTGACAATGTGACACATTAACAGCCAATCAAGACAAAATGGATGTTTTTATGTGGAGCAGTATTATGGACCAATTTGATTTTATAAAAAAAAAAAAAAAAAAAAAAAAAGTTTTACATTATTTAATATTTCTAAAGAATTCTGTTAAAATGTCTGCTGGAAAATGATGACATACAGTGATTTGCTTATCATTTTAAACTCATTCTTACTCAATTCTACCTTTCTTGCAATTTTGACAAAGCAAGCATCTATGCCAGCAAGCTACATTTTATCTAGCTTACAAGTGCTTCACAGAATTCACAACCAAGTGTCAAAGAAAATGTTTACATCAGCAAAGCATAAAAATAAAATGCATGAACATGATCAGAAAATGTGAGATATAGCACTGAGGCCACGGACCAAATAAGGCCAGTAACTCAAAACTCTCACATTGGCCCGCATTCTTAAAAATACATATGTTAAGAGATGAATAAGTATACTATGAAAATACAGATAGTGTGCTGTTTGCAGAACTTGTGCTGTTTGTTACCGTCCGATATGCGAAAAACAACAGCTAAGTACAAAAACTCTACTATTTATATCTAAATATTTAATTTAATATCATACAAAACGATCACTGGCTGATGTGTAAAACATTAAACTCTCAATGCAAGAATTTAAGTGTCTGCTAAATGGCTTTTTACTATGTAACTTTCTTAAAAAAAAAGTGACTGAAGGACATTACTGAGCCTGCATGTCCAGTAAAGCCCACTCTTAAGAAATGCTGCAATAAATCGTCCTTGGCTTCCTTCCTTCACTTTGTGGGACAATGACAAGCATTACAGAAAGGTGGATCTCTGAGGAGCTGTTTGAAGAGCCAACGATCTGTTTTTGTTTGCTTCGGCAGGGGTTGTGTTAAGTGTTAGCACATCTATTGACTGGCTCACTGCTGCCGCCTCTCCTCTGTGTGAAATTTAAATGCAGGATAAAAAAAAGAGACTGGAGCACATAAATTATGAGTGAGAAAAACGAGAGAGAATGAATATGCGAGGAGAAGAAAGAGAGTAGAGGCTGTTGTATGGGAAGCAGGCTGTCTGGAAGCAGACACATTTAGGACAGGAATTATTAATAGAACACAGGCACATTTTCTTTCTTTCTTTTTTTTTTTTTTTTTTTTTGAGCGTGCACACACACACACACACACACACACACACTTCTAAACCCCCTCTACCTGATTCACCTTCTAAACTCTCATTTAGACTGAGCTCTCTAAAGTGGCCAGTACAACACCATGGTACATAGTAGTCTGTACTGATCGCTCTGTCTGGACTGTTCACAGGACATTTCTTTCTACTTCCTGTATGGGACTTATTCCTCAGTTTGTCAATCTAAATAGTCGACTCATTTACCTCTGTTGCGGGCCAAGCACCCCATCTGAAGTCGACTTTTTTGCCCATTGCTAAGATTTTTTTTTTTTATTCGACTTTTTTGCCCATTGCTAAGATTTTTTTTTTCAAGCTAACTGCTTGGTGAGTGAATCTCTCGAAAAAGAAACGTCCTGGTTATATTTCATCAAAAATGGTCAATTGCTAATTTATATCTAGATAGATGTAGCATCTGAATATATATTACACTTTAATTTATTCTATGCGATCCCCCGGTCTTTGTCACCTATGCTTGCACCACTGTAGTCAAGCACTTGAAAAATCGTTGTGGATTATTGGATGTGGAATGTGGATTTGTCGGCTAATAAATGTCTAGTTAAACAAGAGGAAAAAAATCCCTTACACATTTTTTGAAGTCCATCCAAAAAAAACCCTCTTTCTGCACAAATAACGCAAGTGAAATTTTTTTTCATCAAAACTGTGAATTTTGCCAAAAGGCAATGGGTTTGCAGAAGTGATTACACACATTTTTTACTGCAATAGATTTAACAAATACATGAATACAATGATTGCACCTCTGAGAATAATGGGACAATCAAACAACAAAAAACAAAAAATACATTACGCTAATGAGAACTGATTTCTAGGTGCTTAAATACTTTACTGTCATGAAACTAAAATCAATGTTTTATAGTCTACACATTATACATTACATTTTTATTTTCCTTAATTTTTACATCCACACACACACATATATATATATATATATATACACACATACACACACATACATACATACATACACATATATATATGTACAATTATATATATATATATATATATATATATATATATATATATATATAAATAAAAATGTGTATGTATACTATAAAGCAAACTGCCACATAAACACACACCCGCCTCATACATGGCTTACTTTGATAACCCAGTGCTCCCAAACACACCCTCCCTTCACACACAGTTATTCTGATGTGAAGGACGCAGGCAAGTAGCCGTTGCTTATAAAGCAGCAAGAGAGAAGGATGAGGAGAGCTCATCTGGTAAATAAATATTTGCTGTGGTAAATTTGATTCGCTCATCCTTTCTCTCATCAAGGTCCCCTCCCTCTCTACCCATCTGCTGCACGTTTGCGCATACACATTCATGAGTGGGTGGAATCATCACCAGCCCAAAACGATAAGATGCACATGAATTAGAAGGTTCAGAACAGTACATATACAGTGGCACCAAAAGTATTTGGAAACTTAAGACACACTTGCGTATGAAAATTTATGAATGTCATTGCATCACATAGGCCTAACAAAATATCAAACTGGAGCACACCACTGAGAAGCCACACTGAAAACTCATAGTATCAAAATCCCATTCCTCATGTTGAACATAAGACATGGATGAGGAGAGGTTGAGTGTTGATGTTCAGAAGCAGATAACATATGGAAAAAATAAATCACAATTTAATACTGTTTCTCAATGAGCTACTATATATATATATATATATATATATATATATATATATATATATATATATATATATATATATATAAACTAATTAATAGTAGCTCATTGGGAAACAGTATTATAGTTGCACACATGCAAAACCACACATACATACTATACATATTCATAATATACAATTATTACCTCAGGTAACACTGATTATCAAATAGCAACAATGGTAGAGGGAATACCACAAGGGTAAATAAACTAATCCAACACTCCACACAACATGAATGCAATCAAACCTCATTACCATTGTAAAGGGACCAGACCTTTTGTTTATAAAGACGTTTGAAATTGCCTCTGTAGCAAATGCCTCTAAAGCAATGTCATTGACATTGCTTTAATTCCGGCCCCAGATTATTCCCCAAAGTAACCCCATATACAGACATAGAAAAACTCCTCCTTTTGGAACCTGCATGCCATTGAGACCACAATGTTTCTAAATCCTCTCAAAATGTATGACTACTCTTTATGAGAAAACATATTTTGAATGTTCACGGGTAATAAATAGTGATACAGTAAGCTTTGAAGATGAAATGTGCATTATATAATTTTACAAGATCCCATATTTTTTTAATAACTTTGATTTGAGAAAGAGAGGATTTGTGTGGTCAAAGTATGCGGCCTTGTGTATAATTACTCCAGCTCTTTTCTGCAGCAAAAAAAGTGACTACATTTTTACAATAATTACATTTTTACAATAATTACATTTTTGTAATTATTACCCCATACAGTAGGTTAGATATGGCAGTATTAAAGAACAATACAAGGTATGGAGTGCATTATAATCAAGGATATGTTTAACTCTGCTAATTATAGCAAGGCTTTTGGAGATTTTTTGGAGACTAGTAGTTATATGTCTAATGTGGGCATCTTAAAGGGACAGTTCACCCAAAAATGAAAATTCTTTCATCACTTACTCACCCTCAAGTTGTTCCAAACCTCTATGTGTTTATTTGTTCTACTGAACACAAATGAAGATATCTGGAAGAATGTTTTAATCAAACAGATCTCATTCCCCATTGACTTCCATAGTACATAGTTAGACAGACAAGGCAACAGTCGAAGTTTGCCTCGACAAACTTTATGTTTCTAGTTAAAAATGACACTTACCGCAGTTATTTTTATTCAAATTTAAATTGATTTTAATCTACTTAATTAAATGCATAATATAAATGTAATAACAACTTTTATTACGTCAAATCCCATTTGTCACTTCAATTCCTTACAACACAGCACACATAAGCAGGACCCAAATATAAATTCTGCCAAATCTGTTGCTGGTAACGATGACTACCCCAGCCTGCAGCAACAAAACACGTGCAAAACCTCATTATCAGGTTTCCTTATTTGCGCAGTGTATCCGATTAACAGACTAAGGGGGCTTGCGGATGAAAAACGGAAATACATTATTATATAAACTCCGAGTGTCAGATTACCGGAGCTTGTGCAAGAGCGAGATATAGTGCTTGCTACCTGGGAATGACGCTGTAATTATTGGAGCAGGAGTGTGGATCAAGTTCGTGCTCACACTGGGACTGAGGCTCAGAACGAGGAAGATGAGGGGTTTTAGTCGTGATTAGTGCTTCGCACGCCCCTCCAAATGCTGACCGCAGGATAGAAAAGTCACTGTCAGATATGGGCCCCGGTCTGCTTGCTACTGAAGCTCTGCTATTCTTCCATCGAAATCCACTGTCTCCCTCTTTCCATCATGTTATCTGGCTCCAGCTACAACATCTGAGCTGAAATGTCATTAAGATGCAATTAAGATGTAGAAATGTCTGTGATCTCAATAACAGGGCTTGTTAATTAGTCTCTGTAGAAGCCAGTTTGCACACTAAACAGCCAGCCAGCGACACACTCACACAGAGTGGATCATAATAAAACAAAGTAAATAATAAAATGCATAACAAAACACAAAAGTAATAAATCACGTACTGAATAAATACATACTATAGCCATAAAAGTGTTTAATTTGTGCGTTAAATCCAAGATTTTCAGACATTTGGACTCAGCTATGGCCCTGTCAAGGTGATTGTTGTTGGATGGTCTCGTTTCTCTCCGACACATTCTCATAAACTCCACAAACAGTTCACGTGTCTGTCTAGCTGTCATGTCTCCCTTCCTCTTGTCTCAGAGTCATGCTCCTGCAGGACCGGTCAGCGTCTCTGTGTGTCTCTCACTCTTTCAGTTAATGAACATTAGGGTGTGCTGTGTCTAGAAGCGGATCCATCCGTTTCAAGCGTTTCCTCCTGTCTCTCAGAGGTGAAATCTTTACTTGGCTTTGACAGGACTTTCATCAAAGCTCAGCGTGAGCGAAGGGCTGCTGGCTCAAAGCACTCCTGTTTGTGAACGCTGGGAGAAAACAGATCTTTTTCTTTGGCTACTTAATCAAAGCCTTCAAAAGCAAATGTTTCAAATAAAATTTGCCTTTTTATGACCGGTAATTGTATAGAGTGTAGCAGCCAAACAGAGCTAGAGAAGTGATAATTATCATTATGTAGGGTATTTTCGGAAAGCATGAGAAATAGAGGCAAGTTATGATTTAAGATCATGAAATATGCAAAGCTCAAATGTTGATTATTGAATAGTGTGAACAACAGGCTGCACACATGACGCATCAGTGGTATAAAGATGCAGTAGAGGCATTTGCCAGTCCAGCTGCTTTTCTATGCTGCGAATGAAAGCTTTTGGAACAGAGCTCCATTCTAGAACCGTCAAATTACTTCCCTGTTCCCTCCTATTTAAATCACTGTCAAACATATTCAAATTCTACATTTTCAGCACAGATTCAGCATATTTACACAAAACAGCTAGATATCCAAATCCATCCCAAATATGAGTCATTGGACCCATAAAGTATTTGGATACTTAAATCAAACTTATATGTATTTGCTTTAGCATTTTTTTAAAGGGATAGTTCACTTTGAAATTAATTTTTGATATGTTTTTGCTTGCCTCAAGTGCATCCAAGACGTAGGTGTCTTTGTTTCCACAGTATTTTCAATTTTGATATTTTTAGGTTAAACCGTTCGTGTCTGTCAGTCATATAATGCAGGTCTATGGGGTCCACGTCAAAGAGCATGCACAGAGAAGTCCAACTTAAACATGATTTAATGACTCGTAAATGTTAGTACACATTGATGGCCTAAGATACGAAACGAGCGGCGTGTGTGAGAAAACGAACAGTATTTATATTGTTTTTACCTCTTGTAACCACAGCCACAAAGCGCCCGCGCCCTCAGATCACTTGGACGTGGCTGTGGTTACAAGAGGTAAAAACGATATAAATACTGTTCGTTTTCTCACACAAACCGCTCGTTTAGTGTCTCTTGAAACTAATCTTTAATAGTAAAAATGCCATTTTAAAAATCCAGTGAAAATTATTTCTTCATGTCTTAAAATAGCTTGTAGTGAATGTAAATCTACACTCTGTGAAGTTATGAATATGCTAAATAGTCCCGCCTCCACTCACTTGCACTAGCTCGGACTATCTGATCCACTCACTCAACTGTGGTGAATGCTGCACAGATGCAAGTGGAAATATTGGTTTAATTCAGCCATATAGGATAATCATTATAATAAATATTGATTTTACGAAAAGCAGAACATTTTGTTTTTATTATGAATGTACACAAATAAAAGTAGACATTTAACAGTTTTGAATGATGAATAAAACTTTCTTTTGCACTGATAAGAAAAAAAGTGAGGTGAACCCACAAGCAAAACCGCCGACCCCATGGGGTTTAAAACATAAACAACATTAACAATTTTATTTTCTTTAAGTGTGACTGAAGTGTCCAAACATTTTTGGGGCCAATGTGCACATTCTAAAAACACGTCCAATAAGAATGAAAGCCCTTGTGTTGTGTAAGGTTGCGGATGAAAGCCCTTGGGTTGTGTAAGGTTGTGGATGAAAGCCCAGAACACAAGCCCCTGAGTGATTCAACACTACACCCTCTGCCCTGTTTCAATAATTCGGATTGTGTGTGCTTGTGTGTTTAGCCTCTCACATCACTGAGCTCAGTTAACACAAAGGCTAATATTAGATCAGCGACGAGGGGTTGTCACAGAAAACCGTCCCTTTGGACTTTGCATATCTCAGCCCTGTTCCCCCAGTCTACAAACTACTCCTGAACCACTTAGCAGAGCACAATACACACCAGCCCACACAAATCCCATTACCTGTACCTTTCTCAACCTACACAACAGAAAAAAAGCTGCCCTAAATCTGGTCTGCAAAGGCATAAAAGTCCTTATTAGCAAAGCTACTGTGCCCATTTCTCTTTTTCGACATGATCCGAAGCGACCAGTGTCAGCGTGATTTATGAAAGCAAAAATATTCTAATTGTCCAGCTGTGTACCACTGTGGACTGAGGTTTTCTCAGACTAGCTCTGAGATAATGTGCGAGGGTGTACAAGATGAGAGGGTATGTGTTTTGCTCATTTGATGAAAAGCCTGAAAAGCTGGCCTCAAAACCGCTTAGTGGTTTTCTTCCTGTGTGAGCAGGTCTCAGTGTCTGGAGGGGATGCATCATTGGCTGTGTGACACCGTCTATGAAATCCTGTTAGTGCCACTTCAGGGCAGAAATCTGCCCAGGGGAGAGACACTCTGTTGAGGATGCCAGGATGCCCGTCGTGGCCCTTAGGTCTCCCACACACACTCCTGATACAGAGGCATGGCCTGAATTGAACTGTTTCCGAGCTAGTATTTGCAAGCTAGAGTGCCTTTTTTAAGAGTATGAGACCTGATTTGTTAAATTATTTTACATTTTTAGAATTTATTAATTAAAGGGGGGCAATGGCATTTCATGTATTCAGAGTTGTTAACAGAGTTAAAGAGATGGATTCTCATGCTAAACATGGCCAAAGTTAAAATTTTGACTAATAACAGAGAATTTCTGTGCCAAAAATCTTACTTCTGGATTGGTACAAGTTTTGGCTGTTTTTTTTGTTGTTGTTGTTGTTTTTTTATCGTGAATCGAATGACGTAGACGAGAGTGGAACTCCTTATGTGAGCATTTCTCTCGGAAAAGCGTGCCCGCGCACACATCGACCAGAGGAACGCGAGACCGCGCACATCAACGTGCTTCAACAGAAAATCGTTGGCAGCGCTGCATAGGATTTGTTCAGTAATGTTTTAAATACCTTTGTTTACCTGGCCACTGTAGGTGTCTGTTTTAGAGCCAGACCGATATATCGGCAGGCCGATATTATCGGCCGATGTTAGGCATTTTCCAAACTATCGGTATCGGCAGTTATAATGGCCGATAAATGAATATTTCAAAAATAAAATAAAAAAGGACGGAACACGCTTGAACCATGTCATGAGTGTTGGAGTTGTATAGCTTGTCCACCAGAGGGCACTCTACACAGTCCCTGTTGGCAACACTCGTTGAGTTGGTCACGAGATTCACATTGGTTGAATAACAATTAAAAGTACATCCCCATCAGTTTTCTTAACTAGATGTCTCTTAATTAGCATGACAAAATTTGTGACTACCATGTGCAGTTTTTCTGCTGTTAAATAAGCCGAGAGTGAAGTGGAATTAGCTAGTAATAGTTACGTTACGTTGTTACAGTGTATGAGAAAATATCAATAAAAAAAAAAAATATCGGCCGATATATCGGAATAACGGATTTTAAAACCAAAAAAATATTTGTATCGGTATAGGCCTTAAAAATCCTTTATCAGTCGGGCTCTAGTCTGTTTGTTTACTGTAAAACCAAATCATGTCCTCGTACAACACGAGTAAACACACAAATGTTGTAAGTTATAACTCGCGCATGACATGGTGTTCTAACACTGCGCTCAAGTTCAAATCATTTCTACTTTTAAAAAACTCCTGCCTCAGTCGGCATCAAACTGTACTTCCCACATGTACGCCTTTAAAGAAAAAAAAAAAAAATACAACGACATAAATTGAAAATTAGTAATTTACAAAAACCGCTAAGCAAATATAAGTTATGCAGTTCCAGTACACACCACATAGAGACGTCCTACTGTATTCGTTGCTCAATTTAAGCCTCGGGATCTGATTCGGGATCAAAAATATATGGCTGAATCTGATTGTTAGCCATGGTTTGTTTTGGGATGTCGCAGCTTCCAGACGCTCTCAACGCAAAAGCTTTGCACGCTCGTGATTTTTTAGCTCCGCCCACACGACACGCCTCCACCCGCTCGTTTTTATCCGCAAAGACTAGGTACAGCCTATCTTTTTTTTTAAATAAATACTGTATAATAAAAGACGCATGCCTTTGGTGTAAGAGACCTGGGTTCGAATCCACTGTAAGACACCAATGTATCCCTGAGCAAGACATTTAATCTAGTTGCTCCAGAGGCATACAACCTCTGACATATATAGCAATTGTAAGTCGCTTTGGATACTAGCGTCAGCTAAATGAATAAATGTAAATGTAAAACTAAAGACTTTTTGGAGATAAGAAGAATGCAATACTACTCAATAGATACTGAAGATTAACATGAGATTGACTGAAACTGAGTGTTACAAATTAGGTTGAAGCCAGGTTAAAAATGCACCATGTTTTTATAAATAAAATGCTGTGCAACACCAAATGATATATGAACAAAAAACTATTATTTTGAAGTTTGATGTAGGCATGTGCAACTGAAATGGAGATAAACTACTAAAGAGAGGAAAAACTAATATTGAGGAAACAGCCTTAAAGAGCTGGTTCACCAAAAAACAAAAATGATGTCATTAATTACTCACCCTCATGTCGTTCCAAACCAATAAGGTGAGTAATTAAAAGACAGAAATTTAATTTTTGGGTGAACTAACCCTTTAAAGGTATGTACTGTAATTGAAGTCTATTGATAGACAAAGTGCAATTGAATAAACACTCAAAAAATAAGGATAATAAGTGGTTTACCAGTGCACGAAAAAACTTTTTTGCCTGTGGTGTCTTGCCTAAAAATGATTTTAATTTGTACACATTTTTCTTTTCGTGCCATTTTTAGTGGAGCTCTTTGATTGAAAAATTACTATTATCACGCATAGCATTTGTCTGTTCAATACAACAGTGAACCTTAACTTACCTCGCACCACATACATAATACCTCAAATTACATGGTCAGCTACTCATTTTCTAAGCAACTTTCATCTTGCGGACAACAAAATGGGTGAAAAAAAAAAGAAACTTGCACTGACGGAGAGACCAGATTCATGTAAGACTCAAAATAAAGACACTCTTTTGACTTGTGTCAGTAGGTAACCACCTAGCATTGTCCTGAAACCACACAGTTTGATATGGTAAAGCAAGCAAATCTAGTTATTTTGAAAACTTTGGAGGTTACAATCCAACTCATGGTACCCAGATGAGTACTAGAGTTCAATGCATTTGCGGCACAAAACTGACTATTTTTCTAATTTAATAAGACATGAACAGCTCGTTTACCTAACCCAATTCAGTCAAGCCAGTGTGTAGTTATATAAACAAGGGCAGCAAAACGGTGTGCCAATGCGGTGTCATTAAGTTGGCTTGTGAAAGCCAACTTACTGAAATCCTATTTAAACTTATTAAGTTGGCTTGTGAGAGCCAACTTACTGAAATCCTATTTAAACTTATTATTATTATTATTCTTCTTACTCAAAAATTTGCAACTCTATCTCCTCCTAGAGTTTTAACTCCACATACTCCAAACTCGGCACGGACACTCAAACTGTTCTGACTCGGTGTGCTATATCTTTTCTAACTGATCGGACTTACGGTTTTCCTAAAAATGACGATCAAAGTCGGAAAAAACTCCCATTGACTTAACATTGTGGAATCTTTAGAATTTCAAACTGCCCAACTGTCAAAAATTCAAATCTAAATACCTTGAAGCCCCAGACTCAATCAAACTGTCATTCTATAGACTATATGAGCCATTGAGACTCATTTAAACTAATGAACTCATCTATCTATGACACTTATCTATCTAATCTTAAACTCTTAAACTCAAAATAAATTAATAAACTCTAAACTTAAACTCTTAGACTCATTTAAACTTATAAACTCTAAACTCATAAACTCTAAATTCATAAACTCATACTCTTATAAACTCTCATAAACTCCTAAACTCTTAAATTAATAAACTCTGGACACTTACTCATTTAAACTTATAAACTCTAAACTCATAAACTCTAAATTCACACCATAGCAACCAATTACAGCACCCTAGCAACCGTAGGCCATAGGCACGAGGCCGCAGGCCTCGTGCAATACTAAATAGTGATGATTTCTCAGAAACTCGTAATTAACCACATTTGAAGAGGCTGACAGGCAGCCTTTGGAGATTCATCACTGGCACCTGCCAAGCCACTCCCTAGCAACTAAACAGACTACCCTAGCAACCATTAAGCAAGATTTGTATCTCTGCATCAGAACAACGTATAGAGATGGGGGTTGGTTTAAATCATTCATACTGACAAGCAGCCTTTGGAGTTTCATGATTGGCAGCTTTCAAGCCAATCCCTAGCAACCAAACAGAGTACCCTAGCAACCATTTTTTAACAACTATATCTCAGCATCAGAACATTGTATCGCGATGGGGGTTGGGTCTTTTGACTCATGTTAGCACACAGGACTTTCAATATGCTAAACATGCTAGCTGTGAATAGCTAAATGCTAATATGGATACTTTATAGTAACCATATGTGAACACTACCAACCAACTAGCAACACCCTAGCAACCACCCAGAACACCCTAGCAACCACCTAGCAACACCATAGCAACCACCCAGAATACCTTAGCAACTGCCTAGCAACACCCTAGCAACCACAAAGAACACCCTAGCAACTGCCTAGCATCACCATAGCAACCACCCAGAACACCCTAGCAACCACCTAGCAACACCATAGCAACCGCATAGAACACCCTAGCAACTGCCTAGCAACACCCTAGTAACCACAAATAACACCTTAGCAACTGCCTAGCAACACCATAGCAACCACCCAGAACACCCTAGCAACACCCTAGCAACCACCCAGAACACCTTAGCAACTGCCTAGCAACACCCTAGCAACCACCAATAACACCTTAGCAACTGCCTAGCAACACCCTAGCAACCACAAAGAACACCCTAGCAACTGCCTAGCAACACAATAGCAACCATCCAGAGCACCCTAGCAACTACCTAGCAACACCCTAGCAACCACCCAGATCACCCTAGCAACTGCCTAGCAACACCCTAGCAACCACCCAGAACACCTTAGCAACCACCTAGCAACACCATAGCAACCACCCAGAACACCCTAGTAACCGCCTAGCAACACCCTAGCAACCACCCAGAACACCTTAGCAACTGCCTAGCAACACCCTAGCAACCACCAAGAACACCCTAGCAACTGCCTAGCAACACCCTAGCAACCACCAAGAACACCCTAGCAACTGCCTAGCAACACCATAGCAACCACCCAGAACACCATAGTAACCGCCTAGCAACACCATAGCAACCACCATAGTAATGCTATCTATCTATCTATCTATCTATCTATCTATCTATCTATCTATCTATCTATCTATCTATCTATCTATCTATCTATCTATCTATCTATCTATCCAAAATACCTTAGAAACCCACTAGAAACACCCATAGCAACTTTAAATTACTTTAAACTACTTTAAACTAGAAACTACTTTACACTAAGGTAAACTTTAAATTAATTTAAACTTTAGACCATTTTAAACTTCAAACTACTTTAAAATTCAAACTACTTTAAACTTCTTCAAACTACTTTCAACTTCATCAAAGTACTTTAAACTTATTCAAACAAAACTTATTCAAACTTTCTGTAACAAACTTTCACAAGCCAACTTAAAGTTTGTCTCGACGAACTTTTTAATCTAGTTATTATTATTCTTTTTCTGAGACTAAAATTTCCAACTCTAACTCCTCCTAGAGCTTTAACTCCACATACTCCAAACTCGGCACGGACACTCAAACTGTTCTGACTCGCGTTGCTATATCTTTTCTAACTGATCGGACTTACGGTTCTCCCAAAAATGACGCTCAAAGTCGGAAAAAACTCCCATTGACTTAACATTGTGGAATCTTCAGAATTTCAAACTGACCAACTGTCAAAAATTCAAATCTAAATACCTTGAAGCCCCAGACTCAATCAAACTGTCATTCTATACACTATATGAGCCATTGAGACTCATTTAAACTAATGAACTCATCTATCTATGACTCTTATCTATCTAATCTTAAACTCTTAAACTCAAAATAAATTAATAAACTCTAAACTTGAACTTTTAGACTCATTTAAACTTATAAACTCTAAACTCAAAAACTCAAAATTCATAAACTCACTCTTATAAACTCTCATAAACTACTAAACTCTTAAATTAATAAACTCTGGACACTTACTCATTTAAACTTATAAACTCTAAACTCATAAACTCTAAATTCACACCATAGCAACCAATTACAGCACCCTAGCAACCGTAGGCCATAGGCACGAGGCCGCAGGCCTCGTGCAATACTAAATAGTGATGATTTCTCAGAAACTCGTAATTAACCACATTTGAAGAGGCTGACAGGCAGCCTTTGGAGATTCATCACTGGCAGCTGCCAAGCCACTCCCTAGCAACTAAACAGACTACCCTAGCAACCATTAAGCAAGATTTGTATCTCTGCATCAGAACAACGTATAGAGATGGGGGTTGGTTTAAATCATTCATACTGACAAGCAGCCTTTGGAGTTTCATGATTGGCAGCTTTCAAGCCAATCCCTAGCAACCAAACAGAGTACCCTAGCAACCATTTTTTAACAACTATATCTCAGCATCAGAACATTGTATCGCGATGGGGGTTGGGTCTTTTGACTCATGCTAGCACACAGGACTTTCAATATGCTAAACATGCTAGCTGTGAATAGCTAAATGCTAATATGGATACTTTATAGTAACCATATGTGAACACTACCAACCAACTAGAAACACCCTAGCAACCATCCAGAACACCCTAGCAACCACCTAGCAACACCATAGCAACCACCCAGAATACCTTATCAACTGCCTAGCAACACCCTAGCAACCACAAAGAACACCCTAGCAACCACCTAGCATCACCATAGCAACCACCCAGAACACCCTAGCAACCACCTAGCAACACCATAGCAACCGCACAGAACACCCTAGCAACTGCCTAGCAACACCCTAGTAACCACAAATAACACCTTAGCAACTGCCTAGCAACACCATAGCAACCACCCAGAACACCCTAGCAACTGCCTAGCAACACCCTAGCAACCACCCAGAACACCTTAGCAACTGCCTAGCAACACCCTAGCAACCACCAATAACACCTCAGCAACTGCCTAGCAACACCCTAGCAACCACAAAGAACACCCTAGCAACTGCCTAGCAACACAATAGCAACCATCCAGAGCACCCTAGCAACTACCTAGCAACACCCTAGCAACCACCCAGATCACCCTAGCAACTGCCTAGCAACACCCTAGCAACCGCCCAGAAAACCCTAGTAACCGCCTAGCAACACCCTAGCAACCACCCAGAACACCTTAGCAACTGCCTAGCAACACCCTAGCAACCACCAAGAACACCCTAGCAACTGCCTAGCAACACCATAGCAACCACCAAGAACACCCTAGCAACTGCCTAGCAACACCATAGCAACCACCCAGAACACCATAGTAACCGCCTAGCAACACCATAGCAACCACCATAGTAACGCTATCTATCTATCTATCTATCTATCTATCTATCTATCTATCTATCTATCTATCTATCTATCTATCTATCTATCTATCTATCTATCTATCTATCTATCTATCTATCTATCCAAAATACCTTAGAAACCCACTAGAAACACCCATAGCAACTTTAAATTACTTTAAACTACTTTAAACTAGAAACTACTTTACACTAAAGTAAACTTTAAATTAATTTAAACTTTAGACCATTTTAAACTTCAAACTACTTTAAAATTCAAACTACTTTAAACTTCTTCAAACTACTTCAAACTTCATCAAAGTACTTTAAACTTATTCAAACTACTTTAAACTTATTCAAACTTTCTGTAACAAACTTTCACAAGCCAACTTAAAGTTTGTCTCGACAAACTTTTTAATCTAGTTTTTATTACATTGCCTGTTTTTTTTTTTTTTCCAGTCGCCCCCAAACCTGTTGATAGGGCAAGCACAGTGTTACCTGTTACCACTACAAAATTCCAGCCAGGTCTATGACACGCATCAAATATTCGAGCACTCAGTCTCTCTCGCTTTCTCAGAGACAGTAAAAGTGATGCATCATCCCACGAGAGCAGTAAGAGAGGCAGTCGAACAGAAGTGCGCTGGTGCATCAGTACATGAAGAGCTGTCACTACATTCTGTATAGACACACACATAAAACTGCATGCAAACAGACGTGATGGATGCATCATGCATGTACATATATGAACTCACTCCAACTGCTCACTCCAACTTCCTCTTCACTTCTAATCCCTATTAGCATCCTTCCTCTACCATGGGAATGTTCCCAAAGTAAGGAGACAGATCTTTTATTTATCAAAATAAATCATCACAATTTCTCTAAAGTTTTACTAAATGCTCAGTAAATACAGGCTCTGCTTTAAATGCACACAAACACAAATGTAAGCACCCATAAACAAAAACAGGTCCGGCCCAGAACACAACAAATCAGGTTAGGGATGTGAAATATTTATATGCCGCACCTGCTGATGCCTCATATTTCATTTGGTTCTGTTGCGCGTGGGCTCATCCCTTCTCTCGCTGGCAGACACGCCTGGCGCGAGGACATGAGGAGAGGAGAGATTACCTCCAAGATGGAGAGGCTCTTCCCTTGATATCCCAGCAACACTACAGACGGTCTGCCTCATTATTTCCTCTTTAAACCGATTGAGAGAGGAAGACAGGAAAGATTGAAAGAGAGCAATAAGAGAAAAATGAAAGAAGCGGCGGGAAAATATAAGATAGAGTTAAGGAGATGAGCTGTACGCTGTGAGGTTTGCTATATTAAACAAGCAAACGGTACATCATTTTGCAGATTTCGGTACCAGATCCGGATGACAATGTTCTGCTATACAGCACAGTTTGGTAATTCAGGTTATATAACTGTGGTTTTAACTTACTCAATTTACTGACTGTGACATTATAACACATAATGTCTCAATCTGTAATTTATCTATAAATGTAATCCAGATGGGATGACTAACAAATGTTATATGCACTTTGCATGACATAATCAAATATTTAAGACCATCAGAGAAAAAACATTCACGTTCCAAGCATTTTTATATAAAAAGAAACATAATGTGTGTTTTTGCTGCATGTGTGGTTTCTTTATCTGCACATAATCTGCCATATCACTATGGCAATATTGTTTTTAGATGTGTTTTTTTTAAAGATGTCTCCTATGTTCACCTATGGCTAAATATTTGTGAAATATTATAACAATTTAAAATTCTAATGCTGATTTACTGCTCAAGAAACATTTATTGTTAATAATGTTGAAAACAGTTATGCTGGTTAATATTTTTGTGAAACCATGATGCATTTTATCAGGATTCTTCAATGAACAGAATGTTCAAAAGAACAGAATTCATTTGAGATATATATGTGCGTATGTGTATGTGTGTGTGTGTTTTCAAATGTAAAAGCCTTTACTGTTACCTTTGAACAATTGAATGCATCCATGCTGAAACAAAGTATTCATTTCTTATAAAAAAAAAAAAAATCATACTGACAGCAAACGTTTGAATGGTACATGTATTCCCACAACATGTGCCATGTTAATTATGGAACTATAAATTAGATAAAAATGTCAAAAGTCCGCTTGAGTATATAGATTAAAGGGGTCATGAACTGGCTTTTTATATTGTTGTCTGAGATCAACTTATGACGTTCGCTTGGTTTTTGCATTCAAAAACATCAAATTGAATAATGGGCTATTTTGTACCCTAGTTTTGAGCCTCGGTTTTTATGGGCGTCTCGCACTGAAGACTTGGAAGTAAACGCCCACTGCTGTGAGTGGATAACAGTTTTGCATATTATAATGAGTTTCAACTCACCCGTCGATGCACTTGGGGGAAATTGTTTTGAAAATGTCCAATGTTGTAAAATGGCAACCAGAATGATTCGACCCAGAGTCCGTGTGTTGCACAATTCCAGTCAGATCCAATATAGACGGCACAGCACTGTTCTTTACTCTTAATCGGTCTGCAAATCCAGTCTTGTTTACAAAACAATCCTCAGTGAAATGAAGCGAACAGACGACGATGTTTTACCTCTTCAGCTGGAATGTCATTAAAAATAAAGTTTATCCATTCAGTCCTATTGGAATCCAGGGAAGCATATGCAGCCACTGTCTTCTTCCACAACCAGGCACTGCACAATATTTTGTATTGCTTGGTAGCTCGAGTTTGTCATCATGAGGTAGGCTACGGAATCTGTTATTTAGCTATGCGTGTAATGCGCGAATCGGTGGGCGGGGCTAAACCGGCCGTGTTGAAGCATGCGTTGATCTTCTTCTGCGGGGGTGGTGTTTTAACCTCTTTGACGTCATAGTTCCCCACTTTGAAAAACGTTCAAAACGTTTGAAAAACGAGTCGTTTGCTGAGCCTGGTGTCAATAAAAGCTTTTATTGGACTAACCAGGACGTTTTCAATTCTGAAATATACAGGATATTCTTATAATATCTCAAGGAAAATTTGATTTCTCAGTTCATCACCCCTTTAAAAAAAGGATTGCTGTGTCCTCATTTAGAGGCCTTTCTTAAAAAATAAATATTTGATTAATAATCAAAAATGTTTGTATAAATCTGATCTCATCCACAACCAAAATTTGTATATTAGTTCAACTATACTCTGCACCCAGAGAGCACAAAAAGTACCATAGGGGACAAAACACTTCTACAACAGCACAATGAGGCCTCTGAGGGTTTTTTTTTTGTCCTATGAAAGCAGTCTTCCTGTCCTGCCAGACCAAAAAGTCTCCATACGCACACACCTTAAACCAAGATGGAAAGGCACGGCCTAGTGGCTCCACTAATGATTGGTTGAGCAATGAGGCACGCAAAACGTAAAGAAAACAGAACCCGTTTCCAGAACATGCAGACAGATGTTTTCTCTAATACTTCTGGATAATCCCTTAACCCCCTGAAAAACAAGATCATTACAGCTATTCCACAATCTGGATCTCAGCCATTGAACCTAAAGTGCTTTTAGCCTTCAATGGGTTTGCCATTATGCAAACTGACGGTTCTCACACGCACACCCACACAAGCACACATGCTAAGACAACTCAATTTGGTCATATACGTCTACTGTATAATAGGCAATTATAAATATCTTTAATTAATGTTAAAATAAACTGCAAACGAGGTAAACTAAATTTCTGGGCTTATCTGAGGGGCTTATCGCGAATGGACATGGCATAAAGGCAGGAAAGGGATAACGTACGTCTAGTGGTGCGTGTAGGGTTTGAAAGGGCGGCCGTGAGATTTGAGAGAATATTTTGAAGGGCAGTTGGGTCCAAATAGCATTAGACCCCATTGGCATTCAATGGGTCTCATTCATGAAACACGAGCAGAACGAATTTGTGTGTAAATCATGTGTAAAGTGGTTCTGGAGTAAATTTTCGGATTCATTAAAATGTTCGTATTTTCCAAATGTTAGTTGGTATGCAAGAAATTTACACCTGCTCCCAGTCACACGTAAATGGTGCGCTTGCTGCTTAACATCCGAACGTTTTGCTCATTAATAAGGCTGCATTTTAATTCACCAATGGGTACATACTTAAACAGCATTTTGAAAAAAAAAATATTTTATATAGTAACTACATACGTTTTTTCTTTTTACTTTTATCATGAGAGCCAATAGCAGATCTGATGATCGATGGCGGTCCTTCTCCAGTTTGAATACGATTTTTTCGAAGTAAACTAATTCGTTTTTTGCTGTCAAGCTTAAACCATTTTTTTTCTAACGTCTGGGACTGTTCGATTAACAGATGAAACTCCATTAACTGCATCTGTAATATGCTGCCAAGCTTCCTTTTTTAGACCTGATGCGCCACTATGTACGCTTGAAAATAAAATGTGGCGTTTTGAATGAACTTTTTCATTCACATTCATGTTACAGTATTATATGCATATAGATGTCAGTCGGATATAATGGGCCTGATTTATGGTATAATTGAGAATGAATGTGCACGCGCATCCCATTTACGACTGGTTGGAATTCATTAACACACACACACACATTTCACTATCACATCTGACGTTTACGAAGTATTTGTAAATCAGGAGAAGAGTTTTCGGGAAGTTCTCTTTACGCGCAAATCACTATCACATTTACTCGTATATTTACGAATGTTTCATGAGTGAGACCCAATGTACGTAAAAAAAGTAAAATTATAAATAGAGTCATGGTCAAAATTGATGGCACCCCTGGTAAATATGATCAAAACTGGCTGTAAAAAGTAAATCTGTATTGTTTATCCTTTTGATCTTCCATTAAAAAAAAAAATTGACAAAACCTTTCATTGAAGTAAAAGAATTGAAAGTGGGGGTAAATCGCATTATAAAATAAATGTTTTTCTCCAAAACATGCTGGCCATATTTATTGGCACCCTGTTATTAAATACTTTTTGCAACCTCCTTTTGCCAAGATAACAGATCTGAGTCTTTCCTATAATGCCTACACTACCTGGGTACATCTATTTCTCTCAACCGGTAGTCATTCATCTTTTATTTTGCTTGGTGATTTTAATATACATGAAAACACTGCACAATGCAAAGAATTGTTGTCTGTGCTGGACTGTTTCAACTTAACTCAACATGTAACTTTTACTCACTCCAGGGGTCATATCATATACTGGATCTCATCTACATCTGGCTTATATAATATTCTTTTTAGTGGCTCTGATTTTTCTTAATCTTAAACTTCAGTTTAAGATCACCTATCATAGAATGAATTCTGTGAATCCATCTTCTTTCACAGCTTCAATAAGGGCTTCTACCCTGTCAGAATGTTTACTATCTAACTGTCCGTTGGAAATCTGCTGTATTTACAAGTGCTTGAGAGGCATGCTCCTAGTTAAAACTAGACTGGTACCATCTCGTGCCTCACTCTGGTTCACTCCTGAACTTCAAATAAAGAACACAGAGGGTTGCCGCCAAGAAATATTATACAGGACTGGACTCATTGTGCACTCTCTGGCTTTTAAAGAACATTTGCTCAACTTCCGTACAGCCCTCAACGATGAAAGATCCTCTTATTTCTCCTCTACCAATAGGAATTCCATACACAGTCCCAAATCACTCTTTGCTATAGTTAATAAACTCACTAATCCACCACGTTATTTCGGGCTCTGGGGTGCTTGTGAATAGATTTTCCCAATTCTTTTCAGACAAATTGAAGTCAATCACTGAATCCATCACCATACAAGTGACTCAAATGTTCATTTGATGTTATCTGATTCAGCTCACTCAATAGAACTCTCTCTCTGAATACTTTGAAGTCTAATTCCAGATCCCATCGTCTTGATCCTACACCAACTGTTCTGCTTAATATATGTGTCCTCGAGGTTGCACCCTTCATAACATATTGTCCCAGTGGAATTAAAAATGGCTTTGGTGATCCCCATTCTTAAAAAAAAAAAAAACAGGCCTTGACCATCTAAACATGGACCATTACGAGCCAAAATCTAAATTAACATTCTTAATCAAAATCCTTGAAAAGGTTGTGGCTTCATAGTTGTGATCATATTTAGATTAATGTTCTTTTTGAACCTTATCAGTCAGGATTTCGCCCATCTCAAAGCACTGAAACTGGGTGATTAACGACATTATTTTGTCAGTGGATTCAGGGTTAATAAATATCTTGATGCTTCTTGATCTAAGCACTGCATTTGACACAGTCTGTCATGAAATATAGATCTCTCAGCTTTCGGTTCTTTCATGGCTTTCCTTCTTCAACGACAGAAAGTAATATATCACCATACAAGGGTATAGATCTGCCACTGCTTCACTTACACAGGGTGTTCCTCAAGGTTCAGTTCTTGGCCCACTATTGTTCATCATATATATATATATATATATATATATATCCTCTTGGTGACACTGTATGCAGGCATAGACTTCAATTTCATTGCTATACTGATGACATTCAAATGTATCTTACCACCAGCTCCGACAGGCCATCCCTGCCTGACTCACTCACTGCAGGGACATCAAGCACATGTCCCTGAATTCAGTCAAAAAGTATTGATATTGATGGAGTTCATGTTAAGCCTTTGTCATCTATTCGTTAATTAACCTTTGTGTCTTAAATAGACTCAACTCTATCTTTTGGCTCTCATATTCCTTCTCTTGTTAAAAACTCTTTTTTCCATCTTTGTAATACTGCATATCTTCGATCTTCTCTCACTTTAGCTGATGCTGAAACCTCAATTCATGCATTAATCACATCACGTCTGGATTATTGCAATGCTCTAGTTCTTGGTCTGCCCAAAAAACTTATTGCAAGATTACAGTATGTTCAAAACTCAGCAGCAAGAGTTCTCGCCTCCACCAGGCGTTCTGCTCACATTACTCCTCTGCTTCATGACCTTCACGTATTCACGTTACGGTATTACTTCTAACATCTAAGGCATTAAATGGTCTTGCACCTCCATAACTCTCGGATCTACTTTACTCTTACATGTAATACTAGCTATTTCATGTCCAAAGATGTTAGAGTTTTCGAATCAGAGGGCTAAAATCAGAGTAGGAAAAATGCCTTTTATTTCAAAATTGACACTTTTTGAGTTAAAAATCCACAGGAGACATAAAACAATGCAGTTAATGACCCCTTTAAGACACAAAGTTAACTTAGTGGCTATATTTATGCAACTGACCACTGAGGTATAATGTTAAAAGATGTAAACATTTCTATCTTTCGCAGGAGAGTGACTGACTAATGTGCTAGAGGAAATGGCCCACACATCCAATTCCAATCCGGAGGCACCTTCTCACCCCCTTCAGTCTCAGAGAGGTTCAACACGGTTCTTTGATTTGAGGAGACTCGTGTGCCCTGCACCTCCATTACCGTTAGCGAGTCTGTGAGGCTGATCCCGTAACAGAGAACAAGGTTTTCTGAGGATAGCACAAGGAAAGAAGGCAAAACCAAGTTTGGCTGCCTTCTATAACAAATTAAATCAACACTCAACTTTGCTTTTAAAGCCCCGCTTTATAATTTCACATCATTAGCGAGAAAATGAATCTGAAGACATTTGTTGTCAAGCACCACAGGCACAGAGATCATGGTGGTAAGAGGATGAGGAAAATATGCTAATTGGATTCACAAAGTCACAAACAGTAGAGAAAATAAATTATGGTTAGATACTTGTCTGGACATTTATTCCTCAATTAAACCAAATAAGATAGGAGAGAGAAAGTGAGCTAAGAGCTTGTGTTGTTGATTTGTACTCACAACCAGCAAATATCCCACAATATATTAAATAAATGTTTCCATAATAAATTAAGATATATCCACATACAGGGGAGGATGGCTGTAACACTTCTTGCTGCAACTTTTGATATAATTTGCCAACATGTATTTGCTACAAATTCAACTTACAAATTAAAATCTACAAATTTCCCATAAATTGGTTACAGTACAAAAGTACTGTTGTTACAAATGACCCCACTAATTATATTTTTTAACAACATACAATAAGAGATTAAATTTTGTATTTGTATATACATTGAACAACCTCTGTAACTTCTGATCTAAATTTCTCAATCTTTATAGATTGTTCAATGTTTTTTTATATTTGGAGAACTGATTCTAAAAGAACAATAAATTCAGTCTGAACTATTTTAATGTTGTACTACTGTTCAAAAGTTTGCAGCCAGTAAGATTAATCTATTTCTATATCTATATCTCTATATATATATATATATTTATTCAGCAAGAATTCATTAAATTGATCAAAAAGTCACTGTTTTTTAACAGTAGGGTACTTTTCTACTCCTAAATTATGGATACAAAATTTGTTAAGTGAATAATTAAGCAGTGACAATCCAAGTTGCAATGTGAATTGGACTGAATTTGCAACCATACCTGGCAACACTGCTGTGCAGAGGCAAACAATGTTTATTTTATGGTTTCATAAATAATAAAAAACCAACACAGAGGACCATGCCGGTGAGGTTTTCTGTTCTGTGTTTAATTAGTCAAATCCGACTACTACTATTAAATTTCATAACCATGTATACTCTCACACACACTAAATCAGATTTCTGAATGTGTTGACAAACTTTGACACGGGTCGGACTGTCTCTGACGACAGTGATGTCAAGCAGATTGGGAACATATTCCCAAATTACCGTCTGCTTTTGCAGCCTGTGTGATGGCTCTGGGGCCCAACGAGTTTCTCAACCTGCAATTTGGCGTACTGACAAGACCGATCCAATCAAACTTTTGCTGTTTTCCTCCAGGTTTCGGTCTTTACTATTTCAGCCTTTTTTCTTTAACCTATATTGAATCTTGTGACTTCTATACATGTTTTCTACCAAACTTAGCTTAGTCTTTTGTCTTTATCAAAACAGATGTGGAGTTTCCTTTGATAGATTCTCACTTGAGTCTTTATTTAGCAGATAGAGGTTCCCTGGGACTCTCGGAATGTAAGGTGATGTTCAGGTGCAACCGGCAGGTGCGGATTCTCCTTTTTGCACCTCAGTGTGATGTTCACAGCATGGATTTAAAGGGCTCCATTCCAAACACCAGAAAAAAAGTATATCAAAATTTGCCCACCTGCTAACGCCTCCTGTGAAATACCCAACAGAGTGGCCGGCAAAAGGAATTGAGCAAAATTTACAGAGATAATCTTTCAGCCGAAAATGACATGACAGCTTCCCCGCTAACATCTGTAAGCGCTGTTATGGCCATCTGTAAAAGTGACTGTGACTGCAGAGGATCTCAGGTGAAAAGTCTTTGAGAAATCACACATCCCTCAAATCAAAACTAAGAGACTGCTGGTCATCTGGTTTAAATCATCTCAAAATGGCTGAAAAACTTTGTTTTTTACCAAAATATTAAAGACAACAAGAAGAGCTGGCAGACTTTGTTCCTTAGCAACTACTAACTTATTAAATACAAAATTACATAAAGTGGCCATAGAATGCATCTGGCCACTTTAATAATAATTTGATACATTTATATAGAGCTTTTTCTGGGACCTCAGAGTGCTTCACATATGGAAGGGGAAATCTCCTCAACCACCACCAATGTGCAGCATCCACCTTGATGATGCGACGGCAGCCATTTTGTGCCAGAACGCCCACCACACACCAGCTTACACACCAGCTTGGTGGAGAGGAGGCAGAGTGATGAAGCCAATCAGTATATGGTTATATATGAGTACAGTCACTTTTGGTCACAGAAATCTCTAAATGTCATTGCATCCAATACAAAATATCAAGCCAAAGTGGCATTTGCAAACAAATTATGTTTGAGCTTTTGTCTAAATCCAATTTGAGTTATTTTTGCAAATACATTTAACCAAAGTCTGACAAGCTAGAAAATCCAAATTCGTAAGCTTAATTTTGAATCATTTATCGGTATCGCTTTACAGAAAGGCTCAATACATCAATAGCATTTATTAATATAGGTTAGATACACTACCAGTCAATGGTTTGTGAAAGAAGTCTATCATGCTCACCAAGGCTGCATTTATTTGACAAAAAACAATAGAAAAATAGAAGTATTACAAAAGTGAAACTAGACCAACGTCTGCCAAGTGAAGGCTACCAGGTACAAATCGCACTCAGACTTTCACAAAACGTGCCCTGTGTGAAAGCCCCCTGAGTCATAATGGTAAAGTTTTGTATTTTATTCGGTGCAAATGAGAGTTATTTCCTCCACATGAATTTGCAAATTAGCCCTGTCTCCACTCCATCTCAGTCTGCCCTGCCTTAGAAACGATTTGGACATCATAGAACGTCAGTGGAGAAAGGTATATAGTTCATTTGGAACATTCATTGTAATATGCATCATATACATAGCTCACCTGCTAGCCTATATTACTAAAAGTACCAGATTTTTCATTTCAACAGAAAAATATACTGTGATAACCTGGCTTCTCTTGAGACTCCCCTGCTTTGCAGCTCAGTTAATGATATGCTAAAGCCCCGCACGTTGTGATTGGTGTGATTGGTTACAAGTTAGTTTGGTTGATTGATTGGTTGATTGGTTACAAGTTAGTTTGGTTGATTGATTGGTCACAAGTTTGGGTGATTGATTGGTTGATTGGTTACAAGTTAGTTTGGTTGATTGATTGATTGGTTGATTGGTTACAAATTAGTTTGGTTGATTGATTGATTGATTGATTGGTTGATTGGTTACAAGTTAGTTTGGTTGATTGACTGATTGATTGGTTGATTGGTTACAAGTTAGTTTGGTTGATTGATTGGTTGATTGGTTACAAGTTAGTTTGGTTGATTGATTGGTTGATTGGTTACAAGTTAGTTTGGTTGATTGATTGGTTGATTGGTTACAAGTTAGTTTGGTTGATTGGTTACAAGTTAGTTTGGTTGACTGATTGGTTGATTGGTTACAAGTTAGTTTGGTTTATTGATTGGTTGATTGGTTACAAGTAAGGCTATGTTTACACAGAAATGATTCTGAAGAGAAAACGCAAAAGTGGCATTGCGTCATCACTTTTTATTCTGCGTTTAGACGGGTGTTTTGTGTGGGAAATCCGCGTGCAAACGGTGACCCAAAAGTGTGTGAAATTCAATGTAGTATACACTTCAGGCGGCTAGGAGTGCATACTACAGCAACACCAAGTCCAGACGCCTGCGTACAAACTTCACAGTCAAGCAGAGTTTTGCGTTTTTACCGTTTACATGGGAACGCGGCGGTGGAGCGTTTTTAAGATTTCCACTCTGGAGGGTGGTTTCACTTTTTTGCGTTTTTAAGCCTCAAAAACGCCGTCGCCGTGTAAACGAAAGGCACATCCGATAAAATATTTTTACGTCTTCACCCGCGAGCGTTCTCATGTAAACAGGGCCTTAGTTTGGTTGATTGATTGGTTAGAAGTTAGTTTGTGAGCGTTTCTGAGACCGTCTTTGGTTCACTGGCGTTTTAAGGAGAAAACACTCAGCAATGGTTTTGACTGATGAATTTGCACATGCTTTGTCTTAAAGCACATTAAAACACCACATAAACAACATTAAACACTTTTTTCCACCACAGGGGGTCTTTAATAACCCTCTGTCAATTCGACGGTCCTTGCGAAGGTATATAAAAGTGCGGTAGTATAATCATTTGTTTTCACGCAAACCCTGGAGCTCTCAAAAGTCCACTGGATGATGCATTTGCGTCATCCAATGGACTTTTGCTGACAAATAAACAGGAACTGTATGTTCCAGGAAACATGGAGAAAGAGAAAACGTCGTTCATTTAAATATACTACAGACAATGTAACAATACAAAGTGGGTATAAAATCAGGGAAACACACTCACACTTAGCCTTGAGACCTCCTCAACGTCTACTACTCAACTAGTCATCCATCCACTCCACATACCTCTCTATTTATTTCCCCCGCGGTACTTCATGCAAGCGAGACAAGGCAACACACTGGGCGTGTAGGCAGGTAACTCATTGCATGGAAAGGCACAGCAGCTCATTAGTCATCAACACAGACAGAGCAAGAAAGACACAGAGTGAAAGTGAGAAAGGGGAGAGATAGAGAGAATTGGCTTGTTCTTCGAGTGGCTGTGGGCTTGGTGATCTCTCCTCCAAGTACGAGCTCCTTATGCAAGAACTGAGGAAGACAGACAGCTGGGAATCAAACAAATACACACACACAGCCCTGCTCTTGCCACCTACAGCTCAGCTGTGCAGTGCGAGTCGGGAATGGGGATTGTCGGCCCCATGCCAGGATCTTTCCACCACACTAACTCTGACATTTCCCCTACAGGGGCCGTGGGCTACAGCCTGGAGATATGAATCAAAGAAAGCAAAAATGGGGCCAGGCGTCAGAAAGGAGGCTCTAACGGCAGAGCAAAACAACATTGTCAGATAAATAGCACGAGGTGGCATCTTTGCCCATCCACGTCGACTGGCTGTGTTGATGGGAAAGATTCACAGCCTTTTAAAAGGGACAGTTCAATGCAATCTGAGAATTCTGCCATCATCTCTTTATCCACATATTTACTTTGAATCATTTGACGCCTTTGTCCAAAACCCACTTACTAATGATTAGAACAACAGAAGCAGTTGAAACAACAAAAGAGCAATAATATGTACTGTATATGGCTGTGACATGTCCAAGTTAGACTATACTCAAGTACACAGTTTATGCATATATACACACAAATCCTAATAATATTGGCCACCACTGTGTATATATGCATGTGTGTGTGTGTGGAGTGGAGTCTCCGCTTGGAAAATAAAAACGTAAAAACGTATGTGTATATATACACGTATATGTGGTGTTCTTTACTTGTTGTTCTTTAGGCATACATAAGTGTCTTGAATTTGATGCTAAGTGACATGCTCTCTTTGGTTTGTTAAACATGCATACTTTTATTGTGGTCATGTCAAAATACTGTAAATAATTCTATTATACCCCGTACACAATGCAGAGAAAAATGCCATCAGTATTTTTCTAAAGACAGTCAGTACCCTTCAGAGATACATTCATATAAAACAAATTTATCTTTTAAATGCTATCCCTTACAGCCTTGTTTTCATTCATGTACAACTAAATATGGTGTCTATCCTGACTATGGCCCATTACAGCTTTCTCATAAGCCATAAAAAAGATGTGAGGAACAGAGCAAAATGTATGCCATTATTCACAAAAAGTCTTCAACTGGTTCAAATCAATGTTAGGTCTACCTGACTACAATGCTAATATTTCATTTCTAATATAATTATCCTTGGTCTTTTTTAATGAGCACTATCATGACCCTAAAGTCAATACCCAATACTTTTTCACAAATTTAGGGGCCAATGATGAAAATATTTGTACTATTGTACCCTGAGGACCGTTTGAACTTGAAGAGAACAAGTGTCTATATCTTCCAATTCATAGGAGGCCAGCAATCACAAGTTTACTAATATGAAACCCTAAACCATATTTTGGACTGGAAAAGACTCTGGTGGGCTGAAGGAAAAAAAAAATGTTTTTTTTTTTTTAATTTTATTTAAGTTTTAGCGTCCAAATACTACATAAGCAAACTTTGAACAAAATCACCACGTCTTTAAATCAGTCTGATTTGACACAGACTGACCCACTTGGTTTCTCTCTGTATTGTGCTCTGTATTAATGGTTGAACTTTCAGAAGTGTGAATGAAATTTGACAGGACCAGCCTGGATATTCTCCTAAATAAATCCCTATATATCAATTTAGGGATATATTTAGAAGATATATATGAATATATCCCTCTATATTCAACTCCATTATGCTGATGCACTCCTATGAACTTGGACATTATCTTATAGTCATGCATCGCCCTGTATAGAAAAACATCAGGCATATTATTTTAATACTAAGAGTAGCGCAAACATTTGCATAAATGTTGTGGGCTAGATGGACAAAAATCACCTTGTTCAATACGACTGCGCTGAAAGGCTACAGTTGCGACTATATGATAACATTTTTATGAAACATTAAGAGCAACGATCGATACAATAAAAAGTCTAGACCTTTAAACAGGAAACTCGATGAAAAGCCTGTTGCTATTCTGAGATCTCTTGGCTGTGAGGGCGGCATTATGAAGAACATAACACTTAGTGACAGACAGCACAGGAGGAGGTTTCTCCGCGCTTCTTAAGGGCCTCAAACATGACGAAAACGGCAGGAGTCTTGGCCCAGTGTTGCGCATATAAGTTTAATGGGGTACACATGAGATCTTTTCATGCTTTCTGAATTGGCTGTCGGTGTATCAAAGTCAGACTGACGTATGCTCGGCTCTCGTGGTTTGTCACAGTGTCTCTTAACAAGCCAAAACTCAAAGCGGAACACCAGATGAAGATGTTCTTCTAAACGAGTTAAACAGCAACTCGGTACCACAGAGCTCAGTGATTTTTTATTTAACATCCTGGTAGCATGAATATATCTTATCATCTTTTGTTTTGTTTGGAGCTAGTTCGCCCTGTTTAGTGTCAATGTGGAAATCTCAGAGAATTCAAAACCTATCAAACAAATAAATGACAGAATTCAGTTGATTCATTTCCTCTATTAAAAAATACATGACCTTTTCATTTAGATTATTTTATGTAAAGTTCATATTTAGAAGACTAATCATTTAATAACTCTCTTAAATGTAATATTTAGCAAATCTGTGAATATTTTTAAAGTACAATATAATGATGTAGATATAGATTTTTTTGCTTTACTTTTATAGAAAAATATATAGAATTTTAATTGTTTATTTATGGGTTATTGCAGCTGGCTATTACTTGAAAATAAGCATTTACTGAATCCCAATTCGCCTACTTATACTATGCACTAAAAGTATGTAAATGAGTGTGATGCATAAGAGTATGCAAATTTTGGGACATAACACCACGTCATAATTGCTGCCGCAATAAATTGGCCTGTCAATCATAGTGTTAAAGTTAACGTCCTACATACTCCAGCATTCATTTAATTTAATTTACACTTAATTTAATTTAGTGAGAATACCTACATGTTTGTGTGTCTCAGATGTGGAAATATAACATTTGCTTGTGTGGAAGTAGGGCTGATTGTGAGTGTGTGAGTGTATGTGTGTGTATCAACTGCAGCTTTTGCTGTAATACATAGCAGCTTGCCCTCATTAAAGCTTAAAACCTCATCTTGTTTAATCAGCTTATACTTTGACTAGATTTACACAACCTCTTTTTCCGCACATTGACACAAAACACATGACAGTGGAGTCTCCGATTTCTAGCATTCTTCTCAGTCCCATTAAGATCATTCTAGCTGATTCCAGTATGCAAGGTTGTTTCTTATCCATTCTGGTTCTGTTTCTCAGTCTCAGTCTAATATGATTTTTTTTTATATAATATCTCATGTGTGGGAACTTTGCCTATTGATGTCTTTAGTGTCATGTAACAAATAATCCTTTCCATTGACCTTGGGGCAGACCAGTATGACCCTGAAAAAAGACTGTAAAAACTGTAATTAGCATGTTAATACCTGGTAAACAGTGCCAGATGATTTGTGTATATGTTGTGACCCCAGATTAAAAAAAATAATAATCAGGGTCATCTTGGTCTTACATATTTAGACCAATTTGTTTGAGAGAACCGCTAAGCAAAATATATACAATGACAATAAAGGCTTCTAATAAAAGCATCTTTGTTTGGATCGTGATTAAAATCCAGTGGTTGCCTTTAGTTTGGCCTGTAATAAAAAAAAATAATAATAATACATTTTAAAAAAAATTCAGCAACCAGTATCAGAACTGGCCAATTTGCTTGCAGTCAAACAGAATCAGTTATGAAAAACATAATGATCAATGCATCCCTGTTTAATACCAGTTGTAAACAGGGTTTCTGTGGTCTGTGGTCACCTGCTCAGGTTTGTATGCAATGATTAGCATTTTTTTTCCCTACAAGTGCTTTACGCCTAAACAGCCGGAGCTCGAAATATCAATGAGGAATAAATGTCCAATGTGATCCAAGCTAAAGGCCATCAGAGAAACAGCAGAATAAATCCTGCTGGCTAAGATCCAAAGATGTGGTTGCAGGAATGAGGGGAAGCGCATGCAGAAGAGGGATGGAAAGCTGCGGCTGATGTCAGGAGGAGATGGGGGCTTTCGCAAAGTTAATTAACAGACATTAATTGCTCTCATTAAACACTGACTGGTTTTAACAGGATTCCGAGTGTCTGGACATTTGCGGCGCTAAGCCCTGCTACGATGAGAAAGAGGTAACTCTTTAGCTGAGAGCACTACGGCCGCCTGATACAAATTACACACTCAAAGCACTTTCCACACATTTAAGTGGACGTGGAGAACGCGAGAGAGAGGTCAAAACCCTCATACCATGATATTACTGCAGTTTATGGAACAGTCTATTGATGATAATTACCATGGTATAGATTAATGTATGTCGGAATACTATTTTAATACAACATGTCGAAAAATAATCAAAGAAGAAAACCTGGAAAAATACAGAAAAAAGAGGATATGGCTAGTGTTTATTTCTACAGTTTTTTTTTTTTTTCATTTTTTGTCAGTTTAATGAACATGGCTTTTAAATTTATTCAGTATTTCATAATGTTGTATTTAATCAAATTTACAATTTTAGTGGATGAAAATATTTAAGTTATACCAAATAATTAAAATATTTATAAATATAAAAATATGGGGTCAGTCAGACTTAAAAAAAAAAGATATTTCTATTTTTCATGCACACTTTAAATTGAATAGTAAAAAAGAAATGTCACAAAACATCTCCATTTCGAATAATGGTTGTTCTTTTGAAATTCCTTTTTTTTAATAGTAATATTTCAAAATATTCCTATTGAACTATTTTTGATTAAATAATTGCAGCCTTGGTGAGCATGAGACTTCTTTCACAAAATAGGTGCGTGCACAAATAGTTGAATATTTAAATATTTGATCTGTAATAATTATTCGAAAAAATAAAAATACTATTCTAGTTTTGCTACAATCCTGGACGTAAATGCAGTGAATCTATGATAAATCCTAAGCATGCAAACTTAAACTCACAGTTAAAACTAAATGCATTGAGGGGCACTGATGAAAAAGATTGTATTTGATGACAGAATGTTGTCGGCCTTTCACGATTACTTTGATAAAAATGATCTTACTAATTGATCTAAAAAAAAATACTTTTGATAAAATTAATCAACGTGTCATGACTTGTATACAAACTGTAGGGCTGTAAAATCGATTAATGGCGATTAATCACATCTAATATAAAAGTAGTGTAACATACAGAGAATACACACAGAGAAAGATAATTCATAGAAATGTAATAATATATAGAAACATGCACATTTGTGATATCCAGGAGAGTCATCAGGCAGCGAGACTTTCACACGACCCAATCAAAACATCCAAAGCCATGAGCTTCAACTCACTGACTCTATGCTCACTTCCAAACCGAACCAGTGACCCTGAGTGAGATGGAAACATTTTAGTTCCATAATGTTTTCATAATACAGATGAATCCTCTGGGAAAGTGACACTTTGAGTGTGGTTCCCGGGGCTAAACATATCTCTTAATGGAAACGCTCACCCATCTCTCCACAGCTGAGAATGTCCCTCATTATTATTGAGCAGACATCCGGAATAGGACTCTGCTTATTCAGAGGAAAGTGGGAACATACTTTAAAGAAACAGGTGGAACATTCATCCCAGGAGATGGTTGGAGAGAAATGAAATGTTTTGTACAGAATGAGGCAAGTCTCTTAAAGAAATAGCTGAGCCTAGAATGAAATTTCTGTCATTATTTACTCATCCTCATTTTGTTCTAAACCTGTATAACATTCTTTCTCTAGCAAAGAAAAGTCTGCATGCCATGCTCTGTTCCATGCAATGACAATGAATGTGCTTTCAGGTTTCAATAAAGATGCAAAAGCACAATAAAAGTATAGAATTTGCCATTATAACTTGTACGAAACGTTCTATGTAGCTTTGTGTGCGAAAAGGACTGAATCTTCATCATTCACTTCAAATCTTTACATTAATCTTTGCTTGAGAGAAGTAGCAATGTCCAATTCCAATCAAAGTAAATAATGACAATATTTATGTTTTTTCATGTACTTTTCCTTCAATACCTGTGAGCACCACATAACCTGTGACTATACTATGAACATAAATATTTCCATGATGAAAAAAAAAGAAAGAAGTAAAACCACTGGTCTTAGCTTGTTTAACATGGATGTAGTTGGTTTAAGCATATCCAGCTGGTCTACCAGCCTGGCCTATAGCTGGTGTTCACCTGGAGGGCCAGCTAGTCACCCAGCCTGATCAAATTAAACAACCTCTATAACAGGCCAGCTGAACGAGCCATGACAAGGCTGGAAGACCAGCTAACACCAGCCAACTGCTTAGGCAGGTTTTTTTTGCAGGGCTTTTTGTTGTCACAGCACATTGTTTGTATTTAAATGGAGCTGCTAGCGTTCATTGGCACTAACATTATACTCGATCGAAGTGGGAGGTGTGGTCAGACTCGTTCTTAACCTATACTGGACCACGATTTGTACTTTTGTATGCTGCACGGTCAACAGACTGTAATAAGATGTAATTGAGAAGAATAATGGTTGTCCACTTCATGTCATTAACTAGCCAGACTGTAATAGCTAGCTTGTGTCTGCAATTGTGTCTAATTTTCTGCTGAGCCCCAGATACGGGCTATGGAGGGGAATGATACTTTTTTTTAATGAGCACAGAGGTCTTTTGCAGATTCAAACACACTGCCTTTTTTAACCAAGGACGTCTACCCAGGCCGATCCACAGTCCTGAGGTGCATGCGAGTGGATGTGGTACCCACCTCTCAATGATGTCAGCGATCACACAGGCAAACATCTGGAGACCCTCGGGCAACTGCAAGGCCACTGCAGGTCAAAGACAGAGAGTCCAGTCAGTGCAATACAATAAAATATGGAGCTGCACAATTTGGAGAAAAAAAATATAATTGCGAAAAAAAATAAATCAATCAATAAGTAAGTGTGTGTGTGTGTGTGTGTACTGCACAAACCAGTTATTTGAATTAAACCAGTTATTTGAATATTTTGCTGAAGTGTGTCGGTAGGAAATACCAGGTTAAATTTCCAAATGGCCTTTTTGCCATTAATTGCAATAATCCAGTGAGATATTTTAGCATGCATAAGAAATAACTGACAACAAAGATGCCCCACAAGGAGATCTAATCTCACCATCATTGAGTCCATCTGGGATTACATGAAGAAACAGAAAAAAGCGAGACAGACTAAAACTAGAAGAACTGTGGCAACATCTTCAAGACACTTGAAGAAACTTCCTGCAGGCAGCCTGTGACTATAAATCAATAGACAGGTCTAAGGATTTATTATAAAATATTATATTATTATGAAACAAATCTGAGATTTTATTTATTTATTTTTTTGGTATGCAAAATAAAAAGGTCCATGTGTTTAATATGAAATATGAGCCTCTTACACATCCACTGTGGAAAAAAAAAACAAAACAAAAAAAAAAAACTCCTGTACACTGGAGAAAAACATATGGATTATCATATACATTTCTTTTTTTACGCAAAATAGGATGGAGTGAGCATTACCGAGCGCTAAACACACACACAGAAGTAATATAACTTAAGATGTTCTAGGAAACCCATAATGTGGACAAAGGCATCAGGCTATCGACGTAGCTGAATAAAAAGAAGATAGAAATGCTTTGATTAAACATGAAGGCAATAAACACACGACAGCCGCAATATATGGTGTATTTGAGTTCTTCAAGCCTTCTCGGATATTTTCATAATACTAAAGTATGTTTATATGCAATCAATGCAAATCGACATACCCTTTTATCATTCTATACTATAAAATAATATAATAGACTGTAATATACTGTCTACCTCAGCTCACAAAAGGAAGTTATAGAAATGATACAAGAACAAAAGCCACCAATATAAAAATCATCCCTATTATAATCTGCATCCTGTCAGATTTACTCTTACTAAAAAATACTGTCTGTGAAATGTGAACTTGAAATAAGTTTGATAGATATCACTCTCAACAAGTGAGTATGATAAAAACAAAATATTTGTAGAGATAGAAATGCAATACCTTACCTTCTGTTCAGCAGTAAATGCTTTTATGTGTACTATATCACAAGAAACATCTGAGCAGAGCACTACAGCAACTAATTATTTAAGGAAACCAAAGTAAAATGCTTTAGACGGTTGTCAACTCTCAAGCATTTGGTGTGAGACATGCCTCTGTCTCACACTTTCACAATGCCAAAACACAAAAGTCATGCCTCATTATAAGCAACCAGTTTCAATCATGAAATGCAGCCAACAAATTGTACAGAGAAATTAATTGGTTCAAAGAAACAGAGCACTGGCTATTTCTATCTGGCACATTGCTAAGGTTGAACACAAACCTAAACATTTCCATTGTCTCGGTGGAAAAACATTATTCTGCTTATTGCTGCACTGTCTGGTACATAATGAAATTCTGGAACATTTGTATTATTACAATGTTGTTTTCTTCACTGATATTAATTTAATTATTGCATACAAGTAGTACTATCTATAATAGAATTAATAATGCAATGCAATTAATTATTTAAGAAATAATACAATACAATACAATATAATTTAATATAAAAAAAGTGGTGGTCAGGTAAATGTATATGCACACATTCAAGATATACTGCATATAAATCACTCTGAGCAGCTGGCAAAGTTGGCATGAAGCATAAATCCAAAGTTGGCACCATTTCAGACAAGCTAACCATTTTAACAGCTGCAATAACTTGCTTGTCACACTAAATTTACACCATACCTAAAAACAGTGACAGAGATACACTTTATATTTATGGAGAGAACTCAACACAGTGCAGAAAAGAAAAAAAACTGTCACTTGTAAATATAAAAGCTGAGTGTTATGCCATTGTTGGACCCATTACAATGTTTTAAAGGGATAGTTTACCCAAAAATGAAAATTAGCCCATGATTTACTCACCCTCAAGCCACTCAAGTTATATATGACATTCTTCTTTTAGACAAATACAATCGGAGTTATATTAAAGCAACACTAAGTAAGAATTTTTACCTTAAAATAATATTTTCAAAATCATCGCAGTGGTTCATCAAGTCACTTTTCTAAGAAGGTGACTAATTAACTATACCTGGGTAATTTATATAGAAAAATACCTAAAACAACAGTTATATGTCAGCCTATTCTAGCACTAGTCTAAAGAGATAATATTCTTGTGCTGTGCATTTTTTTTTTCTAAAATGTATCATAGACTACATTAGACGTGTATTTTTTTTTTTCTTCCTCATTGGACGCCAGCATCATGCGTAGATATGCTGCCCTGTTGTCCTGGAAACAGACTCATGCCCTAAAATTGGATCTGTTACATGTACTATACAGACTAACAAATGAACAGTGAAATAAAGGAAGACTGAAATTCAATTATCACCACTGTTCATGTCTATCAGTTCATATTGATGTCATACAAGTGTGACCTATCCAGCTAGGACCCTTTCCTGTCAGTCAATAAATGAGAATGAAACATACCACAATTTCAACTCCATCTCACCTCATCTAATTCTTTAACTTCTGACTTATACAAGATATTTCAAAACCAAATCAATATTGAATTATTAATGAATATTTTCATCATTTTACATTCCAAATGCCATATTTCTGGCCTCTAGTACTGAAATACATAGTGGCCTACTGTCAGCAGTGTAGTCTGCTGTATGAATTATTAAAATATGCTGCATCACTGCAGTAAAATCAATTAAAACCATAATCATTGCATCAAAACATGGCATTCCATCCGGCACGAGAGTGTTTCTGGCCAGTTTGACACTGATATACAGTTGTACTCGAAATGATTCAACCTCCATTGCAAATCAGGTTTATTGGCAATATTTAGAGACTTTCAGCTGTTTGCAATTAACAAATCAAACAAAAGTAATTGAAATTGCTCAACACAAATGTTTAAAGTGGTTTCCCCAAATTCAAGTGAAAATAGACATGCATTTTCTGTAAAGCTGCTTTGAAACAATATGTACTGTGAAAAGCACTTTACAAATAACTGTGAACTGAAGTGCCTTAAGCATGTTTAATAGTTAGTAGAACATTATTTTCCTGTCATGAGCAATGGCCTCCAGTTTAGTAATATTTGTGGGTTTATGTGCTGCAACCGCCTTCAAATTCCACCAGATTTCCTATGGGCTTCAAGTCAGATGACTGTGATGGCCACTGTAGAATCTTCCAGGACTTCTCCAACCAAGCCGTGGTAAAATTTGACATATGGCTTGGGATCATTGTCAGGTCCAGTGACGCCCAAGCTTCAGTTTCCTCACTGATGGCATAAATGATACTTCAATAAATCCATCTAGCCTTCCATACGCTGCAGGTTTCCAGTGCCAGAGGATACAAAACAACTCCAGAGAATCACCGAATCACCACCATGCTTAACTGTAGGCAGTTTTCTATTCTGCTTCATTCTTCTTCCTCCAGACATAACGTTAATCCACGGGGCCGAAAAGTTCCATTTTTATTTCATCGCTCCAGAACAGATTCCCGAAACTTCTGTGACTTATTTATATGATTTTGAGGAAACTTAAGCCGACTTTTCTTGTCCTTTTGGGTTTGCCCCTTATAAGTGGTGTATATCATGGAGTTTGGCATGCATTAGGTATGTGCCTTACTGTGCAAGCTGAAACCTTAAGTCTTGTTCTCAGAAATCTGGTTACAGACGCTGAGGCATCCTTTTCTGCTGTGTCCAGATAGTGTAACCACTGTTCCTATATCTTTGAACTTGCAAACTATGCTTCCAACGGAACATTTAGTCTCCGCTATCTTTTTGTATCTTGTTATTTGTTTGTGAAGTGCGATGATATCTTCTCTTAACTTTTTGGACCATTCTTTTGACATAACCATATTTCTAACATGCCATCAAATGTTACTCAACAAACCTAGCGAGTTCAGATATTCCATGTGTTGCATCTGGGTTGCATCATGTGTGTTAGATACAACACCTGTTTTACAGATTTGTGCTGATGTGAGGGATTCTATTCAGGGTTGAATAATTTTGAGACTATATTTTGAAAAGTCATTAAAAGTTGCATTTTCAGTGGAATTTGGGAAACCACTTGAAACATTTGTCGTGTTGAGCCATTTCAATTACTTCGACAGCTGAAAGTCTGAAAATTTTGCCAATAAACCTGATTTGCAATGGGGGTTGAATAATTTCTATTACAACTATATATATTTATACAGGTGAAACTCGAAAAATTAGAATATCATTCAAAAGTACATTTATTCCAGTAATTCAACTTAAAAGGTTAAACTAATTTATTATATTGACTCATTACATGCAAAGTGAGATATTTCAAGCCTTTATTTGTTATAATTTTGATGATTATGGCTTACAGCTTAAAAAACCCTCACATTCAAAATTAGAATATTGTGAAAAGCTTTTTTTTTTTTAAAAAGCTGGGTTGTTTCAACCTAACTTTGGGTCAAATATAGACAAACTCAGCCGTTGGGTTACATTTTTAAATTATACTTTAACCCAACATTTGGGTTTGTCCTTATGTGACCCAAAGTTGGGTTAAAACAACCCAACATTTTTAAGAGTGAAGCCATAATCGTCATAATTATAACAAATAAAGGCTTGAAATATCTCAATTTGCCTTTAATGAGCCTATATAATATATTAGTTTCACCTTTTAAGTTGAATTACTGAAATAAATTAACTTTTGCACGATATTCTAATTTTCATATTCTAAAACCTCTGCGCTTCACTTGTCCTGCACCATTTGTTGTAGACCCGTGAGTCAAATTGTGAGGCTTAATGAGGAGAAGGGGGCTCTGACTTTTAGAAGCGATCAGTTTTTGCACAGCAGGTGGACAACTGGGTGAAAAATGTCCCATAGACTTAACATTGGCACAAACCAATGCTACACCTGCTCTTGAAGACACATTCATCAGTGTGAGCTCAGGAGCATGTGTCCTACTTAGAATCTACACCCTCTTTTAAGGAACTGTGAAATTGCATGAACATGGCTCAGCTGGGAAGAAACAAGCAATAGTAAATGATAGTGGAGAAAAGTAAAAAAAAACATATATATATATATATATATATATATATACGTATATATAAGCACTTGTTTTCAGTGCAGACAAGCTAAAGAGCAGCCATGAAGAGTGATGGATGAAAGGAAGAAGGGGTAATACAGCTGGGCTGAGCAAATCTCTGATGAAAGGTTAAAAGACTGGCCCTTCAGTCTGGACAGACACAGACAGGTCATTACCTGAGAAAGGGCGAGTTTATTAACAGTAAAAGGTTATTCAGCTCAGTACAGCCTTGCCTGACAAATCACTCCATTCATCCATCCTCGGACGGCCGTTGAAGAGCTCCATCTTGCTAAGAAGGCCGGGCGTTGGCCCAGGGCTAAGTGAGCACACATTTGTACACTGCATATCCAGAAATGTCATAGAAGCTCAAGGAAATGCCAAAATGCCAGAACCTGTGGACTGCCCAAACACACGCGGAGAAAATGTGCTTGGTGTGTTAAGCTACACCTGTTACCACGCCACAAGGACTGACAAACAAAATGTTAGCCCTCGTCAAACTCTGAATGACTGAAAGAGCACACCTCCAAAAAACAAAAAAACATCATATATAGGATGAGTTACGTTATAATTAGATAAAGTATTGTAAATTATGATTGGTTAACACTGCATTACAAACCATACACTAAAAGCTATCATGCAAAACTGAAAAGTTGGGGGGGGGGGGCTACCTGTTTGGCTTAAAAAAAACTGTATTTTTGCAATACAGTGCAGCCCCTTGCCTAAATATAATATTTCTAGGCGGTTCTTGAGAGAGGTTTAGCTCTGAATGAACATCACATCTTTATTTTTTCCTGTACTTCCGAATGGCGTGTTGGTAAAAATACAAACAGACAGCCCTGCAGATAGAGTTTGCATTATGATTACATTTATTTCAAGGTACTGTGGACTAATTATTCTAACACAAGAATGAATTAATCTGGGAGGTAAGTCATCTCTACAATTGTCTGCATTCATCATTGCAAACTTTAGGCCAGAAAAACTCACAAATAATCAGTCAGGCAACCACTGCATCCTCTGCATCTTCATTATGTGAAATGAACATACAAACTACGGATGCACGATATAGGAGTTTGGTCAATATTCGATATGCCGATATTTTCAAGCTAATTTTGACCGATTTTTTTAAGTGCAAAAAAAGCTTATTAAAAATTCTCAGTCAAGAGCAGTAAGTGATTTCCTCTTTGTGTTTTGTTGTTTTATTGACATTAAATGGATATTTCCACTGATTATTGAATCTATATTCCCAAATGTGAACACATCTTTTAAGGACCAGGAAGAGTAAATGAAAGTTTGATTACCAGATAATTGGCGGGCATTGTTTAAAAATGTGTAAATTTTAAAATTCGCCATGGGTCTACAAAATTAAGCTCTGCGATTAAGCCATTAAGAGTTACTGACGAGGGCGTTGTGACAGAGTCAGTGGAGGAGCGGTCTAACTCAGGGTGGACACAAGCATTGAAGTCCGCGCCTAAAATAATCTGATAATCATTAACAAGTTCCAGAAATATTTTCCATAAATTGGTGGTCACATACGTTCAATCTATATATAGATGTTAAAAAGGACTTTAGTATGATTCATTCTAGAGGCAACATATACAAAACCCCCACCATCATCTTTCCCCATTGAATGATAGACTTAGTAATTTCTTATACAGGATTAAGACACCTTTAGATTTGTTAAGCGCACAAGAGCATGCCAACATCTTTAAATATTTATTTTGAAAATAATGAACACCTCAATCTTTTAAATGGGTTTGGAGTAGCGCAATGGAAACATATTTCCGTCGCAAAAATTCCAAGCAATAAGTATACTTTATTGGCGAGTTTAAACTGTTAAACTTAAGTTTGCTGCTCTTATTTGTGTTTTAGGTGTTGTGTTATGCAGGTCTTACTATATATTAATCTGGTTGTATATCGAACAAAACAAGGATATTGTCATTGCCATTAATTACAATATAATCTCATGAAATTAAATGCAACAAATTCATTGGAGTACCATTAAAAAGCTCTGTATGTGTCTTGATGATCCATTAAAACATACTTTTACTAACTGTATATATGATTTTTCTGCCATTTAGCCTAAAATCATCTTTAAATGTCTTTAATTTCTTATTGTTTCAGTTGGTCTGACACAGTTATTGTCCTCTTTAAACTTGGACCTGATAATTGCTGGTTGCAGCTATATTTATTATTATTATTATAAATGTTGAAAACAGTTGGTGCTTAATATTTAGTTGAAACCGAAAACCCCATTGAAAAAGAATAGTTACCTAGCAATTACCTTTTGCTGAGCAGCTCTTGTGCCACCCCATCTCACTGCTGCTTTCCATCTGTCTACCCATGGTAAGTAACCTCTTGACCTTCTAGAAGCCGTGTTACTGATATACAGCTCAAGTAAATTTAATTAAATTGCAGATTAAATGCACCTTGGCTTCTAATATTTTTCCTCTGAAAAAAAATGCATATTTGAACTTGAAACCATTAGCAAAATAATGAGCTGTGTGACACCTTCAATTATTATTTATTTATTATAGTATAGTTTCATTTAATTGCATATTTTCTCTGAAACTCTGATCCTTTGTTTCAGTAGACCATTTACTTTAATATATTTTCTAGTTTTGATAGACAATTTATTATATTTGCAAAGATTTGCATTGTGCTAAGGCACTAATGGATGTCATCTATATATAGTGATGCCCCCTGAATGAATCATGTTGATTCATTCTCAATTTATGCAAAACCAGTTTAGTTTTCAATGTTAGTGCTATGCAAGTCAAAACCTTAAAAACACTCAGAAGAACCTCTCATTTCAGACAGGAAACGTATCTCTGAGAAGTGCTGTTACTCTGAACTCTGGGGCTATGATTACATCCTGTGCAACAAAACAATGTTATATATACACATGTATAATATAAGAGTGGAAAAGGTGTGTGGAAAGCATATCAGGCTCACTGGTTTTATGCAGTACACTAGTGTCATGAGAACATTACAACAAAACACATTACAGCACATTTAAAAGATGTCTGTAATAGAAGTATTTTTATCAATACATAATGTCCTCCTCTACATAGCAGGAAATTAAAGTATATGAAGTTTTGGCTGATGCCACAACACAAGAAAGTTTGATGCAAATCTAATTCGACAAAGAATACACAGTGACCAGGCAGGCACAGGTAATAAATACAAACACAATTTAGCCTACAATAAATACATCAACTTGACTACACACAAGTGTAAAAGACAAGGCCCTGCAGCTCTCAACAATAAACAATAAAACGTAGAGCAAATCATTACTTTATAATTTGGTCAATACATCAAACTAAACTAAATGCAGACACGTACGATCAATGGAATGTCTGGCTGGCTAACATAGATGTGGTTTGGTTAAATAAATAAAAAAATCGTCTGTTTAAAGGGACACTCCAGTTATATTGTTAGAAACCAGTTATATTATTGAATGGTCGCGCCACACTATTTCATTTTCCCCTGAGACAAGAGAAATCCGCCATTTACCTTTTTCACTTCCTCCCATTATCATTTTAGGTCATTGCAGGAGGAAGTGAAAGAAGGGGGGGATTCTGTAAAGACTACAAGCACTAGTTCCTACCAAGCCTGTTGGAACGAATTCCTAAATTCGAATATAATTCGAATATTTAAAAAAAATCAATACTATTCGAATGCTGAAGTTACTGTTTGAATATTGCTTTTTTATATATATGTAATTTTAAAAAAATTCTTTTATATGCAATCTTGCCTTTTCGCCACCCTGGCTTACATGCATGTGAAAATGAAATGCCTTTGTTTTGTCTGATGAACAATAAAGTTTTTGAATTGTAGCACAAGTGTGCACGTTATCCACAGTGTATCTTCATAACAACTGTCAAAAATGGTAGCCCAAATGTTTAACGCCGTATAAAGCTCCCCTCAAAGCGCCTGTGAAGCGAAAATCTTGCGAAAAACGAAAAACTGAAGCGAAAAACAAATATTTTAGCAGATTCGGTGCGCATCGAGCTTGTTGGAACTGTCTAACTGAAAACCGTCGAACTGAAAAGAACGATATAAGTTTCCGAATTTTTGGTGGTGTTTTCGCGGAGATATCAGCCGAAAATCATTGGAAGCACTTCAACCATATTCAACACGAATAAAATGTGTATTAGATGTCCCTCTAGTGGACCGAACGTGTAACAACAACCACAAGCTATAGTGGCATTGGCGATGCATAAGCATGTGTAATGTCGTAAATAATAATAGGACAACTTTTAGCATAATATTCAAATATTATTCGTTCATTTTCCCAAGAGATCCACCGGAATAGCCTCCGAACAGGGCTTCTTTTAACTTCTGGAACAAACTTTCTTTTAGTACAAACTAAAACATATTTATTAATACGGGGAACTGCCCATATTAATACCTCAGTGCCCCTGAAACTGCGAAAATACAAAGTCATCCTCAGAACCAGTGCCAGAAGAGCTAACAGCGAGACATGGGTGTCCCACAATATGAAGAAAATGTAAGTCAAAAAACAGTTGGCTGCTTTAGTTTTTTGTGTGGAAGTTTATAATACTTGAAGTTTAAAAGTAAATGGTTAAGATTTATATATTATATTATATTATAGACATCTACATTTTGGTGGTGAAACGGGAGCTTTGTGCCCTGGAAGTGCACAAATCTCCATCAACTGCAAGACTCTATCCAATCAATATGGGCTAACATTTCTAAAGAATGCTTTCAGCACCTTGTTGAATTAATGCCATGTAGAATTAAGGCAGTTCTGAGGGGAAAATGGGGTCAAATACAGTATTAGTATGGTCTTCTCAAAAATCCTTTAAGTGAGTATTTCTCAGAATACTATTTGAGAAAAATAATGGTGAAAATTGCAGAAGATAGAGAGGAAACCGTAAAAAGAGAGAGACAATATGGTCAAAAATGATCTTTGCCCATTGAGTCCAGAAATAGAGAGGGCTTTTAAAAATGAAAACCTCCACAACAAAGAGCCCACCAGACTGTAGCATTCTCTCCAATCCCCATGAAAGTACTCAGCACAAGCCACCTGCTAACACATTCAGCACATCAAACACTTGTCTGTTGTCATTCACATCAATAGAGGCTTGAAATTGGGCATTTCTGCGTCTACGGTACATTATTAGGACTTTTTGTGATTAAAGATTGGTCATCGATGTAGGTCTGAACTCTACAGACAAGTTCTTTATGGTGAACATGCATCCGATTCTGAATATGATGAAATCAACTAAAGCCTTTTTTTTCTGCTTCATCATTTTCCCTCATCTTTCAGTGTAAAGGCCCATCCTGAAGGCTCTTTGACACCTGTACTAAAATGACATGCTACAACAGGTCCTTGGGACGAATATCTGTCAGACAATGATGAATAACCAAAGGGAGGGGGATAGGAGGTCGTCAGGTTTAAGTGACGAAAATCCCAATTAGAAAATAAAAAAAACATGGAAGGTCACAAAGCAATGACATTTCTTGAAACCAAACTGTTAGTATTTTGACTCAGCCGTTCTGACATGTTATGGACAGTGTCATTGGTATAACACATTTGGCTCGCAGTGCTCGGGCATCACAACGGTTATGACAGATGACTAAGAGCGCAGGCTAAACAAGCAAAGCCAAGTAAGTAAGTGCCAAAGAGTTGCTGGATAAAAACTCAAGTCTTAAGACGCGGTACCCACGACAAGCCCTTCAAGCTGAGTCAATTCATCATCAACACAGAGATAAACAGCTCTTGATTGGACACATCAATCTAAATGAGGATTAAATTTGCATAACGATAAATGATACGGCCAAATAACAGGATTAGCACGCTGCTAGCTGTGATTTCATCTTTTTTATGCAATGATAAAATTATCTGAGGATAGCTTAAGGAAATAAAACACATATATTATAGAATAAGATGTAATTACTTCCACTAAAAGGAATATTCTACAGTAAAATGCTATAGTGAGACAGCTTGGGCCGACCCTGGAAACAAAACTTGACCACTTATAATTGCTGAAATCTCACTAAGAAACTGTACGACATCTCATTAGAGTGGTTTCAAACAAGGCATAACTGCTGCTTTCCGAGGGGAATAATTTCACAACTATCTGCCAAGATCTTTGAAAAAATAAAAAACCTATGGAAGTCACTACCAAGGATATATCATATTTTGATGCAAAACAGCCCAGAGACCTTCAGTTTTCGACCGTATGAGACTTTGCCATTGTAGACACAGATTAAAACACAACCACAAAGCAAAAAGAAATGTTCATTTTGTCACATATTCTTCAAAAAAAAAAAAAAAAAAGATTGAGACTTTAAGACTTAAACTATGGTAGAAATCTAGGTAACACTATACAATAAAACAAATTAATTGCATTAGGCATAGGGCTGTCAAACGATTAATCGCGATTAATCGCATCCAAAATAAAAGTTTGTGTTTACACTGTGTATAATTATTTTGTATAAATACACACACACATGCATGTATATTTAAGAAAAAAATATTATTTACATATAAAATATTTATATTTATATATACAGTATATACATGATAATATTTCTTAAATATACACAAGTATGTGTGTGTGTGTATATATATATATATATATATATATATATATATACATATATAAAACAATTATACACAGTGCACCCACATATGTTATATAAACACAAACTTTTATTTTGGATGTGATTATTCGTGATTAATCGTTTGACAGCCCTAATTAGGCATCATAAACTAATTACAAACAACACTTTTAAACATCATTTATGAATGTTTATTTATTCATTATGTTTATCCATACTATTATTCATTGTTAATTCATGTTCATTCATAATAAATGAACTAGTACGTAGAATTTAATATTAGCCAAGATAAAATAAATTACTTAAACACATTAGGGTATCATGAATTAACAAAGTTTAACCTTATTGTAAAGCGTTACAGAAAGCTGAAGAAAAATCAAATACAAAGATAATATTTCAAGCAGCTGTGCTGTGAAGAATCAAAGTCATTCAGACTGGTGAAAATGCACCCTTGGTATTCAGCAGAACCGGTTGATGGTTAATAAGCCAATGACCATACTTTGCTCCACATTTTGCTGAAGCAAAGTTCTGACAAAATTAGGTAATTATGCCTCTGAATGTCATGAATTTCACCAATTTTCCAAGCTGGCTTAAGGCAACCCTCTGCAGTAATTTGAAGCTTGCACTTTGTTCCAGAGAACCGCAAAAAGACCACATCTTAATTTATGCCTGTGGAAACCTCCAAGGCAATTATGCTTTTCAGTTTGCTTGACTCTGTCCATATAACTAAAAATGCAATAGTGAAGAACAACATTAATCTATATAAGGTGATAGATTGTACGTTCTCAAAAAAAGCAATAAGCTTGAGACATACCTTGAGAGATAATGCTGCTGCATTATCCTGCAAACAGAGTTGAACTTTAGGGCAATTTAATTCGCTATATAGACAGACAAACTGAATAACTAATGTTCTGGAACTGAAACTGTAAGCCTAAGAACATAAAATACAACACTACTTACACTATATTGCCTCTTTTGTTGAAGTGGACAGTAAAACAAAAATTAAGTGTGTGTATTCCCACATTTTCCGGGGGAAACATTATGTTTAAAGTAAATAGCTCAATGTAACCTGGCTTAACCTTTTTGAACAAAACGAGTTTAAATGTACTCACCCCTCTTGGCTTTGGCTTGTCGTACCCTCCATATTGTTTTGTGGATCTCAAAATTGTAGTTAGCTGGCAAAGCCTTAATGGCCTCGTTGAGCTCTGGATCTTTGAGGATCTCATCAGGAATCTGATTGGCCACTCTCCTCGGTCCTCGCACTACATTAAAAAGACAATATGAGAGTAACTTCACCTAATTTGCTTTAGAGAAACGGAGACTGAATTTGTTGTAAGCATCACTGAACTCAAGTGTGCCTTAAAACACTGTTGTGTGATTTACAATAGCAATTGCAAAGTACCACTAAAAATCTCATTTCATTTTTATGAGAAATTGATTGGGCTCTAGCCTATAATAAGACAAGGAAAGCCCATGCAATCATTTCTCAGATCCAAAATTAATCTTCACAAATCAAGAATCAGCACACTGTCAGGACAGCAGCTGAACTGAGAGGTCAGCCATTAGCAGAATAATTCTGTCAGCAGACAGACCATAAGTAATGCAAGTTCGGGCTAGTTTAAATGGACAGCCCATTGTGTGTTATAGATCATGCAACTAACATGAACCATGATGCTTAAGGTTTCTTAAATGACAAAACACATTCACTTTTATTTAAGAATAAAAACATCAGCCGAGGAATGACTGATATGCAACCATTTTCTTTCCGCGTCATGTTTAGTGTGGAAATGTCCCTTACAATTTTAATATATTAAATTAAGAATATATATATATATATATATATATATATATATATATTTCAATAAAAAGGCTGTTCTTTAATGTCATTTACCATCGTTTTGAGGCTCTCCTTTTTTTAATTATCGGTTTAGGCACCATTTAGGCACTGGCACCGTTTTAAAAGCATCGATTTGGCACTGGTATCAAAAAAAAAAAAAAAAAAAACGATAAAAAAATACAGAAAACCGATACTCGTTTTGTGTTGTCAAAACATACATCTGCTTTTCTAGGGTACCCTGTGACGAATGTAAGTCACAGGGCTCATTGAAGTCTATAGTTTAGTCACAGGTCTCATTAAAGTCTATAGTTCAAGGAAACGATTCTCGGTTAAAGCCTTACTTTCATGGTAGTCTAAAGTGTAGCTCTGCTTTAGAGAAATAGTGTATTCTTGATGTTTTGAGACAACTCTCCTGTTTATAGTTTGAGCCTGGCCAAATCCAATCTTGGAAAAGCTGTGTGTCGGTGTGTGTGTTAGTCTTTTTGGTTACAGGGTAAAGGAACAAGTGGCATTATTAGAGATTGACTGAGTTGTTGTTCTGGGGCCTGTACCATGATGGTAGTTGAACAAACTCAAGGTTGCAGGATTAGTTGAGTTCACAAAACCAAACCAATCCAACCAAGCTTTGTTGGTGCCATGATGCTGATCATCAACTTTCTTTGTCAATTCAGGCTTTGATCTTGACTTCAGGAGTTTAGGTGAGTAGAGTATGAGATTTGCAAAACAGCTGGCAGATTTTGAAAAAAAACACTCAAAAGGTCCAACCTTTCCTCCAACGCTGGCTCTGACTCCACCCATTCCACCCAAACACTTGGATGCGCAATCATGCATCTGCAAAACTCAAGTGAGCGAGATTGCACTTACTCACTGTCTCTCTGTTCCTGGGGCAACTTGCACTCACTGGCCCTCATTTATCAAAAGTGCGCACACTAAACTTCCAGCGTTTTCTATCTCGACTGTTTACTTAAGACATAACCGACTATGTTTACTAGGATACCCGCCAAGACGGGCATTTTAGCATAATTTTGTGCAAAAATGTCCGTTCAAGCACAAGAAGACGTGATGGAGCTGAAATCGGTAATCGCGTCCTGTCAGATGCAACTTTGTGGGCTTTCTGCCTCTAACTAAATGACAGGAGACTTATATCATACAATTTACAAGCCATTGGCTAGTAAAAAAAAATAGTAGTCCAAAAAAAAATGTTTTAGTTGCCTAGCATATTATGCATTACGTATTATAATAAGTATTATGACACATATAAGTGATTTACTTGCATTCTAGTCATACTGATATGCAAGCTGACAGCAAAACAATGTTCTGGAGTTAAAAAGTCAAAATCCAGACCTCAATCCCCAAAATGCACTTCAAAAAGGACTCAAAGCAACATGAAAAGCAGTATTATAGGGCTTATCAACCAAATACTCCCCTCAAGGGAGTATATGTATATATATATATATATATATATATATATAAATGTATTTATAAATTTACATAAAATATTATTGTTGTGCTATTTAGAGCCAGAGGTTCATACAAAGTTGCAATGCTTTCTATAGGAATAGTACAACATATGCACATTATCTATAAAAACTTATAACAATCATGCCAATATTTCTTATTATATTAATATCTATTTTCAGCCAAAAACACAGCAATGTTTGGGCAAGAAACCTGACAAAGTATTTAGACAGGGTTTGTTTCAGTAAATATTTCTTTATACAGGCCTATCTCCAGTGATTTTGAAAACAAGGGGTTGCAGTAAGAGGACATAGCCTATGTGATCTATCTGAGAGCATCGTGGCTGATGGTAAAATACGTGAAAACAATGATCATTTGTCACAAGCACACTGCGGTGATAATGGTCAGGAGTGAAACGGTAGCTAAAAAGAAACACTGAAGTTCGCATTAACTTAGAGACAAAAACAGCACTGATGTCCAAAGAAAACGCCTTCCAAAACACATTATATGCTGTAACTTACTGATGTCCTATGCCTTATTTCATGTTAAACAAAACAACTGTCATAGCAATGAAATCAATTCATGAAACAATAAAATGAAAAAATCATTATTTTTGACCAACATAAACTACAATTTATATAATTAGTTGCTTCAGGTGATACCAAAATAATAACTAGCCTACTGCTACAAAAACACATTTCTGCTATTTGACTAAAAGACATAGCCTTTATGACAACTAGCCCCGGTAACACATAATATACACAATAACATTTATGATAGAATATGCCATATAATGACAGTAATATATCCCATTAGACACACACACACATACTGTACATTTCACATAGCATTAGACAAAATAAGCGACTACAAGCGTACATTACTTTATAAGACAGGTCTGAATTTTTACAGCTGACAGACATCACAATCGCAACCGCAATACGAAGAACTATTAAAGTTAATAAATTATACTACTAATACTCACCATTAGGTTTTTTCTCAGTGAGCACTTCAATCTCACTAGTGGGAGCCGCCATCTTTCCCCAAACAATTGCGCGTGTGGAGTGAAACAGGCATTACTCATCAAACACAGAGCTGTTGTGAACAAATCAACCGTCGATAACATAGATAGCCTACGATGCATGAAGAAACAATAAAAAAGTTTTTTAGAAGGGACCCCTTTCCTCAAATAAAAATGTGACTACATATTCAAAAAGTAAATTAACTACAAAATGAAAAGTAAACTGATTTATATTGTCATTGTACAAAAGTTTAAAGAAATGATTGAAAAAGTATCTGACAAAAAATAGGCTATTGAGTCATCATGGTTGATGTAAAAACTTGAAGAGACACAATTTCAATTCAATTACTTTGTAAGACTGTTTTGTTAACTACTTTGTAAGTTTATAGGATTAGGAAAGCAAAATGAATATCTTTTTGTAATATTTTTATTGTATTTTATTCATAGCCGGTTGGGAATCTCTGCGTTTTCCTCCAGAAAAAAATTGTCAGCATTTAACAAAATCAAGCTTTCTAAATACAAACTGGGTCGGTGCATAGGTGTTGATATTCTCACAGCCTGTCTTTTATAAAGAGTCTTTCATGACTTTTCATCTCCATCTGTGCTCTCTCGCCTGGTGTGTCTGCCTGTGAATGGAGACAGAAGTGCTATAGCTTGAGTCACCAGTCTCCTTCACAGTGAATGAATCAGTGGTATCAAGTGTCCCTGTGTCTCAGATACACAAACTACACACTGAGGTGCAAGCACAAAATACATAAAAATAACACTTGCATTTTTCATCTTGGATAAAGGTGACAGTTATTATCCACGTTTACAAACAATTTATTTTAATAGTTTTTTTTTCAAAAGACATCTGCCCCAAATGGCTGCAATTTAGAATGTTATGTAACCTTTTTGTAGTAGGTTATTTTAACAGAATTTAATTCATTAAGGTATTATAATAAAATACATTTTGTTTTGGCCTATACAGTAGCCTCTAAAGTTTGGAAACATGTTTTAGGAAGAAATCTCTATGCTCATCAAGCCTGTGTTTATTTAATCAAAAATACAGAAATATTGTGAAATATTATTACAATTTAAAATAATGGTTTTCTATTTAAACTATTTTAAAATACAATTTTCATCCGCCATCACTTAAGTCTTCTGTGTCACATGATCCTTCAGAATTTTTTTTATAGCCTGTGATACTTTTTTTCAGGATTCTTTGATGAATAAAAAGCTGAAAAAGAACAGCATTTATATAACAATATACATACTGTTTAAAAGTTTGGGGTCAGCATTTTTTTCCTTTTTTTTAAAGAAATTAGTACTTTTATTCAACAAGGATGTGTTAAGGTTGGGGTCAGCTATTTATTTAGGCTATTTATATTTTTTTTGAAAGAAATTAATAATTTTATTCAAAAAGGATGCAATTTATATACAAAAGTTATAATGAAGTGATAATGAATATTGTTAAAAAGAAAAGAGTTCTACCTTAAATAAATGCTGTTATTTTTAACTTTTTATTCATCAAAGAATAAAAAAAAGTATCACAGGTTCCAAAAAATAAATAAATAAATAAATAAAAATGGAGCAGCACAACTGTTACCAACATTGATGCATGATTTCTGAAGGATTGTGTGACACTGAAAGTAATAACTACGGAAAATTCACCTTTACCATCACAAATACATTACATTTGAATCTATAATTTATATAATAATATTTCACAATCTTCCTTTACGGTATTTTTTATCAAACAAATGCAGCCTTGCATAAGAGACTTCTTTCAAAAACTTTAGTAATGTAATCCTAATGTTTCCTATATATTCAAGGTTCCCCTATATTATGAGAGAGAGAGAGAGAGAGAGAGAGAGAGAGAGAGAGAGAGAGAGAGAGAGAGAGAGAGAGAGAGAGAGAGAGAGAGAGAGAGAGAATCGAGCTCAGAACAAGAATATATCAACCACTAAACCAACACATGGTAATTTCAGATTATTTTGTGGAGAGGGAGAGAGGAAGAACAGTCCATAAGTGTTTTGAGAGAGCCCCATCAGCTCTGAGTCTGAGGTATCAGGCACGCGCATCTCTCAGCAGGAGCGCATCATCTGTCCATTCCGCTACTCTCTCACCGCGCGCTGGACATGTGAAGGTGGAACGCTCATATAGGCTATGTGATTTGTCCATGCCCCGAGAACCAAAATATCTGGACGAAATGCCATCAAAAAGGTGGATTGTTGGAGATTTTGTATGGAGGCAGCGGGACACCTCCCCATAGTTCGGCGTAGAGTGTCTCCGAAGAGTGCACGAGAGTTGCCGCGGCTTGGATTGAGGACCATCTCCTGAATTTACTCAACAATCTGTGTTTTAGAGGGATTCAAACGGCGTCAGTATCTTGCAATAAGAGCGTTTAGAGTATTTTGGTTTCGTGAGGGTCGCCGAGAGCTGAACACCACCAGGTGCCCCTGCTTAATCTATTCACTGGATAACAACAATTTATACTGCAGAATGTGTTCCTCTCCTTTTGGACTGCTCTCAGTTGCATCTTGTGAAATATTTGCTCGGGACCACACAGGATGAAACGGACATCAGCATTGCAATAAATTAGCCTAATTGAAATTCAGCGAGAAGTCTCCTCTGAGCTATAGGAGTACATACATTTATGTATTCTGATTAAACCAGACAGCGTTTGATAGATCGCTTGGCATCTTACTGACAGTGGGAAGTCTGGAATACAAGAATAAATGAACCTGAGTGGACAGACAGACTATTAACAATATCCAACATGTTCAAACGTGGTAAGTGCAATTTACAACTTTTATCCATGCTGTTTTTTTAATAGACAGAAGTTGAATTTCGATAGGCTACTTGAATATTGTTTGTTTTTTTCTAAATAAAAAATAATGTGGAAGTTGTGTGGAATCACTCCATCTTAGGGGCACATTTTTAATTTATATATTTTTCTTTTATAAATAATACATGTATTTTTAAATACACATTTTTCATTTTTCTATTTGAGCTGTTCTTCGTGCCACACAGTGTTTTTATTATATCAAGATGGTTGTTGCAGTATTTGCAAAAACTATTAAGTCTTTTTTTATACAAATGTAATGATATATTTTTTATAGCCTACATAAAAATAAGGATGCTTTTTGCAGTATATAAGGTTTTGAAAGTTTATGTAAAAGGCTGTTAAGTTCTACAGCTCATATCCATGTTCATCTTTCCAGAATCATGTGTGTCTGCCCCCGGGTAAGCTCAGCGTAAAGCAGATGTGTTTAAAATATTCATCATCATATCATGAAATATTTTCTTAAGATGCTATGGTGGGTGCCGCACTGCAGTTTATGGCCAGTTTTTCATCAGAAAGCATTGTGCTGTCTGCCTGGCTCCAATATATTTCTCTTGGTGGGTTAAACGGGTTTGGCTCAGATAGTCTGTCACGATTATTTATGGTCTTTGTTTATGATCAAATGACAAAGTGTATAAGGAGTCAATTGTAAGTCAATAGATTAACTGGTTAGTGTTGAAGCTGTCAGTGGGAGACAGTTGAATGACTTGCAGATCATTGCAAAGACTTGTTGTTTTCACTAGATCGTTGATTGTCAGTGCTGGTGTATCCCAGCATTGATCCTCTTTCAGCACACCTGATATATATATCGTCGGGTCTTTAGTAGAGGCTCTGAACAGGGTGTGTCAGATAAAGGGGACATCTATGTGCAGTGCCAGGATCAGTTGTAAGAATTGACAACCCCTACATCAAATATATGTGATTTAACAAATTCTAAATCTTACTGTTTAAAGTTCACTAGGACATTCCACTTGCCCCAATTCACTTGTCCCTATAATCTTAGATCTTTTGCATGGCACTATCACATATGCTCAAGCTCTGAAGTTGCTGACTGTTATAAATGTGTAGCGAGTCAGTCTGAAAAAACGAATTTCCTTGGAGGAGGCCCAAAGCTTAACACAGAGACAATAGTTATTTCAATAGACTTGGCGTAGGAACAAAACACACCGATCAAGCCTCTCATCGGCACACTAAAGACCCCTTATGAATGCCTGTGAGGAGCCTGTGTTGCAGATATGAGAACAGTGGGTTGGTTTTGAGCTGATTTGGATCTGATTTTCATTTTCCTCAATGTAAACCGCTACCAGGTTTGCAGATCTTTTTAGGAACATTTGGTCCCACATATTTTGGGACACACTGTAATCATTCTTTTTATGATCTCAGGTGAGAAGTCAGTAGAGTTTTTGTTTAGATGTCTGTGTAGTAATGAAAAGTTGTGAATATTATTGACCTGAAACTTCCAAACGCACACTTATATTGGGTTTCCATGTGTAATGTGGACTTTAATTGATTTTTATAATGTTACTGTATATTCTGTCGGCTAAACCCTAAACACAATCCTCACCAAAAACCTGAACTCTGCGTGTTTTATTCGATGTTTTCCTTATGTGAACCACAAGGTAAACAAAAATGACTGGTATTACTTTGTCTGACAAAGGGTTTTACATCTCATGTGTTATAACAGTCCTCAGGCTCCCCAATAACTAAGACTTGTAAATCGGTTTCAACAAAATGGATACCAGTGGCAACAACAATTGTCAACAGCAGCACAAATGATAAGGGCCATCCAATGGAGAAACTGTGTTTTTGTTGTTGTTTTTGGTTATGTTTTCTCATAATTATGAATAAAATGTCTTTTTAAAAGTCAAAAGAGTTGCTTTAGGGTAATGAGGTTTCTTTGCTCTGTTGGGTATTAATTGGTCTTTCACTTCAGAGTGCATTCAAAATTATGGAAAAAAATCTGTTGCAGTTTTCTGTTGTGCCTATGACGCATAAATAGAAAACAGCTTGAAAATAGTGAATTTATTGCTTTGCACTGGATTTGACATTTATTTCCAGAAAATGTCAGGCCTAACTGGTTGTGTGGCAGTGCCCTGTGTGCCAGGACTGTGCCTGTGCTGTTTCTGCTAGTAAGAGGTCCAATTTCCCTCAATTTTTCCCTCAATTTCCTCCCAAACTAACTTAAACACACACAGGCATGTTTTGGTCTTGGTTGGTTTAACATAAAAGTGGAGCCACACTTATCCTCCCCATCTCTTAGCATGTATCCTGTTTTCTCTCTCTCCGTTTCTCGCTTTATTCTGCTTGCACTTCACAATGTCTGACAGTTATTTAAATTAAAACATGTATATATGATGCTGCATGGTATATTCATGCTTATCTGAAGGCAGTTCTTCAGACTATAATTGGTTTGTTGTGCTGAGTTGTCAGTATAGAGAATGGCCTCGTTTTAAAATTCAGCCTTGAAACATTGTCAGGCTCTGAAATCCAGCCTGATCTACATCCGGTGACAAATATATTCTATGCTTGAGTTGATCTGGTTAGTTTCTAATCGAGAAAAACAAAAACAAAACATGCATAACCCACACCTGCAAATAAACCAAGGTGATTTTCCCTGCAAATCCTCTGCAATGAAATGAAAGAAATAACTATTTTCTGGATTAGCTATGATTATGCAGCTGCGAGAAGAGAAAGTCAGTATTCCGACGAGATCCTAGACAATGTTGTTATGGGCAGATGGATGGGAGAGGGGGGTTGGTAAGCAGAAGAGGGAACACCTGTGGCCTTCTCCTATTCCCCACTTCTGAGACCTTCAGTCATTACCACAAACACCCTCAGACTAAAATACAAAGTAACAAGAGACAAATTTTACAGCCTGCACCTGCTCAGCTGTTATTTCGGCCACCTCTTATTATTTGTAATTTTCCAGCTCCAACCAAACCTCAAGCATAATGACTGTTTTCAAATAGGTTTCTGTTTGTTTAGCCATAAAGGTAGTCCTGTCCAAAAACACACTCCATTGGCTGAGCAAGAAGTTGATGTGTCGGAGCACTCAAAGAGCCACAGAGCCGAAGTGTTTACTTATAGTAACTTTACTATAGATTAGCATTAAAAATGAGGGACGGGGTTGGGGTAGGTCATATATTTATACATACAGTAATGTAACGTTAAGAAAACGGCATCCATAAACACGCTGAAAAGTGATTATGCGTGTTGATAGCACGGCGAAAATGGAAATACGAATTGGCGTGTCTTACATACGTCATTTCATGAGATCAGTCTGTCACATAATAAAAGATAAACAACACAACATAAATCCAGGCCTGGCTTCTCTTGTCGAGACGGGTGCATCGCGCAGGGGTCGCTCATCAGCAATCATGCAACTGGCCTAGCGCCCTTCTCCCACGACCCTTGTCCTCGCCCCCCTCGCCACAACTGTCTCCCTTAATTCCCTGGTAAATGTAAAATATGCACATTATTCTTTACTAAGAAACACATAAAATGTGAACAATTTTCTTTTCTTTCTTTTAATTGGCGGAAGATATTGTGTGATCAAACCTATCTGAAAAGTGTAATATATAATATGTCATTTCTTTCAGCTCAGTGTAATTCAGTAATACATATGCTCTGATCACATCAGTGGACTTCAATTACCACACAGCTATGAAACATGCCTGAGACCTCTCTGCATGCCAAACAGCTCATTTCCTGAAGGACACTCACTGAATGACAAAAGGATGGCCAGCAAGCGCCGTTGCCTGTCATCTTGCCCCGTCCCATGGGACATAAATTCTTGTCATTACAGCTATCAGTAATTATAAGTAATTAGTAGCACAGGAAGCGGTATTTTAATGAGTGTCATTTTCTTCTTATGTCCTCATTTTCACGCACCTTTTGACCAGTTCAAACCCGGCACAGGACACACTTGGTTAGGATGGATGTTTTATGCATATTTGATCTACTCGTTTTGCTTCCACATAGACAAATGAACCTAGTGGTTTGTTTTTACTCTCCATAAGGCTGACTTCCTCTGGCATGATTAGACTGATGACTGTACATTATTATCTATAAGAATGAGTTTGCAATCTGGATGTCTGTACCTGACATTTTGTCTTGCAACAATGTTCTCATTAACTCATAATTCATACACAAACTATAATTAAATACACATTTCCTGGCTGCTGTGGTGTCCAGAAGGGAGGAAGTCTCCAGCGTGGCATGTGGCATCTCTAAGTGCCCTTTACCAACACCTGAAATCTCAGCACAAATATCTCTCCTCTGCCTTTGGAGTGGAAATGAGATGCTGGCTTGGTCATTAGTGGATGATAATGAGCTAAGAGAGACAAACAACCCTAAGCCCTGTTGGTTTTGTTAATATTAATAATTAATTTCTGATTAAGTGACTAATTGCGGTGGGAAGGTCAATCTCAATGTAAGGTCCGTTGATGTTAGGAGATGAGTATAGTGTAGAAAGGAAGGGAAGTGGAAAAAAAGACATTTCAACTTTGGATCGAAGGTTTTTTTCAGCATATATAAAATTTAATGCCATTTACATAACAATTACAATATAGTTTAATAAGGTCAGTATCGAGATATGTATCGTATCGCAACATGGCATTATGACTTTTGCGTAAACATACATATCTCGATACTGACCTCATGATACGATATTATTACGATACTGACCTCATGATACGATATTATTGCGATACTATTGCAATAATATACTTAATACTATTGCGATAATATACTATTATTGCGATATTATTGCAATAATATCATATCATGAGGTCAGTATCGAGATATGTATGTTTACGCAAAAGTCATAATGCCATGTTGCGATATCGCAACATGGCATTATGACTTTAGCGTAAACATACACGCCACTTTCAAGCCAAGTGGCGTGTTATCTATACGCATTTTGAGCTAACCGAGTGATTCCGCTTGTATGTACACGCCATTAAATGTCCGAAACAAAGCAAAATGTAGATCTACATCTGGGGAGCGATTTTTTTTTTCCTAGGACGGTAGAGGAAGACTCATAAATGGTATTAACCCCATTGACATGTAGGTTTACAGCTACCTCTTATTATTTGTAATTTTCCAGCTCCAACCAAACCTCAAGCATAATGACTGTTTTCAAATAGGTTTCTGATAGACTCACGTTTGTTTGGCCATAAAGGTAGTCCTGTCCAAAAACACACTCCATTGGCTGAGCAAGAAGTTGATGTGTCGGAGCACTCAAAGAGCCACAGAGCCGAAGTGTTTACTTATAGTAACTTTACTATAGATTAGCATTAAAAATGAGGGACGGGGTTGAGGTAGGTCATATATTTATATATACAGTAATGTAATGTTAATTCAACAGTGTTCATATACAGTACACGCTGAAAAGCGATTATGCGTGTTGATAGCACGCCAAAAATGGAAATACGAATTGGCATGTCTTACATACGTCATTTCATGAGATCATTCTGCGTATCGTGACATACATGACGGTATTGTTACACCTCTAATATATATATATATATATATATATATATATATATATATATATACTCTACAGGTAAGTTGTAGGTTTTTACTTTGGTCATATCTTATCTGACCTAACCCAAAATTAGCACTGGTTTGCCCCTTCAAAAAAAGGTGCATGATGCCCTGAAAGGATAGACAGTGCAACAGTGTTGACAGTCATCCCAATCGTTCTAACGCTCTGCTGACAGACATGCCCGAGAGATGCTTTCAGTCCCATAGTGCCATGACCAGTGAGTACTGAGACAGGGATGCTGTCCTCCCTGCAGGCTTTGGCTGGCATCTGTCACACTGCACTACTAACACATGACATGTGGCTGGCTGAGGAACTGGATAATCATCGGTGAGACACGTAAATTCCAGAGAGAGCATGTGCGAATTGAAGCAGCCATGCAAAGATATACTGTACTGTATGGTACAGTGCATAAATCAATGTAAATGAAAGGATAAACTCACTCATACAGTACATAAACGGCCAAGTCATGCTCTCTTTTCCTTTTTTAACCGTGTTCTCAAAGTGACCTCCAGAATCTGTTCATTTCTCGTGATCCATAATGCTGGTTTTATGTTCCTGCTGTGCCGACCTTAATGCAGATTATGGAAACCGTTTCAGCATAGAGGTCAGTGCATTTTGGTAAAATCTTTGCCTCTGATGGAAGTCTCCTTTATGGATTTGTTTAATTATAAAACTCTCAGCATGGAGCTTATAATACCAGAAACTCTATAAACTGGCCATAATCTTCCAGGGTATTTTTTAGGCACCCTCTTGTTCGCCTCGCTTCTCTTCCTGGGTCTCTACTTCTATCTGTGCTTTATTCTAGGAGATGAGACATATTATAGAAACTGGAGATATGAATTGGATAATAGTCACTTTCTTTATGTCGAGACAAACCTGATCATCATCTTGGATCGAGGCCATAGAAGGAATCTCAGTCGTCACTGGGCATTGTTTCACATTTTGCTCGCTTCTCAGATTGAATGAGTGAGTGAGTGATTGAGGCCCTGAGAAAAAGCATCAAATAAGAAGCAATTCGTCTGTGTTATAAGGCCTTCTCTTGCCTGAAGGATCTTCATTGTATGATTGAAGCCAATTCAAAGATCAGCACTCCCTCCAAGATATTCTATCAATAACTCTACAGTGGGATGCCGGGCACGCAGTCCTCCTGGGGGCAGAATGAGCCTGTTTATCTCCAGTCGAAAGCTAATATGGCCGTATCCATGTTCAACCCTATACACAGAGGAAAATAGCTGTATGAAAGAAAAATAAAGTGAGATAAATTTAAATTCTCAATTGTTTCTTCGAGAACGCGTTGAGATGCGAATGGAGAATTCAAGTAATCTCAGTTTGGAATAGTGGTTCTTGAAACCTAATCTGGAATCACAATAAAATAAATGAACAGTTTAACGAACCATGAAGAACACTTTAATAATCTAAAGACTATTTTCAACTGTAGAACTATAGAATTTTCTGAAATGGAAAGGTTCTATGGATGTTAAAGTGAACAATAATAAAAAAAAAATAATAATAATAAAAAAAAACGAAGACAAGAGATTTTAACAATATCTCAAATTGTGTTCAGATGACAACCCCCCATCCCCCCCCCCCCTCCCCCTCCAAAATAAAATTATTGGAGATATGTCAACGCATTTTCATCCCAAGGCGTCATATACTGATGCTTTTGCCAATGCGTATACATCCAACGCACATGGTACCCTTTAGCATCAATATAACATGCTTCGGTTATGGGTAGGTTTAGGTCTGGGGTAGGGTTAGGGTTAGACCACTAGGAGGCGCTTTCTGGCCCATATATATCTGTGTCTCATATTGACACTAAAGGGTGCCATGTGCGTTGGATGTTGACGCATTGGCAAAAGCGTCAGTAGATGACGCCTAGAGATGAGAACGGGCTGGATATGTATATACATATTCCATTTTATTGAGATTTAAAGGGATAGTTCACCCAAAAATGAAAATTCTGTCAGTATTTACTCACCCTCATGTTGCTCCAACCCCATAAGACCTTCGTTCATTTACTAGTCCATAGGCTTCTTTAAGGATTGAAACTTGACGGCCTCGAAAAGTTATTAAAGACATTGTTAAAATAGTCCAAGTGACTTCAGTGGCTCAATCTTAAGTTTATCAAACTCACACACATGACCAGCGTCGGCCAATAGTGAGCCTACGTGTGACTGACTACAGGCCCAAAGAGAAGGAAATTAATAGTTGAATAAAGTCGTTATTTATGTTTGTTTTTGCGCTCAAAAAGTGTTTTCATCGCTTGATGAAGTTAAGATTGAGCCACTGTAGTCACTTGGACTATTTTAACGATGTCTTTAATAACTTTTCGAGGCCGTCAAGTTTCAATCCCTCAAGAAGCCTGGACTAGTATGGAGGAGTGATCCAGCTCTCGGATTTCATAAAAAATATCTTAATTCGTATTCCGAAGATGAACGAAGGTCTTACGGGGTTGGAACAACATGAGGGTGAGTAAATACTGAGAGAATTTTCATTTTTGGGTGAAGTATCCCTTTAATGTTAGGCTACTGCATGTCAACAATTGTGTCAAAGGGAATTTTTTAGAGAAACATCTAAGACTAAGTTATCTGTAGGTATGAGAGAACAATCTTTGAGCAATACAATTTCCTTTGGGTATCTGTAAGATGTTATCACAGGATTTTACAAGGCTTTGATACACTTGAAAACACTAATAAATTTACATCAACAAAGGTACAGTACTGCTGCAAACATCCACTCATTGATTGTCTTCACAAGCCACTGTATGCTTGCGCGTCAGCCGCGTCTCACATGTTACCATTTTGACATTAGGGCAGGTCATAAAATGTTAAACTGCTTCCTGTCCAAATAAACCGTAGATTAAATCTCCTGACACATACTGAGTTTAGCAAATATCGTCACTCAAAACCAAACCCCTGGAAACCTCTGTGCCCTTTACACACAGTTGCGGCACACACACACATACACACACTTGTGTTCTGTTTCAAACTTCTTTTATGCTTTTTTATATATTTATTTGTATTCATTTCTGTATACTGTTTGGTGCATTTGCAAATTTAAAAGATATTCTCAATTAAATTCTGAATGCACAACCCTGCCGTGAATCAGTGTGCATGATGTCAAGGTCTGAATGGAGCTCTCAACAGCAGTGTGAAGGCCACACCAAAAGATATACCTGTATGCAATACAAAACATTCAGTATACAGCAGATTCAAAATACAACTAACCATACAATTCATTTTGCAGTCATGCTTTTGACTCCAAAAACACGCATTGTATTACATCAAATGCGAAACAGACCTCTTGAATTCCTGCATATTTATAGACAGAGGTTTAAAGAGTAATACCATATTCTACTCAAGTAAAAGGACTACTACTTCAATTAATTTTTGATATGTTTTAGTTTACCTCAAGGGCATCCATGATGTAGGTGTCTTTGTTTCCACAGTATTTTCAATTTTGATATTATTAGGTCAAACCGTTCGTGTCTGTCGGCCATATAATGGAGGTCTATGACCTTAAAGAGCATGCACAGAGAATCAAGCATGATTTAATGACTCGTAAATGTAAGTACACATTGATGGCCTAAGACACGAAATAAGCGGTTTGTGTGAGAAAACGAACAGTATTTATATAGTTTTTACCTCTTCTGTCTGCACAAGTGCTGGAAAGCCCCGGAAGTGATCTCTCACGTGTGCACGTCACTCATTGTTTACACAGAGATTTCAGAAGTGTTACCCTTCATTCACTGTGAAGATCTAAACATATTTAGTTATACAGGAAATTGAAATGGAAGACGATTTCGATATATCAACAACGTCATCCATAGACCTGCATTATATGACTGACAGACAAGAACGGTTTGACCTAAAAATATAAAAATAAGAGCAATAAGTGCCCAAAAAATAGGGCATCTAGTCTCTGTATGATAACCTTAATCTGCAGTAGGGATGGTGTCCTATGTATTCTCCTTTTGAAGCCACTTTGCGTCCACTTTTTTGGCAAATTGGATATCTATCCTCGAGGGCAACCATGCTTTTTCAAAGGATTTCCATACTGGCCATAATTCGCTTCATACAAATTCGAGGGCGTCACCATTCTTGCACGTTTGTTCTCCCGCCCTTCAATCAATACAGTAGTTTCCGAAGCGTGATTTTTAAAATTTATTTATTTTTTATTCTCCCTTGTATTATTTTACTCAGGAAAGAATATGATTTCAAATGTAGCAAAATACAATACTTCAAACAAAAGTACAGATTTTAAAAACTACTAAAACTACTACTACTACTACTAACTACTAAAAAACCAACAACAAAAAAACACGACTCAGTTACGTAACTTCAATGTAATTCGTTACTTTCCACCTCTGTTTAGACACCTGAAATTAATATTACAACTAGACTTTGACTGGTTTTCAGGGTATTTCAATTTGATCTGTCTGTGTGCCTTGATCTGCATATCTCACATCTTGTTTCCCATTCTCTTCATCTCTATAGCTCTGTATCTTTGCACGCTCTCACCTGTTACCTTTTAATAAAAGATAATACAGAGACACAATGTTAGCTTGCAGCAAAAATGGAAATCCACAGAAAAATCATGCATCTCTTATCTCTTATCCTAAACTGCATTGTTCTCGTAACAAAAGAGCATTCAAATGAAAGCATACATGTAGCCTACAATGTTTCTTTCTCTGGTTATGGAGTAGGTTGAAAATGATATACAGACATGTAATCAGCTTTTTCATTAAAACGGGAGCCCACTTCAGCTTGAGATTGGAATGAGACCGCAGTAGTTTTTGGAACAGTGTGAGACATCCACTGCATACATTTGCTATGGGAGTGAAATTCTCCCTGTTCTATATGTGGCTAACCTTAATTGCAATCCATATCTGCTGAGCACAAAAATCCTAGAAACCTGTGGATTGGCTCTTTTGACATTGGCCATGTAAGAAACCACCAAGCAACCACAAAGCAATGCAGAAAAATCCCTCAGAACACCCTGGCAACCACACATTGGGGCAGAACGAAAAAAAAGCAACTGATATTTACTTAAAAAATATGTACAAATCTATTTTAAAAATCATTGTATTAATTCACAAATGCTGTAATATAGAATTATTTAATTAATTAATCATTATTATAGAAGTAGTAGTAGTAGCAGCAGCATTTTTTAATTAAGATGTGTACATTTTATTACTACTACTACTACTTCTTCTACTACTATTACCACTCTAACCTCCACCACCACTACTACTTCATCTTTTTCTACTTCTACTACTACTACCACTACCACCACCACCACCACTACTCCATTACTACTTCATCTACTTCTACTACTACCACCACCACCACCACAACTACTACTTCATCTAGTCATTTTTCTCCTTTTGCTACTACTACTACTACTACCACCACAACCACTACTACTGATGCTCCTACTGATACTACTGCTACTACAACTACTACTATCCCTTCTACTACTACTACCACCACTACTACTGATACCACTACTACAACTACTACTAGGCTACTATCCCTACTACTACTACCACCACCACTACTACCACCACCACCAATACTACTTATACTACTTCATCTACTCCTACTTCTACTATTACTACTATAATTTATTATTAATTATATTTTAAATAAGTTTTAAACAAAATTCATAAATTTTATTTTTCAAAATAATTCAATTTATGCACAATAATAGCAATATTAATTTGAATTAAAGCTGCAGTCTGTAGTTTTTGGGGGGTAAAAAATGATCCAAAATATATATTGGAGAAAATACATAACCAGCCAGTGTTCAAAACTATCTGCTTGCGTTGCTCGATTCAAGCAATAAGCTTGTAATAATGTTTTTAATTCTGGTGATACTGGTGGATTTCCGCAGGAGATTCAAGCATGTCTTTACGTCACATCTGTATACATAAAGAAGGAGTCTCGGCTAGTATAAGCTATATTGCATGAGGATGTTGGAGGTGGAGATTTATAGCCTTTTCTCACCAATAGTAGTAGCAGATATAATTAAACTTATCAATTTGATGGCGGATCCAGAAAGGTTCAAACGACAATCACCAGTGACAACAGTTTCACCCGCTGAGAAATGCAAAAGACTTCGTTCGGACTTCGGAGTGGCAACAGAAAAAAAGAGACTGCAACCAGAACCATGCGAAAACAAGGATACATATCGGAAGGACATTACGTGTAGTCACGCAATGCTGACGTTGTTAACATTAACAATTTGAGAACAAAGTATAATTTGCACAGTTTTGTGTGATATGATAACTTATAAGCGATTGTTAGATTTAATCAGCGCTATTACGCTGATTCATGGAACACGATCAGTGTGATTTTTTCAGAACCAGAACAAAAGTGGATGTTTCTTACTTAGATGTTATTTTCCAGTGAAAATTCTTATGTTGGTCATACTTCCAAAAAGAATAATCTGTAATTCTGAATGTGAATAACTGCAATTGCAGATTCCGAACAGAGATGGCGACAAAGAGGAAAAACTGCGGACTGCAGCTTTAATTAATTGAGACTCTTCGATTTCAAATACTATAAAATACATGGCCTAGATTGCAGCAGTAATTGATTTGTCCCGAGGTGAGGCTTTTTATTTACTTTCATTGCTCTTTAAACTATTTCAGTCCAAGTTTGATTGAAGCTTTTAGAGTCAAGACAACCTCTGGGAGAGCCATTGGTTTAGCAGATTTGCCCTTGTCTCTTGTAGCACAGACATATCAGTAATCCATCTAGTAAAAACAACAGAAGAGCAAGCGAACGCTTTGTGCCAACCAGCTCATTTACACTTCCATATTCCCATATGAATATTGTGCGTTTAGGCCACACTAAAGCTGGTTTTATCCCCCCATCTGTGTCTCTTCATTTAAACCGAAAAAAAAAAAAAATCAAATCTCCTTGCCACAGAGCTAGAGAAATAGCAGAGTAATGCAGTCAAAGAAAAACATTGCAACAAAAGAAAGACGCCAGAGAGATGCATATTTTGTAGTGGATTAACATAATTTTAGAGGAGACAAGGAGAATGTACGTATATAACATGTAAATTGAATGGAGAGAGAAATGAAAATGAGGCAAAGTCTGCAGCTGCAAGGACAGACATTAACTTATTTCGGGATATTAATGGAGGGAACTGGTTTTCTTTGTCACGGTTGCTCTCTCCCATGATAGATCAGAAGGTTAGCAGCCTCTCACAATTTGCCAGCATCTTAAAGCACAGCAACCAACCTCGGCTGGCCAATCAGAAGGCCGTATTCACCGAAGATCTTTGGGCTTGACATCAAGACCTCACGTTACCAAGGGAGCTGAGAACTTCTTTTCAATCTCTTTGATTGTATTTGCATTTTACTTTGCTTAATTCATCTCTTTGAGAGCCTTCTTTAAAAGTACGCGGCACAAAGAAATGATGAGATTCACTGGAGGCTCTGCCTTCAATGAAGATTTAAAGGCAAACTGCTAACAAAAATCAGACTAGTGGAAAGAAGTGGAGAGGAAGTTCTGATTGCAGTATGCAGAGGCTGATTAAGCAAGGACAGAGGGTCAGTTAAGGCTGTTTATGCCAATGTGGTCAAAATGATTCTAATACTTTGCTAAAGTTGATCAATTGACAGTAAAGACATTTGTATGTTACATAAAAAATCCTTTTAAATAAATGCAGTGCAAAAAGTATCATGTTAAGCATATTATATTTTAAAATATTCCACAATATTACCATTTGTCCATTGATACTTGCTATAGCTATGTATGTGTAAAGCACTCCTTTAGAAAACAGCTTTCAAGATGGCTGCCATCTTGTCAACTGTGAGCACACGACATATAGCAGGGTTTTTGCTGCACGTAAGTAAATTGAGCAGATTGTTTTCCTTCAGAAAGGTAAAGCTGTGTTTAAGCTTTTACACACAAATGGAACCAAGATACGAGGCCAGTTATTTTCCTTTATTTTCCCACATTAGCTTCAGTTTACAGTTTGCATGACAGTCAAATGAAATGCCGATGAAGACATCTGAGTGCTGTGACTCTGTTTAGAAGATATTTTGAACCCCATTGCCATTCTAGTAAAAAAGCTTGCAAAAAAACAGTTTACAATAGCTTTGCTAGCTGGTTTCACAGATAAACTGGTTAAGTGGTTGATCAGCTAGCCAAATAGCTTATGAGTTGAAGCCAACCTAATAGACCATTTTGGTTAAACTGTTTGGGATCTGGCTTACCATGCGCAAAAACATAACTGATCTTCCCATCAGGGCATCGTAATGCTGTAGGCTGCACTCTTAAAAATAATGGCTCTTTATTGGCATGAGGAACCTTTAACATCAATGGAACCTTTCCATTCCACAAAAGGTTATTTATGGTAGAAAAGGGCTCTTTAAATTATTAAAATGTTCCTCATATGGGGGGAAAACGAGTTCTAAAAATGAGTTCTAAAGTAATTAGAGAGCTAAAAGATTAGTTCTTTAAGAACTAATCACTGAAAGATTTTATGGGGAACCAATTTTTATTTATTTATTTGTAATGCTGTAAAAAAATAAATGCACTTTTGGAACATTGCGTGTAATGTTTATCATCATCGTGAATGTACATTTATAATGCTTCATTTCCTAAGATATTGTTCAAATCCTGCTAATATTGTTATGCTAATAAACTCACACAACCCCTAAAAATCCCCATGTCCCATATCACTCTTGTCGAACGCCACATGAATAAATACCAGCACAAACAAACAGCAAACACACAATAACAACCAAGACAAAAACCCAGCAGAAGGCTGTGGTCCACACATGAAGTCTCTCAATACTGCTGCAATTATCTTGTCGATTGGCAAGGCCAGTGGCTTTATGCAGTCGCAGCTGTGGTGAAGCAGGTGCATTAGCTGCATGTGTGTGACTGCATTGGTATGAGTCCATCCACAGGCCCCATCTTCTGCAGAATATAACAGCATCGCAAAGCAGACACCGCACAGACTGCTGCTGTTCTGGGAAGAGGCCAGTTGGACAGGTGGCAGCGTTTAACGTAAATAAATGCTTTAACCTAGCCCATCATATGCGGCTCATCCTCATTCGGTATTTATGGCAGTTTTTGGCAGTTGAAATTGCATTGTTTCGGAATGTCACACTGTGACAGTGAGCTTTAGAAAGCCTTGTTTGCTAAAATCTCCCTTTAGACTCATTGGCCTGTTTTAAAGGGGTCATATGATGCTATTTTAAAAGGTCATTTTAAATAATAGAATAGGTCAACATCATTTAATGTTTTGGGATGATTTCTACAAAGCCCCTCCTTCCAAAAAGTGCTCTGATTGGCAAGACACACTCTAACACTCACACACACACTCTAAAAAATGCTGGGTTGTTTGAACTCAAATTTGGGTAAAATATGGACACACTCAAATGTTGGGTTAAAAATGCAATTTAAAAATGTACAGTTGAAAGTGAAAGTTTTAAGTTGGTTTAAAATTTCAAATGACATTTTTAACCCAACATTTGGGCTTGTCCATATTTTACCCAAATATGGGTTCAAACAACTCAGCATTGTTTAGAGTGCATTAATTATAAAGTCATCGGTTCTAAGTGGTTTTGTCTATCAATATACAGTATAAAACACAATATAAAAAAATCGAATAGTTATTATTCACATTTTAGTTTTTAACTTGGAAATGTGACAAATAATTTACTTGATATCTGTTCTTCTGAAAATTACATTACATAGATTATTTGTTTATCAAAGTCATAAAAGTGTGTTAAATTATTTGAGCATAACCTAATTAATATTCATGCTAGGTCTTCTCTATTTCGTGACATCACAACCAGCACACGTATGCACTTTTAAAACAAATTGCCCATGAAGATCTAACCGTACGTTCACACCGCCGCCAACTTGAGCTTCCAAAGCGGCCGGAAGTCATTCATTTTCAATGGAAGCTGGCTTCTCTCAGCTGCAAGGAGCGTCAAATTCCTCGGCTTTGCGTTTTGGGCGTTTTGAGCGTTTTGAGCGTCAATCTGAAAGTTGAAAGAAGCTCAACTTTATGGTAATTAGCTATGACGCTGTTCAGCGGCAAGCAGCGGCAAACGCCAGCAACCAATCGGAATAAAGACGTCCTTCACTCTGGCTGATTCTGGAGACACATACGATGTGAACTTTCGTTCCTACCTAAGCATTAGTTCCGAGAAAATGGAGGAGAAGCTGAAAATCTCCGAGTCCGACGTCTTCTCCGCAAATACAGTAAAGCAGCACCAAACACAACAACTTAACGATTGTCCATAATAATCCAGTGATAAACATTTGAGAATGAGCGCAACTTTTATTTGAAATATTTACGAACGCTCGCTTATAATAATAATAATAGCTAATTATTACTTTTCCCCCGACCCAATGTGACCAAAACGGTTATAAAAATGCTGTCATTATAAAAGTTTTCTTCAATGTATTGCTTGTTTTCTCGTTTTATTACATTTCATGTTGTGACACTTCTCTTCTCCCTGCAACGTCAGAGCGTCAACGAGATTCCCCGTGCTTTTTTGACAAGCGTCCTTGACAGAGCGACCAGAGCTTCTTTGACGCTCAAGTCGGCGGCGGTGTGAACGTACAGTAACACACTAGTAAAGGTCAACTTCTCCTTTGAGTACAATAATGTGTGCTAAACAAAGTTACTCACACTTAAATGTCACTGAGGTTTATATCAAACAGTCCAAAAACGCATACTGGTGGAAAACATCTGTCACTGCGGATAGCTAATTAGAGTCGGAACGTGCCTGAAGGTGGGTAAGAAACTCTGTGTTATCTTCATAAAAGATTGCCAGCATGTCTCCATTAAGAAACACAAGACAATCGCCAAGTAAACACATTGCAATTCAAAATGATAAATGGCCCGAAATGGAATAAAAAGGGAGCGGAGAGATGCGATTGATGCATTAATCAGTGCAGTACAGACACATCAATCTAACGGGAAGAACTCCCCATTAATCCCAAACTTGATGCCTTTATGCCCAGCTGAGGATTGGGATAATAGCAGATGGACAGTACGGCCCATCAGGCCTAAAGTCTTTATGGTAGTGTCAATACTACTGGAGTCCCTTATGTCTTCAGAAGTAATGAGACAAAAGCCCCAACCCTGAAAGAGTAATATCATTCATTATCCATGGCTAACAGCCTCTCTCTGGCTCCAGTGAGGGGCTGTTCCGGCATCCTGCAGTCTGCTGTCATTAGCCCAATGTCTTCATAGACCCCTGATGCAGAGAAAGTGTTGAGAGGGTGGAGGACCATGTCTCCGGTGGGCTGGACTGGACAAATGGGTCCTGACCTTCACACATGGTGTCAATGACTGCAACTGCTGCCTTAAAAACAAAACTAGTGCTGGAAAACGATTACTCTCGATGAATTGCATCCAAAATAAAAGTTTGTGTTTACATAATATAATGTGTGTGTAGTGTGTATAATTATTTTGTGTAGGCTATATAAATACACACATTTGCATGTATATACAGTATGTTTATACCTAATTTATATTATATATAAATATTTTATAAATAAATAACACGTTTCTTAAATATATTACATGCATGTGTGTGTGATATATATACGCCAGACAGATATATATATATATATATATATATATATTATTATTATATATTATTTTATATATATAAATATATATAAATATATATATATATATATATATATATATATATATAAATATATTATACTACACACACATATGTAGGATGTGGTGCCATTATGTGTTTCCTTTCATGAAAGGAAACAACTGCTCATTTTCAGTATTTACAGCAAAAACACAAACACAAAATTATGAAGCACCCCCACAAAACATGCGACCCACGTGCTTGTAAACCTTCGGGGAAGACCTCCTACACGCATACCCATGCGCACACACTCTAAAGCGTGGTAGGTGAACGCTAACCTCCATGAACATGCAGAGGTGCTGCCGTGCTATAAACATTTGCACCCACTCACGCAAGCAAACACAAGGCAGTCACATGCAAGAGGATGCCAGCTGCTTTGCACCAACAGAACGCTGGGGATGCGGAAAATGAAATGAAAACTTTAGTCCCTTGACCCGTGTATTTACATGTGTCCTTCACTCCAGTGAGATGTTGTTCTCATAATGAACAGGCGTGAAAAGTGAGATAGTCCTAGCTACAGACAACGCCATTTTCAGCTTCCTCCGTTTCAAGGCCTCCGGCAGAGATATTGCAAATGCGTGCGATTGGGTGAGTGAGCGTGTGTGCGTGCACGGCCTCGGAATAAATAATTGATAGAAAAGGGAATTGTTAGCAAGTGCAGAATAATCACAGAGGCTCGGACTAATTGGAGAGTGTTTTTCACCTTGTTGCAAGAGCATTTAAAAAAAAAAAAAAAAAAACGGAACCGGAGGGGATGTGAAATATGGACCCGAGACAAGGGAACGGGAATAGGAACGCCAGACAGATTGTTCCATTTATGATAAAATTCAATTAACATAAGACTTCCTTCAGAATCGGAGGAAAAATAACAATTACAGATTAAAAGCTAAACTGAGCACTCTAAGGCCCAAAAGACTTTAAGGAGGGAGTTTACTAAAAATTAACTGCACCATTTATTTACTTGTCACAAGCAGCTGATTCACTAAAGGAATTATGCAAATCAATTAAAGCACAACAATGCCCACAAAATGTCATTTACGGTGTTAAATGCAATTTGCATGCTGCAGACAATCACAATCTGGTATAATTCAAAGCAGCACTCCACCTCTGCAATATAGACACATGGATAATCTCTTTAAAATGCAACATGTGATGCAACTAAAAACATATTAAAATAAAAGTGAAACATCAATCGTGTCATACATTGGAATGTGAACTCATGCATTTTCTGTAAAGCTGCTGTGAAACGATGTGTTTTGTATATATATTAGGGCTGTCAAATGATTAATCACAATTAATCGCATCCAAAATAAAAGTTTGTGTTTACATAATATATGTGGGTGTACTGTGTATAATTATTTTGTGTATATATATATATATATATATATATATATATATATAAATACACACAAATTCATGTATATTTAAGAAAAAATATTATTTATATGTAAAATATTTATATTTACATATAATATAAATTATATATAAATCTATACAGTATATACATGAAAATATTTCTTAAATTTATACAAGCATGTGTGTGTATTTATATATATAAAATAATTATACACAGCGCACCCACATATATTATGTAAACACAAACTTTTATTTTGGATGCGATTAATCACGATTAATCATTTGACAGCCCAAATATATATATATATATATATATATATATATATATGTATATATACACTGCACACACACACACACACACACACACATAAACCTATTCCTAAAATGAAAGGCAAATGAAAACGTAGAAGCACCTAACATTGGTTGAATGCCAAAAAAACCCCATAAATTTGTCCCTCAAATCTGATCGGTTGATTAGGATCAGAACATGTACTTGGTGGAATTTTGTTCACCTTTAGGATCAATTTAGTGTTGATGTGGGGATGAAACTGTTCTGCTTTGTATCTTGTACTTTGATAATATTAGTTCAGGCAGATACTGCCTTAATGAAGACATAAAGTTATGAATGCTTGAGCTTTGTTGATGTATTAAGACTAAAATCTGGCCACCCTTATAGCTTGCAGTGTCCATTAGACACTAAAGACACTCAGTAGCAGAGCAGGAAAGAGTGTGGCAGTGTTATGTTCCACCGGAGAGTTCAGGTGAACAGCTTTGTGTCCTGTGCATTTAAGACAGCTTGATGATACAGAACGTTCGATGGTTCTCTCCATTGCTGTGTTTTCAGTCTGTGCTTTTGCCACTGCCTGTTGGCTTGCTGCAGGATTTGCTCTCTCCTCTCTTCATCTTGAATTATTAAAAAGTGTTTTGATTCACTGAATGATTGTGAATCTGGGGCTGCATATCTCAGCAGCACAGTCGCATCGCTTGTTTTTCATTCTTCGGTTGTCCTTCAGCACCCCTGTTTTCCACACCACGTTTCAGTCACGAATCAGCTCTTTTTTTCAGGGAATTTCTACCTGTCATGAGGTGGGTGTTTTCCCTCCAAAGATCTTCCCTGATGTCTACCCCCTGCCTGTGTGCTGCTGAGCTATTTCTCTACATCTATTCAGGTCATCCTATAGTGAGAAATAAATAAATAAAACAAACAAACAAATAAATAAATAAATGCAGGGAGTGAAAGGGAGAGATATCTTTCATTCCCAGAATGCACAAACTGCTTCCAAAATGGCACAGGATTCTTAAGTACTGTCCCTGGGGATGTAAAACTCCTTCCCTGTCTTTCGGTAAAAAAGAAATGGAAAACAGCATCAAATAATCCTTGTTTTTCTTTTCTGATATATATATATATATTCTATGATATCTATGATATGATATCTATCTATCTATCTATCTATCTATCTATCTATCTATCTATCTATCTATCTATCTATCTATCTATCTATCTATCTATCTATCTATCCATCTATCCATCCATCCATCCATCCATCCATCCATCCATCCATCCATCCATCCATCCATCCATCCATCCAGTTATTTAATGGCAACATACTTTACATTTATGTCAATAGTCATATAAAGACCACATTTTTCTGATGGAGTCAATTTTTTAAATAAAGCAGTTACAAGACAATACAGGGTGAAATTATGATCCTTAGGTATATGTGACCCTGGACAAGCCAGTCACATGGGTATTTATTTTTTTATTTTTATTTTATTTTATTTTTTATTTTTATTTTTTTTGAAAGTGAGATGTATACATCATACGAAATCTGAATACATAAGCTTTCCATTGATGTATGGTTTGTTAGGATGGACAATATTTGGCTGAGATTCATCTATTTGAAAATCTGGAATCTGAGGGTGGAAAAAAAATTCGAAACATTGAGATAATCGTCTTTAAAGTTGTCCATTTATATTCGCGATTGTGCTGCATTCACTTAAACAAATAAATGTTCTATATATTTATAAGAAAAATCGATAATTTTGACATATACAATGTATTGTTGGATATTGTGCTATTGTGACTGGTTTTGTAATCCAGGGTCACATATTAAGTCTTAATGGCTACTATTGTGCACTTTTAAGAATATATTGTATTTTTATAGTCGTCAAAAAGTTCGGCTTTATATATATATATATATATATATATTACATTTAGTTTTCTTGCAATTGGCCCTAGACATCACCACCCACCTGGCTGGTGGCTCCAGGTAATTTGAGTTTGAGACTCCTGTCCTGTGATCTTTCCTGAACTAATGCAGAACACTGCCTTGAGCCTGATCAAAGCTGTGAGCACAGTGATATTATTTTGTGCTGTGTATGCTGCTCTCCTTGCTTATGCTGTATTCACGGCAGCACAGGGAATAAAACAAGATCCCCGTAGACACTACAATGGCTAGAATAAAACATAGATAACAGAATGTTGTTACTCACAGCTGCTTGTTCAATACATCATGAACTCAAAGCAACTCGTTTGACAAGCAGACGGTGAATTGCATTTACTAGCCAAATTAAACGCATCTGTCATGTAATAGGGAAGGAAAAAGTACATGATTTGAGCAGTAGTGTTGTTTTATGAGAAGGTGGCAGTAGCGTTTCCTGATATTTCTCAAACGTGGCCTGAGGCCCATACTATTGCATGAACATGAGGCAGTGATATGTCACGTATACTGTAGGGGTTCTCAAGGGGACAGAAGCTGCGTGGTGTATTCACAGTCCAGCCAATGACTTCACGTGACAGTGACACAGGTTGTCCTGAAGAAAGAAGTATTTTAAAATGACAGTACTGAGTTCATGTGTTGATTTTATGAATAATGACCAGAGATCCCAATTTCAGGGATCAACAATAATGATTTTTTTCTGGTCAGATATTTACTTGAACTGCCAACATTTTCACTGGCCTCATCTTATTGATTTTTCTATACTACTGGTCAAAAGTTTGTGGTCTTTTAGATGTTGTTAAATGTTGGCCTTTTATTAGTTTGGACAGTGGGATACACTAAGGTAACAGCCTTGTTTACTAAGGCTGTATTTATTTTAACATGGTGAGAACTGTAATATTATTACAACTTAATAAAAAAAAACTGTTTACTTCTTTATTCCTGTGAATGCAAAAATGGTTTTAAAGCCTTCAGAGTCACATGATCCTTCAGAAATCATTCTAAAAATATGCTGATTTGGTGCTCAGGTATTTGTTCTTATTATTATCATCATCAGTGTTATAAACTGTTGTTTTGCTTAATAGTTTTAATCAATTTAATACAACCTTGCTGAATAAAAGTATTCATTTCTTAATATCTTAGTGACCCAAAACCGTTTTAACAGTAGTGTATAAATACATTTCTGTAAAAAATTTCATCAAAAGCTACATTTTTTTCGGCAAAATATTTAAAATAATTATTTTATTTCGGTCTCTCACTGGCACTTGGCCATTGGGTAGCACCTATATAGTTTTGTATGTTGTTGTACTAGAAATAAATACACTAAAAACATCATTAGAAAAATATCTCAGTGTTTGTTTGTAACTGGCGCCTAATGTTGCATTAGACCCCTCTGAATTTCAATGTACCGGCTATTCCTATGTGTTGAACCGTGCATACAGCCTCTTATTTGCAATGAAAACACTGATCTCAATCGAAGGCATTAAGGTCAACGATCCTGCTTTGCTCAGTCAATATAAATCCCCTCTCCTGGGCCAGCCTTCACTTTCCTAGGACTTATTTGACCCATCTATGTCGCGATTTACTAATCAGGCCAATCCATTCAGAACCCATCTGCACTCGATAAAAAGCTCCATTTAAGAAAACAAGGCTTTACTCTTCTTTTCGCTAAAAAACACTCCTGTGTACTTCTATTCACCATTCATTCAGCACTGCTCAGTGATTCCAGTGTTTTTGAACAGCGGTGGGTCTTATTCATCCCTGAAAGTGGGGACATAGTCCAAACCGTGTCACATAGTGTCAAGATAGTCAAGTGGTAACACAACCAGGGACGTGCACAGGGGGGTTGCTCAGGTTGCGCAGGCAACTGCCCATATGCCCTTCTCGACTGACTCAAGGTGCCCTTAAGGAATAAATAAATAAATAAATCGGACAATGGATGCAGTATTTCACGGAAGCCTATATATATATATATATATATATATATATAATAACGCAAAGCCTCATTCACTTCCATTCGGGCACCTAAAGTGAAAGTCAGGGGAAGGGGCAAACTCTGTTTACATGGCTGCAGCGCATAGGCTAAATGAAATGGACACAGCGACCCCATTGATTTCAACAGAGAAAATTGAAGCCCGTTAAAAGCTGATAGCCAGGCATACTGCGCAGGCTCAAACTGAGCATGTCACGTGAACAACCTGTATGTCTTCTAGTAGCTGGTCCAAGTAAAATCTGAATAATTCCCTTCCGAATCTCACAGAGACGGAGAGTGTGAGTATTAGCTGTCCATGAGCTAGCAGCAGGATCAACTTTATGACTCTCTATGGGCTTCTCCCTTGACTTTATCAGAATTTATGCCTATTATTATTATTATCATTATTATTGCGATAAGTAGAGATCCATCCGTGCTTCTTTATATATATATCTCCAGTTCGCTAAATCCCGAAAATATGTAATAATGATTGGGGAAACATTCATGCATTTTAGTGAGTTATTGTTAGTAAAAAAATATAATTGTTCATTGTTTGTTCATGTTAGTTCAGTAACGGCATTAATTAATATTAAGAAATGCAACTTTCATTGTTTAATATATATTAGTAATGTTAAAATTAACAATAATAATATTCTAAGTAAATAATAAATTATGTTCATTATTAGTTCATGTTAATTAATGTAGATAACTAATTGTGGAATTAACGTGGAACCTTATTGTGAAGTGTTACCATTTATTTAAATCTCCATTCATGGTCTTTCTTGCTATGCATTGTGACAAAATAACACTTTTTTGCTTGCCAATCTTTTATTATATGAACTATATGTTATTTTTATCATACAGTATATAAAGTAAATATTATTTTTAAATAATGAATCAGGTTTTTCTGTCTGCTGTCTTAAACATTATGAGAAAAGCTGGTGGATTTCAAATTGTGTATGTACAGGGGTTAGCGACCAGCCGAGCATCTTCCATTGAAATAAACAGGAATGGATGGGTTTCTGCAGGCACTATAGACCTCCTTGTACATTTCCTATTAAAGTAAATAGGCGCTGTATGACAAGACAATAACTGCCCTGAGGTGTTTCCAAGATGTCTTCCAAGTAAACCAACTTACTTAATGGGCTTTGACTGAGTTAGTGTGAGAAACATCAAAATATTGACCTGTCGTTGACAGGATGTGCTAAGACTACCTGTTGAAAACTTTAAACCCCCCTGATCAACGGTCTGTCTGATAGAGTGAAGGAGATAGAGCAAGAGGGAAAGTCCTGCTGTGAAATACACTGGATTTTTTCCCTCCTCACAGTCACACACATTACAATCCGAACATTTGTTTTGACACCTGACAACAACAACAAAAAAATTCAAGATGTCAAAAAACCCTGGAAGAACGTTATTTATTTCGAGTGCATGTGTATGAGAGTCAGAGAGGAAGATAAAGAGGCGGGAGAAGAGTTTATCTTTGGGCAGTATGGCAATAGCATAGAATAAATCACAAGCCTGCAATGATTTTACTGTCTTTATACAATAGTGAAATATCACAGAACAAAAACTCTTTCTTCTGATCCTCTTTTGACAAAGATCTTACATCAACGGAATAGCCTCTTTGATGTTTCCTGGGAGAAAAGATTAATAAGATGGGATGTGAAATACATTATTCAGTTCCCCCAAAATGCCTTACATGATACATTAGCATGCTAGGTAGCACCTCTATGTGACCTGTATGTCTATTCTTGTATTGGAAATATATTTCGCAGAGCAATCGGACCTAGATTTTGAGTGTTTTACCCTTAATGGGGCCGGCACAATTGGCGCGCAAAAATATTTAGACACTTATATAGGATAGTTCAACAAAAAGGAAAATTCGGCCATTATTTACCTCAAGTCATTCCAAACCTTTGAGATTTTGAAAAATGTATTCTTTAATAGTCAACATTATTGCTTTCACCACAATTTTGGGATTTATGTTTTCACCGAGCTCATTACAATTCATTCTGGAACTGCCTTGAATTCAGCCACAATTAGGAAACTTAGGATACAGTATAATTGATCTACCTAGAATTGCCTACACGTAGGGAGCACACCTATAACATCTAAAGAGCAGCACATTAGAGGTTTTGGAACAGTAATGTCTCCACGGTCCTGCTTGTTTTTCCCAACTTGGCCCCGTTTCAAATTTACCCAATGCAGACTTTCCTGCCGCTGTTTCTAACCACTGCATCTATCCCTGCAAAGACACACGTTTAAAAATAGAAGCTGTCACAGAGAAAGAAAGAAAAGAGGGATATAGCGGGAGACAAAAAAAGAAAGGGGAGCGAACAAACACTTTTCAGATTCAAAGCAGTGCACAGGGTCTTTCTTCAACAATGGAAGCGCAATTCACAGACGGCTAACCCTCTAAGGACAATGCAGGTATTGTAAACAGCGACCTGCACACGCGAACATGTCCAGGACTCTGTAGTGCTGATTAATAGTGAAATGGCAGTGAGACAGAGACACACAGATGCCATGATGAAGTGTCGGCGTGTGTGGAAAGGGGCTAGTGCCCTCATGCATGCTGTGCCCATGTGTGTGGCGATATCCTTGAAGCAGCGGGGGAACCGTGTCGACACACTACACTGCTACTATTCATCTGTTGATGACCTAACTCAGCCCATATAATGAATCAAAAGACCTCACTATTTGTGTCTGTATTCTGACACAGGCCCTAAATCTTTTTTTTTTGTCTGAATGTCATTACATTAGATAATATCAAATTGCATCGACAAACAATTAATAAAGGAGTTTAGTTTCCATCCACTTAATGAATATAACTTCTTTTACTTGCCCTCATTTCATTCCAAGTGTCACGTTAAGGGTTGAAGGTCAAAATAATAGTTTAGTTTAAACAAAAACAACTAACTAGATAACTAAGGCAGGCTAAACAGGAACAGAATCACAATGAAACTGAATCCAAAACTGAGCCACCCATACAGTGACGGTCAATTGGGATCCAATGTTGTTTTGAGCCCATTGACTCTCATTGAAAAAAAGTGCTTAATATAGTATCCCTTTAAATGTAACTAAAAATTTATTCAAAACTGAAAAGTAAATAGAAAGTTTTAATGAATCAAACTCACCATTTTAGCCAAAAATCATACATTTAGTGTTAAACCAGTGTTATTTTATTATTATATTTATTTATTTATTTTAATATATTTTAATTTAGCTTTAAATCAGCTTAAACTTATTTCACTTAGCTACCAAGGCTACATTTCTAATTTTCATTTCCGTTTTAATTAACAGTAACAACACTGTTTTAAAGTATTGTGTTGTTCCTTTCCAGTGACTGATTCAAGGTGCCAATAAGGTTTAGGTTGCTGCCTTAGATGACAGCTGCCCGTGCACTCAACGACGCCTCTTAGATTTTGGAACAGAGCTTTTGTTTTCAGGTCTAGCTGAAAAATGTTTGCAGAAGATGTGTGTGTATAACGGCTGGTTTGTCGTAGTACATGTTGTTGTTTGACTGTAGAACCACCTAACACTGTTTTTTGACAACAATACACGTTGCCATCTGCTTCTAAATACAACCCCTGGCAATGTGTTGAGCAGATACAGGATGTTGTGACAATAAACAATTGAACATTCATTATAACCAGTGACGAACAGGACAATGCACTGTAAATGAGCTTTCAAGGGCTTTTAAAAAAGGTGTTCTCGTGAGTCAAAGCTAATTTGAATGCGACTACAAATAATGACCGGTGGAGCGATAACTCAGACGGGGTCTCTGCATGTGGCTCACTCTCTCTTGGGTTGTGACTGTGACCCTAGCCATCTTTCTATCCATAATTCAGTCTCAGACTGAATTATGGATTCTTATTTTGTATTTTAATTATATAACACACATCATACAGCGGATGTTGCCCAAGGTGCTTCACAAACAGTGGACTATAACAATTTAAAACATTACGTACAATTACATCCAAACAAACAATGAATATACGCACAAGACAAGAAAACAACAACGTACTGTATCACTATCACACTTAAGGGCCAAAACCTTAAGTTACTGACCCCTATGCTATCTCTACCTCTAATAACTAAAACAATGATCTTGTAATGCACTCTAAACTCGACTGGCAGCCAATTTAAGGATCTCAATAAAGGTGTAAAGGTTTTTTTTTTTTTTTTTGCTGACTTAATGAATCTGGCTGCAGGATTTTGTATGTTTTGCAAGCATGCCAGAGCTTTTTTTAATCGATCCCAGCATAGAGAATTACAATAATCCATTCTAGAGAAAACGACCGCAGAAATAGCTCTCTCAAAATTAATTTGTGACAAAAATGGTTTGGTTTTAGCTATAGCATTAAATGGGAAAAAAACTAGATTTAACCACAGAGTTTATTTTTTTTTTATCCATTTTTAGCTCCAAGTCCAACATAAAACGAAGGCTTTTATAACCTTTTCAGAGATTACAACTGCCAGGGGAGTATCTTTTGGTCGCTCAGACACTAAGTGGGAATTTGGTCCGAAAACTATAACCTCTTGAATACAGGCTAATAGGTTACTGAAGGTATTGCTGAAAAATAAATCTGTACGTCATCTGCATAGCAGTGAAAAGAAATATTGTATTTCCGAAAAATAGAACCAAGAGGTAGCATATATAAAGAGAATATTATAGGAGCTAATATCGAACCCTGGGGAACCCCACACAGTAACCGGGCCTTCCAGTAGACGAGCAAAGAGGAGGTATGTTGCACAAAACCTGTTATTAGCAATAAAACATTTATAGACAATGCCACAGATAGACAGGCATGCCACATACACCGTCGCCATCTTTCCAGATCTCATGATCAGATGTGAAAGCAAGCATTTCTCTGTTAAAGAGGTCAGACTCTAGATGACAAGAAGGGTCTCCTTGTGGCTGACCCTAGAGGAACAAATACAAAATGAGAGAGGTAGAGAGAGGATATAAATACAGAGAGATGAGAACCTTAGTGAAGGAGCAGATGGCGCAATTGGTCTGCCAAGTCTGTGTCCTCCCTGCCTCAGTGTGAGGGAAAACAAGGGGACATCCACTGCATGTGTGTTTGTGTGTGAAGGTGTGTCAACAAGAACCATTTTGAAGCCCTCGGTCCTTAATCTCATGAGCAAGGAGAAAACCCACCAATATTTCACTTTTTAAGGGCCTTTTACCAATCAAATGACAATGAAAGTCTCAGAGGTTACAGGAAATGAGTGATAGAAGAGTGAAAGGTGGGGCTGCAGACAATTTGAACCCAAGGTCAGTCTTTTACTGGGTGCATAACAAAACACTTCCTACTCTACAAATATCACGGTCAAAATTTTCCTCAAGGTTACCTGTATCAGTTTTTGAAGACTAAAAAAGACTGTGTACCAACACACAGAGAGACCAGTGCAGTGCGGTTTTACGCTCAAATGACTCTTTTGAACAGGTTCTTTTTAATAAATCAATATACAAACTAAAGTGTTGTGACTGTTTTGAACCCATTCTTTTTAGTAAAGCAAAGACATACTGTACACATGAGCAGTGCAGTCTGGCTATTGACTCTTTTGAACTGGTTCTTTTTATTGAATCATAAACATACTTGACCAGTTTAGTCGGAATCACGATTACAAAGTTAAACTAAATTAAATGACTGTTATGAGCTGCTAATAATTGAACCAGTTTAGTTTGATACTCAAACAAATGACACTTTGGAAACCTATTCTTTTTCAGTAAATCATATATATATATATATATATATATATATATATATACAATGTGACCAGTGCAGTTTGATTGATTCACAATCAAACAATAGTTACAAACCAGTCCTTTTTAGTGAATCAAAAACATTTAGTGGGGCAAGTGTTGTCTGATTTATAAACAAATGACTCTTTTGAAACATTTATTTTTAGTGCATCAAAAACATACAGCACGACCTAGCTTTCGTTTTGAAGACCAAATGATTCTTATGAGCCAGCTCTTTTAAGGAATATCTCAAAAAGTTCCAGATTTAAATCATACTGACACACTGCTCTGTATAATCTACAGCACACATATGCTTTAAGGAAAATGGATGCTATACCAAACATGACATCATGACTTTCGCGTAAACATACAAGCCACTTTCGAGTCAAGTGGCGTGTTATTTCTACGCATTTTGAGCTATCCGTGTTTATCCGCGTGTATGCATGTATGTCTACACAATTAACATCCGAGTGATTCCGCGTGTCTGTACACGCCATCAAATGTCCAGTCATAAATGCCATTAACCCCAGTGACGGTTAGGTTTAGGGATGGGGTTGAGGTAAGTCATATCTTTTTTTTCCCTAGGATGGTCAGGGAACAGTCATAAATGCCATTAACCCCAGTGACGGTTAAGTTTAGGGACGGGGTTGAGGTAAGTCATATATTTATATAACGTTAAGTCAACGGCGTTCATAAAGACGCTGAAAAGCGATAATGCGTCTTGATAGCACGCCAAAAATGGAAATACGAATTGGCTGTCATACACATGCTACGTCATGAGATCAGTCTGCCATACCAATCAATTACCAATCAATAAATGGTGCAGCCAGACCACACACAGCTGGTGCACCACCACAGCTGAGTATTTTTTTAAGGAAAAAACAGAGGATGGATATTACTTATTCCAAGAGTGAGACATGCAGCTTGAGTGTGCGGTTATGTTGTCTAATCAGGTCTATGTGGAACACTTCAAACATTCCCTCTCTCTCTCTTTGTAATTCACTCGCTTCCTTGATCATCTGCAACGTGACAGTACTAAAAAGAGGAAGGGGGTGAAAAGTCTCGAACACACATTTTGCCAGCTCCCCATTGCGCGTAACATCACATACACTGCAACTGAACAAAAAAGCCACTCAGCCTGGTGAACTTCACATGTGAGGCTGTAGTCATCCAATGCTCAGCAAAATCACCAGGGTTACAGTATGCATAGAAATCCCATTCCCTTCCCACTGTAAGCTCCTGGGCACCAGGCCCGAATGCACGGACCTCTGCTTCCTGATCCGGCGTAATGGATTTTTTGAAGCGTGCACCGGCAAGAGGATGTGCAGCTGCCCACAGTGGCGATAAAAACAGCCAATATGGAGCCACAGTGATGATGAAAAAAGTCCACGAGGAGAACATGCACACACCAACAATCACACAAACACGCACGCATGAACACCGGTGGGAGATTTTTGCGGAAAAAGTGAGTATGTGGGCGGAATGTTAAAGGCAGGACAAAACCGAGAGAGAAATAAAGCGAGCAAGAGGTGTAAGAATACAATCACAGGTAATCAAAGCATGCACTTCAAACAAGCGAAGAAAGACATTTGTCATTATTTCCAGGGTTATTTTCATCTGTTTGTTTGATACTTGCAGGGTATTAAGAAATTATTCACCTCAATCACCAAAGGCAATTTTCCCAACATACTCGTTTATTTCTGATGACTATGAAACCGCTCCTCCAGTCACACCAGGGAGCTGCCAGGGCCAAATCTTAATGTGTAGGGTAAGACCCTCTCCGAACCCTTTGATTGGTAAAAGCTATTCATACAGTAATCAGCAGCAATCAACACACAAAATAGCAATGATTGCATAGTTTGACCCCTGGAAAATCAAATTTCTAATGACTATTAGTAAATGGGCGGATTATAAATCATCAGCGGCACTCTCTATGCCATTTGTTTTAAATCATTTCTTGTGTTTACCTCATAATACAGTATGTCAAAACACTGGAGAGAGATACACGTGGGCAGGTAACTCAAAGATTTGCGTTTGACAGTTACAGGATATTGTGAATCACAGGGATGGAGTGAAAATGTGTGTGTGTGTGTGAGAAAGACTGAAACAGACAGATAGAGGGAAAAGGAGGTGCTGCTGGCATTTAATCAAGCAAGTGTTCTTGTGCTAATCTGCCAGCCCACCTGATCAATGACTGAACGCTCTGTGTCTTGTACAGGATGACCCACAGGCTGAGACACATTAAGTCCCTTTCAACATACCACCTTAAACACACAGACATTATCACTGAATTCTATATTAATTCTGATACTTTTTGATTGGCTTGTCACAACATTCTGTGCTAAAATGTGCTATAATTGACACCATATAAAACCTCACCGCCACTTTATGAGGTAAACCTTGCTGGTAACTTTTGCCTTTAGAACTTGCATAGATTCAACAAAGGGGCTGGAATAATTCATCAGAGATTTTGGTCCATATTGACTTGATAGCATCACGCAGTTGCTTGTCAGTTGCACATCCATGTCTAATAACTGTCTGACAGTATATTATCCTTAACATATTTCACCAAAAACAGATGTACATGGTGTCTTGCCTGTGTTTACATACAATATGCCAAGAGATAACGACTATCTTCTGCTCTCTGCCTCACTCACTTATACATTTATATCACTGCGCAGAACTCTATAACCCCAGATGCATTTCTGTAATAAAACACTGCGAGAAATTATCCTCTGTATTTTCACTCAGCCCATTGGGCATCATTATTCTACCCAGCTTTCCCTTCGTCACCTGTGACACTAAGTGGAAGAAAAATTACACCCTTGAACCTCTCCTGTTTCGCTCCCTTTCTGTCTCTACAGCAAAATTATAAAGAGATTGGAGGGGGGAGGGGGAACAAGAAAAAAAAACAATTAATTTTAAGCTGCAACATCCCGGCCCTCAGAATTCTTGATCCTTTTCCCCAAATTACCGAATCACAAACGCAAGCTGAGTCACCACATGCTGCAGACAGTGGGCTGATCCCAGGGCATCTGCAAGCTCTAATCAGAATGCCCCTCTTTTTTCGGCCTCAGCATGTACTTTAAGTAAACCCCTTCATTATTTGGACCAGAGTATTCTACACAATGCCTGCTCTGACATGATAACCTCTTAGCAAAGGTAATAACGAACTAATTGCTTGGAAAATGCAATTGTTTAGCCATTATGGATGTGTTTTTTTTTCTTCTTGTAGGGAATTACATCCCTTTGCTTTGCTTCTTCTAGAGATGAGGTTTCATCTGGAATGTATCAAATGAGCCAGTAACTTTGTTTATTTTAATGAATTGATAACGCATATTTGAACTGTTTACAAGAGGCTCCGTAGTTTGGATGTCAAAGTAGCCAAGGTCGATTTAAACTGGCACACTGCTACATTCACACCCACCGCCAAAGGCAGCTCTATTGGGGCAGCCTGTAGTCTTGGCTCTGAGGAATCCAAGACACTTGAACTGTATAGGACAGCACTGTAATAAGCTTCACAGTCTGCTTCAGAGGCAGAGCCACTCTCAGCTGGGCTTGGTTTCCCTGCACTGGCCTGCTATTAATAACCCACCAACCCTCTAGAGGAACCACACTAGGGAGCACAGAGAGAGATAAATAAAGAGAGGGACAAATGGAAAAAAGATGGAAAGATTTTGATGGAAAACTGAAAGCAAGATGTTTAACGGTGTAGAGTAAGATTCTAGCCCCCTTGGACCCCACATGGTAGCCACTTCTGATGCCTGCTCAAAAATGGGCCACATTATCCCGATATACTGTATAACATGTTATGATGGTGAACCACTGATAGCTGGGATGTATTGGTTAACTTCTTTGACAAACTATCCAATGCAAAGAAACTTGAATTGTAGCCTTCCTTTTTTGAGGTGGATGAGACGGGTAGGTTGATAAGCTAAGCAAGGCAGGCAGCGGGCAGTTTTGTAGGTTGGTAGTATCAGACAAAGGATGGATTCCAGTAAGCCAACAAACAATTGGTAGTTGATTGAAGAAAGGTGGTTAAGGCACAACTTTAAAACTAATTTAGCGAAGTAAAGAACTGTATGCTTGTACGTTCCAACAGCTTCCTTGTTCTTTTCTTATGTTTGAAAAAGTCTTCTTCTTCTTCTTCTAGGGTTTAATGGCGGTTGGCAAACCATTTAACGGTGCATTACCGCCACCATTGGACTGGCTTGTGGAACGAGAGATTAAGCAGGAAAAAAAAAATAGTAGGCTAATAATGATAATATATAACACTCACTAGATTCAGATTATTTTAATCAATTCAGTTTCTTTAAGAAACCTAATTATGTAACAATAAATCTGTCCTACTGTTTTCCCCAAGAGACTGTTCGAAAAAGTGAGAGGCGGCCATCTTATTCAAACATTCTCACCAACTGTCAAAATAAAAGTCACAAAATAAAATAAAATAAAGGATCCTAAATCTAACAAAACATTCCAGTGCTCCAATAGCACAACAATTTAGATTAAACTAAACTCAAAATAGCTCCTACACATGTTTTTAAACTACACAATTAATAAATAATACTAATACATATTTAGGTTATTTTATCTACAATTTTAATATACATTACCATTCTAAAGTTTGTGGTCAGTAAGATTTTTTATGTTTTTTTGTAAGAAATCCTTTATGCTCAACAAGAATTTACTTGCTCAAAAATACATTCCTGTGATGGCAAAGCTGAATTTTCAGCATCATTACTCCAGTCTTTAGTCACATGATTCTTCAAAAATCATTCTAATATGCTGATTTTGTGCTCAAGAAACATATTAACATCAATCTTGAAAACAGTTGTGCTGCCTAATGAATACAGTAGGTGAATTCAGGTTGACTTGACTTTTTACCCAGTCATCTCAATGGCAAATATCGTCCAAAACAACCTGAATTCACCCCTAACTAATGTTATAGGCTAGCAAGCTAGCAGTTTACCGAGTGCTAAGTGGCTACCTAAAAAAAAGAGCAAGGAACTTAAAATGTTTCATTCGGAAATTTAGTTTCATGACATTAAGCATGATATGTGATCTCATTTAAGACATTAATTAGCATGTTCGCATAGTTAAGACAACATGTCATTTGTAGGATTTTACCCATCAGGTTCCTCATTACGTTTTACTCATTAGATTCTTTTAGCCAACAGTATCACTTTACATTTCAATGGGGATTGTATTGTGCAGCACTGGCCTCCACCCAGGCCCACACGCTGTCCTCTGAGAACCCAGCAGAACCAGCTTACATCCTGCCAGAGACCAAGGTCATCAACCAGCACAACCATTTACCTCTTTGTGTGTGCTCCCAGCATCCCCCAGAAGAATAGCATTTATAGAGTGGCTGAGCATCCCTGGAACAGATACATTATCATAGCGCAGTAAACCGCCACCAGATTTGTTTTTCAACACATGTAAAAATTGAGGACCACATGGCTACTTTTCATTCACATAAAGCTCAATGAATCGATGCTTCTCGTGCAACGCGCTTTTAATGTGATCATTTCCCCCCCGCGATGCTAAATAATGCCACTGTCGCAGCGTTATCTACTGCCATAAACTCAACACTTCAGAACAGCATCACACAGTTTTATTTTCCACTCCTTCTCTGTTGGGAACTGCTGTAGTGGAATAATTACTACCCTTCTTCTAGTGCACACTACAAACAGGACATCAGAAAAATGCCACGCTCACATCGCTAAAACACAGGGCCGTGGCATCAAAGATTAATTTTGTATTAATTGAAAATAGCCTGTTGTTTGACAAGCTGTAATGCGGCTCCGAATTAATCTTCAGAGGACATCAAAACTTGCTTCCAATTAAGTGGCTGATAAGGTCACCTGTGCTGTGAGCAGTGTGGGGTAAGACACAGGTTTAACTGTTAAGCCTGCGCAACCTGACCTCTGAAGCTGCCCCCTCCATCAGCCAGGGCGTGTTTAATTAAAGCAAGACCGCTCCATTCTGCCGTAATTATCTGATTTCACACGCAGATACGTCTACCTTATTACAGAGGCGAGCAGCTTGTTGAAGGTACATTTGTGCACACTGAGTTTGGAAATTGATTTTATAGTCTTTGACCGTATTTAATAGTTAATTTAAATGTGGATTAGTGTTTGAGCACCACAGAGGAGCTGTATTATGTTTTACGGCCTGGGCTTTCAGAGGAATTTTGCGAACCGCTGCCATGTGTTCAATCGAAACCGTCTTGGACAAAGATACATCTTGTAGAATTAATGGGAAGTCGGATAGAAAGTGTTTTTTTTTTTTTCAAAGAGAAATATTTGCCACAGAAATACATGCTTTTCCTTATTGTATTGGAAGCGGTTCAAAAGGTAATACACTGAAAATGTATTGCCAGCTCACAAACCTCTAATATATATCTGACATGGTCTCTGTAAAAAATGTGCTTTGGAGTCCAATTCAACATTGACAAAATATCAAGAAAGAAATGTATTTTTCTCCAGACTCTATGGCTGGATCCATTTTAAGACTTTAAAAAACAAACCTGAGACCTGAAATACAAGATCAGCCATCTTCTAATTGCTCCTCACCCCATCACATCTGCTGAACAACAGTTATGTGAATTCCCTCTCAATTAACACTGTGTTTGCTGCTCACACCACACGGCCTCCAGGGAAAGGACCACCGTTCCATAAAACCATAGTAGCTGGTGCAGCATCCTTTCAAAGAGCTCCCCGCTAGGCCTGCTAAACCAAAACAACACAATTTTCTTTGCTATACCACCAGGCCCTAAGAGAGATAGCTGTGAATTCGTGATCCTATGTGCGATGCTGAATAACACCGCCATGGTAAACTGTCAGCTTTCAGCCCTCTCTCCTGCAGGTTTGTGCGCCATTCAGACCTGAGTGAGCTAACCATGCTGTTTAATCCTAAACTTGTATCCTGAAATGGAAATAGAATTAGAATTAAAATAAAATGAAACTGAACATTCATATAACTTTAATTTTAACTTGAAAGCAAAGTTTGTTGACTATTGAATGTTTGCTATATATATATATATATATATATATATATATATATATATATATATATATATATATATAGACAGACAGACAGACTTATTCCTTTCCTGTTGGAAAATCCATCTTAAGCTTTCAGCAATGTTTAAGAATGTAGAGGCTGGTTTCCAACTGGTCAAAGCTGCTTATTAGATGGTCATCCATCTCCAAAAAAACAGTTTGACCACCTTGAATGACCAGATTCTAGTCGGTTTGTTGCTGGTCCAAATTACCATGTTTAAAAACAAAGCAGCCAGCGTGAGCTGTATTGTCCAGCAGGGTTATCTATAGCTGTTTTGTATCCGGCACCTGATTTCCCTGGGCATCTCTTTCTACTCAGTGGTCTGGGAATGGGGGCAGAAATGCCTGAAAAGCAATATGATGATTAATGCTAACTAGCTCTCCTCTGCTACGAAGTCTCTTGGTTTTAATTGACCTTGAGAGTCTTCCTGATGGATCTGCATTATGAACCCTGCAGTGGAACACCAGGTTGTTTCAAATGCAGAGAGTAGCAGTATTCTGTAGGTTGAAGAATAAATTATTTAAGCACCAGGTAGGTTCTAGAGAACAAGCAGAGCCTCTGAAACCAGCCAGCCAGAAATTAGAAGAAGCCATTTTAGCAGCTGGAGCCCATTATGGCATTGTATGCACTTCCTCCTTGTCACCCGTTCACCCGGTATAGCCATTAAAGTGCAACTTGCAGGTTGATTTTATTTCTGAATTAATACTTTAAATTGTCTGCAGAGCTCTTTTAAAAACACTTATGTAAAAATTACTAATGAAATCTCATTTGATGTAGAGATTTTGATGAAAATGCGCTAGGCTCTGGAATAACGCCTTTCCAGCAAGCAACGCGTCATATGACGTGGCCCGAGGAAAACAAATCAGCTCGCGGCCGCTTTCTCATTGCTGGGTGTTGATGTAGTTAGAGCAGTAGCGAGACACATATAGTTTTAGATCGAAGCCATAATGGTAAATTATTGTGTTTGTGGTTGTTGCACGAATTCCAGCCTGTCAGGACATCATATCCATCATTTTCCTTCAAGGAAAAACAAGGCTTTTTGGTCTTGGGTGCGTTATGTGCGGGTGAATAGAGCAGACTTCACTGCCGCGTCTGTTAACACACACACTCGGTCGTTTGTGGCGCACATTTCACTCGCTTTAAATGGTATCACAAACTGCATTTGAAAAGCATTATTTATTTGTTGTTATGGCATGATCATTAGTCAATGTGGATAGTGCTAACCAGCTTGGATGGTCTGCATAATCACTGTCAGCATAGAATATGAGAAGACAAAACGTTGCTGGCTTAAATAAAGACAATCTAAATAGATGTTTAATCAAGAACAAAGTGAAATGTATGTTTGCTAAAGCAGATTTATTGCAAAACACCAAGGTATAGCCATACAGTAGATGAATCAGCGTTAGCCGCGGTGCTAACTTACATGAACTCACTTGCCCTATTAGCCACTGGTTTTCTCGACACCACAACTCTAACGTTACTTCTTTCCTCTGCCCATTGTTCGTCTCCCGATCTCCCCCTGACTTCTATCTCGCCTAGAAGGCTCATAATTATTTGCCTGTGGGTCATCATAGGCATATTCGTCAACATTGGAGAACGCGGTTTCGTCGTTCGCATCCATTGTAACCTGAGCCTGAACTTGAACAGACTGCCTCGCCAATCGTCACTTCCGGTTAGTGCGTTGTAGACGCGGGAGTTATTTTATCACAATTTTTCTCAAAATATCGTTAATGGCTAAATATATATTACTCCAGTTCAGAAAATCTTGTTGTTTTATCGTCAACTTACACTATGCTATATAGGGGTGTCCAACCTGCAAGTTGCACTTTAAATAATCCGGGGAGGCCCGAGGCGGTCCCTTTTGGTTCTTCTCTAAGTATTGTGTTGCAGCACAGCTCCGTGCAGGGTTTCATCAGCAGAGCTTATTAAGAGACAAAATGAACATGACCACTGCTACTGTGTCTCTCATCACAGCATCTGTAGTCACCAGATCCTCATTGGAGCGTGGTGAGCGAGACAGGGACGTTAATGATCGTCTTTTTGACTTGACAATAGGCAGACGGATTGGCGAATTAAGCTCTGTTTTGATGGACTTAGACACAGCACTCTGTTCTTCTTGATAACTTGAGGACATGCAGAGAGACTGTTAGCCTGCACCTGGTAGCAACAGTATTGTTGCAGCTAATGCTGTTACATGATATGCATTTTTCCAATATGTGAGATAAATAAAGAGAGCGAGTGAGAAATGGAGGAACTGATACCAGCGTATTGACCAGCACGACTGCAAAAAGAGAATTAAACACTCTCCAATAAGCCTAGGCTCTGTGGGATGCGTCAAGTCTGCATCTCCTTAAAGTAACTCGTAATGAGAGTCCGCATTACCTTAGCAGGCCAATTGTACTCTTCCAGTCCAGAAAGCCATATGGTCCGGCAGTTTGTTGGGCGAGTGGATGAGAGGCTTAAATCTGATTCCATCTATTGCTCTCCATTGCACCATTCTGACTGGCACTGCTTCTGAATTCAAATGTCTGGCCCAGCATTAGTGCAAGGCAGCATGCCAAAACATGGCTTTTTCTCCCCATTAAGATTTGGCCCCCGAGAGAGATTGTGCAGGAGAGAAAGTGACAAAGCACACACAACCGGTGGCACTCAAGACACAGTTTGAAGCGAAGAACTAGCCTATTCTCATTTTTTTCCTTTGTTTATGTGCTGAGAAGTGGCTTGAATCCAAAGCGGCAAGGGTGAACGTGCTAATTGTAGCTAATACAATTGTACAATTGTACAATTGTAATTGTAGGCCTCCCCGTCCACCTTTGTTAGGTTCTATAACCTGGAAGTTCCCGCCCTGCAGGCTAAACTTGTGTCAGTATAAGCGAGATGTACATTCTGTCCAGATCTGATCGTCCGCAGGCTACTCTCACGGGACTGGTTGAGCTGCACTATATTGGGTTAATATACTGATACGGACCAGCGGCGTCACTCTGTATTCGCTATGAGTGCAACGGCCCACGTTGCTGGCCGCCTTATTCCCTGCTTATCTGGGATTCCATGGGACTCATGACACAGTAAACACATAGCGTTCATATCTCACAACTCTACCCTGCCAGTACATACAAAGATAGATCAAAGTGACATTACGTTAACCAACCATTCAGAAACATCCTGTTCTAGCCTTAATTGGCTAGAACTCCGACTCCGGTTCAAACTGATATGGTTCTCAGACACTCCCGCTGCCATTCTTTCTCCAAAATATAGCCTCAACTCTTGTCATGGCAACACTCCACGTGTGTTGTGTCAAAACGCCCCACAGAACAGAGGGGTGGAATGAGATTAGCTCATTATCATTTAAAGACACATGCCCTTAAATGGCACGCTGAAAACAGAGCTGTTTTTGACCAGGTAAAATAAGTGTTTTCATACAATACTAATGATAATTTTTAATTAAAGTACATTACAAACTTTTCATTTAGACCCTAAAGCATCAAATTAACTTGTATGAAAATGGCATTATATGACCTCTTTAACACTACGTGCACACACATTTTTGAAGACACCTCCTAAGAAATGCATCTGATTAGGGTCAAGTGAATAAAAAAAAGAATAAAAAAAATAGGAAATATTTTTCTTTTTGTGCTTCCCTACACCTGTCCAAAGTGAGTTCAGGCAGTCCCTTATGCAAAACCCTTGATAAAGAACACAGTGCTGCAGCCAGCAAGTCAGTGTTGGGATATGTGCAAATAGAAAGAGAGCGAGTGAGCATGAGATATCTCTTTCATCTCCTCCTGACATCTTCAAAGACAATGAGAATCACTTTACTTTGGAGTGAATTAACATGCAACACACATACACAAACCTTGTTCAAACACGAAGGCAAAGGCAACTGACACCATCCTGTCTCTATATCCACTCCATCAGCAGTCTATTCTCCATGTGCCCTTTGTTTGGCTGAATGTCAGCTTGGAGACTATTAATAACAGTGGCAGTGCTGGGATGGCTTGAACTGATCTCCTCTCCATCAACACTCTGTCTGCTCTGCACACACATCAAAGGGGTGACGGGGTTGTCGTGCTCATGAAAGCGGGTGGAGGATTCGTGAATGTAAGCTGGCAGGCGGAACAAATTCGGCTAATGGTCTTTTTTATCTTTATTGTGGGTTTAGCTTCTGTCAGAAAACAAAAGCGACATTGAGCATTTGGCCCTTATGTTGACATGAAAAACTGTGTCTCGTCCAATGTGAGGAAAAGCTACTGTATTCTGAACTCCTGTCGTGCTGAAAAATATAGTCAAGTTAGTAGCTTTGAGAGTTCGATTACGTCTGCCTTGGGAATTACCGGATGCTTAGTCTGTAATGGCTATAACGTGAACTAGACAGTCCAGATTGACTATGGACTTCTAACAGAGCCTATTGCTTAATAGGTTCGACCCACAGTGTGATAATTGCATAGAATGGAGTCAGAGTGCTCTGCTGGACTGTCTTCTCGGTCCTGCGTGGTTTCGTATTTCTTTTGAAGTCAAGTTATTTATGTCATTGTTTCAGTTTCAGAGAGAGCGGCTTACAGTTGTGTGGCATTAGCCGCAGCTCAAGGGCCTGTACACTTGGCAGCTGAGTGTGCTCATCTGAAAACTTGTTTTTCTTTGAGCGCTGTTTCAGTGTATGCTGCTGTGATAGACGGTAAATGCTGTCGGGCAGACCGCGTGTGTGGGAGGGTGGATTTCAGTAGGGGGTGAATGTGTGTTTATTGCACACAATTTGAAATGCATCAAGTCAACACAACAGCGCTGTTTAAAATGAACCCTCTTTCGTTTCTTATTCTAGCAAAGTTATTACGAAAACGACGCAATTACGATGCATTCGAAAAAAATGAGCTGTGCATGATTACACTTTTTGGAATGTGATTATTGACATCAATTTTAGAAATGAAAGATCTCCACTATGAATAGTGCCTTGCCCCTTACATATTGTGTGTGTGTGTGTGTGTATTCATTCAAGTGTGTGGTCTATGTAATTACAGAGTAATCATCTGTAGCCATTATCTAATAAAGCGAAGAGGCTGTCAAAACAGTTTCGAATGCATCTCTCTAAATTGAGCTTTCTGAGAGGTGAACAACACTTGTATTTAAAGGAATATTCTGGGTTCTTTACAAGTCAAGCTGAATCGATATCATTTATGGCATAATGTTGATGAAGAATCAAGGTTATGATGAGTTGAAAGTGAATAGGGCCAGTTTTTGAAGGATTTAAAAGCAAACATACTTAATTTGATAAAAGCACTTACATTAATAGTTCTGTTAGAAGATCAATCGATGTTTCAATCATTTTTCAGGGTTTTAGGGTTTATAATGTTCTGTTGTCATGGCAACAAAGTTATAAAATGAATTTACAGTATAATGAAGCTAGATTATTACTTTAAAGGGATCAATGAAAATTATTTAAAATCATTATGATCATTCATGGTGTACCAAACTCGATTTTATGAAGAATGTAAGCTATTTTTGTCCGTATTATTAACTCAGCGAGACCCAAAACTGGTAGTCATGTGAAACTGATCCATACGACTAAACTTATTTATAATATACGTTTTCTGAAGCAACACAACAACTTTGCATGATAACCAGGTGAAACTGAAACATTTATTCACTCTAAAATCAAATCAAAATTTTGATCAAAGCAACACACGCATACATAGACAAACCGCTCATTTTGGGAGAATCATTTCTTTATTCATGTCTTACATCTTACATGTAGGGCTCGTTTGGTCATCTAAATCCAAAGTAGGTGAGGCATAAACACAGATACAAAGTCTGCAGATACAATTTCAGATAGCCAATATCTCAGAGCGTCTAAAAGCTCTTTTTTTCGCCCTTGGGATTGGCACAGAGTGTATTTTTCCATGCAGAAAGATATATTTCAGGGATGTGTATTTATCATGGATTGGTGTGTAGCAGTTTGTCATGCTGGCAATGGTGGCATCAGTGTTATCTCTGCCTTTCAAAAGTGTGTGTGTACCTGCCTGAACCGTGGTCATTGGGGCAAACACGGCCCATCTGTACCTTGGGTTACAGCAGCAAGGTTATTTTCAACACACGCATGGGTTTGTGTGCACATAAACACATGGGCTAATTCACTAATCAACAACTTTTGCACAAAGTTGATTCACAAACCTTCAAATAAGTTAACACATCTGACACTATAGGTGGGCATCTGCGGGCTTGATTTGTTCATTTTTACCTTTAAGGAACAACTTTCGGTTTCACTTTATTCGGATGGTCCCTTTAAAACATTCTGTTGACTATAAGTAACGTTGCATCTACGGGTGTACTACTTTAACTCTCACTAGAATACTTGTAGAGTATTAGTAGACTGGTAGGGTTAGGGAAGTTGTCATGTAGTTGCAATGTTACTTATAGTCAGTAGGCTGTCTGTTGGAGGAACATCACAATAAAGAGTTGGCAGATATTAAGCAGACAGTGAGTTAGTTAGTTGACATGCAGTTGCAAAGTTACTTATAGTCAACAGAATGTTCAAAAGGGCCCATCAAAATAAAGTGTTACCCAACTTTCTGTCATTAGGACTTGATCACGTCCTTCATCCAGCCCCAACAAGATTTAATTCCACAGAACCTGTTAGTCTAGGTTGAACTAAAAGCCCTCCCACACAATACAGAGCCCCTGGGGTCCGATAGTCATCATAAGCATGTGGTCTCTCTCTTTCTCTATCCCTCTCTGGTGGTGAAGCTGATCAGAGAGCCAACCATTCTCAGTGTGATCAGCCTGAAGGCTTTGTCTGACCTTTAGCAGATTAACAGAGCTGGCAGTGCAGACTGGCTGCTGTTGATATTCCACCATTGGCTCTGATCTCCTATCATCTCCATTCATTGTGAAGATAAGCCCGGGCAGACACAGGTGACTGTCTGACGGCACAGCAGTGGAGACAGAACTGTCAGAGCGCTGCCAATTTGTAGCTGGTAATTTTACCCCTCAACCCTTTCACAGGATTTCCGCTATTGTCTTCCAGTTGGAGTCAGAGGTGTTTGGCTTGTGGTGCTGATAGAAGGGGAGTTTGAAATGCTGAATGTGAGTGTGATTCTGGCTTTGGCTGAAAATGTGGCTATTAAGCCATAAAAGTGCCTCTCCTAAAAGTGTAATCTTGAGAGAATCGGATTTGTTTTAATAGATGTTCACATACAATTTGGCCTTTCACATAGAGTCCATTTAAGAGTCAGAGTTTGGTTGAAAAACACTGGTTGTATTTATGGCCTTGATTTACTAAATAAATATATTAATAAATTGACTCCAGTCATTCCTTCACTGGTTGCACCATATATTTGTGATTCACTTAAAAAATGGCTCATAAGATTCATTAGTCTGGCCATTGGGCTACAATGGTTGGCCTTGTGGTATAGATTCACTTAAATAATAAGCCTAACTCATAACATTTCCACCAAGCGATGCGGTAAAGTACATTTCAATATGGTACACAATGTTTGTCATTTCCATTGTTGTGAATGGCACCCTAATTCCGAGCTGTACCGGACCACTTTACTGACAAACAAAGAAAAGAAAGAAGAAAAAAATGTCACAATCGCATTCCTAAATTTACATGTCTAACCCCAATCTTACAACCCAATGTCTACAGCAGGTTTATATGCTATTTGTTGTATTAATGTTGCCCCCCACCAGGTTACAACTCCAAGTAAACAACTTCCAGCTACATCTAGCATCCATGCTCTTGAAATCACTTATGGTAACTGGCCAGAGATCTGGAACTCTTCTGGTTAAGGAAGTAGTACTGACATTTTATGACTAATTAGACATAACACCAACACAAAACAAGAACTGTTAATGATAATAATTTGCTACATTTGTATAGCACTTTCTCTGGGACCTCAAAGCACTTCACATATGGAAGGGGGAATCTCCTCAACCACCACCAATGTGCAGCATCTACCTGGATGATGCGACGGCAGCCATATTGCGCCAGAACGCCAACCACACACCAGCTTACTGGTGGAGAGGAGACAGAGTAATGAAGTTAATCAGTATAGGAGGCCATGATGGACAGAGGCCAAGGGGCAAATTTGGCCAGGATGCCGGAGTTACATCCCTACAGTCCTCCTTTTTTGAAGGACATCCTGGGATTTTTAATGACTACGAAGAGTCAAGACCTTTATTTAACGTCTAAACGTCTCAAGGACGGTGCTTTTTGACAGTATAGTGTCCCCGTCACTACACTGGGGCGTTAAGACCCACACAGACGACAAGGTGAGCACCCCCTGCTGGCCTCACTAACACCTCTTCCAACAGTAACCTGGTTTTCTCAGGAGGTCTCCCATCCAAGTACTAAAGGCCAATTTATACTTCTGCGTCGAGGGTACGCCGTAGTGTACGGCGTTGGCTTCGCACGTAGGCGACGCCGTTGTGAGCATTTATACTTCTGCATTCAGGTCTTGGTTGCTCTGCAGTACTGCTCCGAAACGCTAGTAGGCGGCGGAGGGTTTTAATGTTCCACTGTGTTTAGATTCCTCGCGGCTAGGTTACTACTCTTATTTAACGTCAATGACTACAAGCAATAACGACTGAAAGAGAGTGGATCATGTTGGAGTTGGAGCTTATTGGGGTGGAAAAACAGTTCATTTTAGTGAAATTACTAAAACTGAAAGGCAGAAATGAGAGAAGACGTCGGAGGAGATGGTATGTGTGTAAATGCGTGAGAAGGTACGTGTGGAAATGCGTAGGAGGAAATGCGATGCTACCAAGCCGACCAATCACCGATCTTGCGATCCGCGTCGTCGCGACGTGTAATTACATTTTTGAAGAGGTGCGCGTCAGGCAACGGCGAAGGGTATGCGGTATGGGACGCGTCTGTGCGTATGCTACGCCGTACCTACTGCGCGCACCCTACGCAGAAGTATAAATTGGCCTTAACCAGTAGCTTCAGTGGGCAACAGGGTGATATGGCTACTGGTATGTTAAGGCACCACGGTGAACTCCTGAGAATCAGCGTTATCTGCATTCACAGAGAGAATAGACAAATCTTTGTACACACACAGACGTGCATGATGCAACAAGTCCAGGGCTTAGTCAATTTGTTTTGCAGCCTAAGCACGTTGGCCGTGTCAAACAGGAAACGTTTCAAACAAGAGAAAGAAAAAAAAACTTGCATGCAGTTTTCCCTAGTACTTTGAAGCCCACTACAGAGCTTGTGCTTGTGATTGTGCTTGTGAATGTGATTGGACGGTGGCACAATCTGCTTACCGAGGAAATAAAACGAGGCAAACAGTGCTAAGAACCAGAACATTTCTGTTTTTAAGGACACTGCTGTTAACCAACATCCATATCACAGGTGCACAGCAGGCCTCACTGAAGTGCAGAGCGTACGTAATGGCAAATCCAAACTGATTACGTTCTCCCGATTGCAGCTGAGCGATTCAGTGCATGTGAGTGTATGTGCAGAGCGTGTGCGCGTGACACAGATTTTCCATTACCACTTAGACAGCAGTAATTACTCTCCTCGGGTTCAGAGGGCCAGGCACAGGGGGTCAGCAAAGTCGACTCAAAGTGATTTAAGGAGCAAGGGGTGAATGCATTTAAACTGTGATGGTCAATGTGCTGCGACAGTGTAGGCGCGACTTAAAGCCGAATGCTTCTGCCTCGTGAAATAACCGTGTTCGAAATAACTCTAGTCCGATATCTCAGACAGCCACCGATGTGAAAGATTCATGAGAGGGACAGATTAACAGTGCCAACCGTGGTGGTGGGGGGTATGGAGTAATGACCACTAAATGACCAATCAGTGTGCAATGGCAACAAATGATAGATCTTCAGTCCACACAGCTTCCTCCATCTCATTAAAACAACCCAGCACCTGTGGCCCTGCTGCAGCCCACATCTGTCATGTGTAACACTTCTGTGTTTTCACTATAGGAACACAGAAAATATGACCTCTATATAAAACGACGATTTCAATACTACATTTTAGTGCTGTCAAACGATTAAAATATTTAATCGTGATTAATCGCATTAATGTCATAGTTAACTCGCGATTGATTTCTTTTTGGCCCATTATTTTTTCTACTTTTAACGCTCTTATCAACATGATCTGATCATTTAAATCAAGTACAGAAAAAATGCATTCTGACATCACATCTGAAAAAATCAACTGTGTAAAAAAAAAAAGGTCAAATAATGCATATTAATTATCCTACAGTGCATACTGGGAAGAGGGTAAATTGAACTTAAATGCTGCATAGTATTTTGTGATAGACAATCCGCATGAAGATCTTGGCGCATGGAAAAAAAAATATAATCATATAACTCGTTGGTTATTTTCCATTATTTACTTGATGATTAATCATTTTTATAGCACATACAGCCTCTGTTTGATGGTGGAAGCTGCTTTAGGAATCTTTTCTCTGAAATCCCTATCTGAAGAGGTCTATCATTATTCCTCATGCATCTCTGGAGTAATGAAGGCTCTCACCCATGAGAAAAAAATCTTGGCTTTATTAAGTGCATGTCCAGTGTGTTATGAAAGCAAGATGCATGCTCAGCAGCATGAGAGGGAGAGGGAGAGAGAGAGAGAAGCGGAGAAAACAGGAGGTGAGAACGTCTCAGATTAACCTTTGCTTTCCTGGCATCAAAGAGAGTGCTGTCCACAGCAATCATGTCCGGGCCAGCATGTATTTTCAGTCCCTTTCCCGCTCCCCCCCATAAAGTGCCTCTGCAGCCTAGTTGTGTGATCTTGCAGTGAGTCCAACTCAAAATAAATAAGACCAGCTGCTTTAACCAGAGCCATTCACACAGGAGGTCAGCACATAGGCTAGTGCATACTGTATGGAAGCCTGTTTCAAATAAGAAACAGTCACATTGTCAGATGACAAGTCACAATGTGTATTATATGTTTATATATTGTAAGATTTAAAGTCAAATTGCTAGATTTCAATCCATAAAGTTGCAACACTGAGAATGAAAGTGAGAAATCACATTGTAAGATGTCATTTTTGAGTTATATCCCATAGTGAGAAATTAAGTTGTAACTGGATAAATAAAATTGCAAATGTGAGAAATATGTGACATTGTCAGACAATGTCCTATTGTATGAAGTCACATTACAAGATGTATTTTTTGTTTGTTTGTTTTACTCCAAGGCAGAAACAGGCTTCCATAAATGAATTGTTTTTTTGTTTTGTTTTGGGTTTTTTTTAGCAATATTGTTATATTCATAATGAGTTGATGAGAATACACATATTTTCAGAGAACTTACCTCATTGGTAAACCATTTTTGTATTTCTAGTTTAAAGCTTTTTTTTAGCATTATCATTTTAGATTGTTTTATGACTCGTAACAATATATATATATATATATATATATATATATATATATATATGTCCTCATAGTGTCCCTCTATGAATGGCTGTGTCTTTGTTTTTGTGGCTGCCTTTCTTTGTGCTTGTGTTTATGTTGGTAAGAGAACTTTGGATCAGCTTTGTGGCGACTGCACTTTCCCAGTCTCTTTGTGAGAGTGCAGAATGCGGTGTGTGTGTGTGTGTGTGCACCTGTCACCTGTCCACCACTGCTGGCTACAGGGGAGAGACCGGTCTACTCTGAGGCAGAGTATGGCAGGGAACGAGAGCCTGTCACTACTATCTTAGTGCTCACCTCAAACACACTCCAGTCTCTTTATATACCGGGTGCTCTTCTCTGTGCTGCCCACTCTCTTTGCTCTGTCAATCCTGCTGATCTTTCAACTGATTTAACCTGTGATAGATTCAAATGAGTCAAATGATCTGCTTCTGTCTTATAACACTAACTACTAATATGCATCTCATGCCTGTTTAACCACTAACTGCAGTTTGTGGCTTTAATGCATGCTATGGGATTAGATTTGTACTTTTTCATGGTACCAATATTTAAGTAGGCCATTCTCAATATTGCAGCAAGAACTAATATGATTAATATAATCATTAACAAATTTCATTAAAGTGATGACATGTTGGTTTCAAGCATATCAATAATTGAACATTGTTTCAGATAGTTATGCAACTAAACTGTCAGTAATAAATTAACGTTAACTTTTTAATATTAAGGACGTATTAGACAGCAACCGGTCTATGAAACATCCAGATCTGATATTTCACACATGTGACAAGTGACACTATTTATATTATACTTAACATTATATTTTGCAATCTTACTTTTGACTTGGTACAGAAGAACTGATGGATTTCACATTTCTAGTATTGACTGAAGTGTTATACATATACATTCAAAAAGAAAGAAGAAACTAATTAAAGGGGGGAAAACAAACTTCAAAGTCAAATCTAAAAACCGTCATTTGTTAACAGGTTTCCTGATTTTCGAGTTTTCATTTATACTTCCGAAGTTGTCATTTAAATGAATCAGTTTCATTCTCTCTCAAGTCTCAATTTATACAGTATATATATTTTTTAAAAAATGCTTCAGTTATGTTCAGTACTTCTGGCACAAATCTAATCCCATCTGATGCTGTTTCCTTTTTAATGCTTGATCTTCAAAGTGCTTGCTAGATTCTGGATAACATGCAATATTTAATGGAAACTACTAACTTAATGCACTGCACTGAATAGATTACATGTTTTTTGGTGTCTCTAACCACTAACAAGCAAACTTCTACTAACAACTAAACTACTACTCTGAGCATGTCTGATTATGTTACTGACCCACTGATACTAACAACTACATTTGGCTTAATGGAGCTCTAAACTGAAGTTCAGAAGAAACATGTTCATCTAATCCTAACAATCACAATACAAGGGAATATAGAGCTTAATCTTATGAAAGTTCGTATAGCACGAATGTCATTTCTCGTTCCATTTATACGCCAAAAATAGTTTTTGCGTGTCTATGGTACGTGTTTTTCGTGTGCATATGATACGCACTTTTTGGCATAGCTATAATAAGTACGAACTCCCCAACCCCCTTCCTCCTAAACCTACCCAGGGGGTTTTCAGTGCGTAGCATATGCACGCAAAAACCATTTTTGGCAGTATAAATGCCACGAGGAATGACAATCGTGGTATAGATACGCACTTTCATGAGACTGTGTTGGAATATAAGTGGCTTCTTGACTCCTGTGACAGTTAATTTAGAATCTTTTCGAACCTCACCTCTATTTCTATTAATTTCTATTAGTGCAATGCTTTCTATATAGTAGTTTCATACAATGTTTCTTCATTGAAATTTTTTCAAAATACTAAAACCTTGTTTACTTCCAGGTTTAAGTCAGATTTTGATTCACAGATTTTCAATGCAGTCTCAGAATTTTGGAGCCCACTTCATATTTGATATGATATTAACTTAATTAAATAGTCTGGAGGGGATTTAGAGCTTGACTCAACCCAAGCCTTCCATCACAGACGGCAAGCCAAATATGTTTACCTTCATCTATCTCAAGGATTATATGAACGTGTGAACTCGTGAATTGCATGTTAACAGCCGGCCTCACCTGAAACCAACAAAAAGCGACATGATCTGCATTCTGATGCGCTTTTCTTTCTTTTAGCCCTAAATGATCATACTTGATTAATCCACAGCACTAATCAAGATGCTTGTTGATGAATAAGCTGTGACCATTAAGGGATAAAACAGTCTCCCAGCAGATCATTTGCAAAACACCAGATTAACACACTGTCACAATATCACCCTTGCTCTGTTCCGAAACCTAGTGAGCTGCCTACGGAAGCAGCATTTTAAGGCATCATTTCACTCTTAACGAGAAAAATGGCATCTTAATTTGTGCTGCTTCATTAAGGCCAAATTTTAAAGCAGCCTTCCGCAGTTCAGTGGGGGAAAAAAAAATCAAAATGCAAGTAGCCCATATATATATATACACACACTGTAAAAAAATATTGTTGGTTTAACTTAAAAAATTAAGTATCCTGGTTGCCTTTAAATTTTAAGTTGATTGAACTGAAAAAGTGAGTTAATACAATGAAGGAGATTGATTTAATCATCAGAAACTCAAAATAATAAGTTATCTGAACTAAATAAATTAAGTTGATTTGACAAAAGAAAAAATGTTGTAATAACAAATCTTGAAAATATTTTTTTTACAGTGTACTTTTAAGAATCTTGCACAATTAGATAAGAGACATGCTAACCCCAACTATATTGAAATTATGAGTAATATCTACAGTACCAAGTGAGGCGTATTTGTGTGGTATACAGAGTTGTTTCAAATGTAGACTGTTCTAAATTAATCCCTCATGAGGTTGCATTGCAGTTTGAAGGCTGCCTATGTAGGAAGTAGAACAACACACTGATTTTTTGCTTTTTGAATAGAGCTCCCATGACTTCCTTGAAGCATTTTTAGCAACTTTACAGTCCTTTTTGAATATATCTGCAGGAATCTGCTCTCTGATCAGCTGATGCTACATCTTCACTTTGGCATTTCCTGCGCTCCTGTTGTCTCCCTGTATGCTAACACACATTTTTATCTTTGATCATACAAACTAAAATAAGAGCTTGTATCAGCCGCTGGTATCTCGCACATTCCGACTGGCAGAGAAACTTTGCTCTTACTGAGCAACTGCGTGCAGTTGACATCACCAGTGCGATAATTGCACAACTGCTATTCATGTAAAAGACTTCTTAACACCTGCATGAACGCCAAGAGAACATAAGTCCCGCCCCATCTCAATGCAACACGTTGTTCACTGCTGAGGGCAATGAGTATCCTCACAGTTCTTGTTTTTTATGTCAATGCAATCTGGCCAATTAAAAAAAAACCTACCTGTTCCCTCTCACCTCACATCAAGAGTTCTGTGGAGCTTATTAAGGTACCAAAGATTTATAATAATAATTCCTATTTTAAATCAATTGCAAGTACATTTTTTTATGCATCACTGGCAGAATAGTGCCTATGTGAATGGGAAGGAAAGATGCAGACCGTAAAGTACAGCAGCTGTCACGGTGCCATCAACGGTGTGAAATAAAACCATTAAAGGAAAATATATATTTCTGAGGCAGCTATAAAATGTCTCTCGGAGCTGCTCTATAGGGAGCAGGGGGTTGGAGCCACTGACTCCAGAACGGAGATACGGTAATATAACTGGAAATGTGACAGGATGGGTTAGGAGCAAATCATCCAGCATTATACACATAAATGGCTATGCGTCATGGTGCAGACATATTTGGCTGTTTGGCTTCGCCTGACATTTGTAATGGCTTCGAGACTGTTTGTTTAGACTACAGAGGGATCAGAGAGGGAAAAACAGCAGCCTTAACGCATTTCCTTCCCATCAGCCTGTGGATTACCCGACCGCCATTAGAGTCGAATGCAATGGCATAAGCAGAACTTCATAAGATGGAGATCAAATGTATGCCGCTATTGAGTTGATTTTGCCGGTTTCTGCGCATCACAGACCACAGCTGCCATGAAAGCTCTTGACAGTCACGCTTCCGCCTGAACTATGCAGGGAACTGTCCGTGGAGCTGACACAAATGAAAGCCGAGCTTTGGCTGTTAGGGGGCTTCAACCAAGCTGAAGCACTAACCCGTTGTACCATGATGGCATCTATCGCGAGCACCGCTGATGGGGACGTTGATAGCCGGGCTCTCACTCACTTTCAGTTGCTTCAACAGTACCTGTCACTGTCAGTGGCAATAAAACTAGGCTTTGGGATAACACACTCAGACAGAATGTGATCAGTTTGTTGGGCAAACAAAGTTGCTTGCCTTATCGAAATGGCTGCCGACTCGACAGCTGTCTGCATGTAATTTACGCAAGAGTCACAAGGATGCGATTCACAAAGGTTGACAGCTTGCACATAATGTGCTCGCTCACTTGCACCTGCAGACATACATACATATATATATATAGCACATCTGAATGAAAGTCTTGAAGATTCACATTATTAAATGTACACACTGCAATCTAAGTGGAAAACATGTCGACTTCACGACCAAAAATTGCGTTGCATATTTAATCTAACTAAAGGGCAGCGGTTTTGAATAATATATGAGCTATATGTCTCTACAATGGCGAGGGGAAAAAACAATCAATTTTCCTTATGAAAGAAGGACGAAAATGAGTTCGATTTATCCCTGTCATTATTGCTGATCAAATTAGGTGAAGGCACACAAACTGGCAAGGGTAATTATGGAGTGAAAAGAGGTAGAAGGAAGAGGTTTTTGGGGGGAGTAACTTAAGGCTTATTAAAATGAAGATTTTGTCTCCATTATCACATTAAACAAGTGGGAAATAAGGGGGGGTTGTGCTCACAGAGGCGAGGCATTGTGGAATTTTTTGGGCTGGAATGAGAGAGACAAATGAACAGAGGAGAGGAAAAAAATTGAAGAAATATCTCCAGGGCCCTCAAGGGAGAAGAGAGAGATGAAAAAATGACAGATGGACAAGCTCTTTCTTTAAAGCTATTAGAGTGGGCCACAGCCATGCAGTGAGTAAATGTCAGAGAGAAGTTTGATGAAGATAAGCTGAGGAAAGATTTACACAGCCAGTTGAATAGGGAAGGAACCAATGTCCACTTCTCATCACTGAACCCTCTTGTCATATATCTAGACTTTCTGTATCTATATCGGAACCAAATTACGTATCCCACAATCAAGCCCCTACCTCCAAGGAGACCAAAGAAAGTGAGATAAAAAAAAAAATAGATCCAGACATAAAATGTTATGCCTCCTGGTATAGTACTGTAAAACAGGTGTGTTCTGTCAGCATAGCAGCAGGGAACAAAAACGATTTTCCAAGTAGTTGGAAGTGACAGCAATGATTTATCAATCAAAACACTCTAATTATGGGATTTTATCACTTTGAAACACTTCACTTTTAATTTAATAATGAGTTACAAGTTACATGAGTTACAACCTGTCCTATATCTCTGAAGTAAACTGCTATTGCTGCTATCGGTGATGGCGGCTCTCATTATTTGATGCATATTTCTCATACCGGCGGCGGTTTGTCTCAGAATGAATAGCCTTTGGAGAGCATCTTGCAGCAATACATTCACAGCAGGAAAAAGCAAGTGCCTGTACCCTAAGTTTAAGTGGCACATACAAAAAGTGACAAAAAAATAAATACATAAAATAAAACTCATGCAGAGAGTTATAGTGGTAAACGCTCACAATAGATGAGTCCAACAGCAATCAATCAAACCAAATGTAAAAGCAGATTTATCTGTCCTGCAATGCATAGGTTTGGCTGAGCTATAGATTTAGAGAAAATTTGGTGTGTGAACATTGTTGAAAACTTCAAAATACTATCATAATACTCAGGTATTTTTGTAGGGCACAAACAGTTGTACTCGGGGACTTTCAGTCTGGGACAGCAAAAGCACTCAACACTCTTTAAAAACACAGAAGGTGCATTTTTAGATTAAAAAAAAACATCTAGATAGAGCACAACTGAGTGTAGTGCAACAGAACGCAGGGGTCTTTAAAAGTTGAACTATTTTTAACTTGACAGGCACTCCTAAAACATGGTGTGGTGAAAAATTCTACATTGAAAAAGGGTACAACAAATTGCAGCCCATTCTCATCCCAAGGCGTCATCTAACTGACACTTTTGACCATCCGATGCACATGGCACCCTATGAGACGCGTCCCCTAGTGGTCTAACCCTAACCCTACCCGCGTCATCTAACTGACGCTAAAGGTTGCCATGTGCGTCGGATTTAGACGCATGGTCAAAAGCATCAGTTAGATGACGCCCTAGGATGAGAATATGTTGCAAATTGTCACTGGAGCAGTACCTAAAGGGACAACTTTGTACATTATACACCTCAATTTGTGCAATTTTTTAGTACATGATTAGATATGAGTAGTATTAAAGGTACATACACTTATGGTAATCCTCATTAGGTAATGAACCTTTTAGAGGTAAATAAGGTAAACAATAGAGCAGACAGAACTCGCTCCATCCGTCTCCTAGCAGTCAAATTGACCAGAATTCACAGTGGCAGCTGCAGTGAAAGCATCGGATAACGCTAAATAGTATTTGTTGGGTGCAGCAGGTTTAAAACTATAATTTACGGACTGTATGGGAGTTATTGTACAGTGTGAGTTTAGTATCTGTCTTCGAACACACTTAAAGGTCACTATTCGGGCTGTGAAGAGAGCTAGAAGACTACTGGCATTTAGGAACAAAACAAGGGTGTTGAGAGAGTGTTGCGGGGCAGGGCTAGAAAGTAGAGAGCTGATGGGCTGACCCTGCGTGTGCCTGGCTCTCCATGCGCTCCCTGGCCTCCTGCTGCAAGGAGGATTGATGAGAATGGTCTGGCCACCAGACACTGGGCCAGATTACAAACACGACGCTTTGTCTTTGTACACCACAGCTTCTCAGAGCATGGAGGCCCCACATTAATTGGTAGCAGTCTCCCGTAGAGAGAGTCCCCAGCTGTGCTGTTCACTTTCACTTCTCTTGTTCACTAACTCCTACTACAAGTGTGTGAGTAACAGAGGATAGCAGTGTAATTGTGGAGTGTACATGTATATGTGTAGAGATATGTGATTTTGTGAATTCTACAATGTTAACAAGATGTAATAAATGACACTGGGCAGATCTGAATCTTACAAATGACAAAATGACTCTTAAATGGTTGGTTTAACCAAAAATGAGAAATTCTATCATCATTTACTCACCCTCATGTCATTAACCTGTATTATTTTCTCCATAGATGTAATGGTTTTTATATTACACAAACTGTAAAGTCTGTACACGTGCACTAAACTCAAACATAATGTTTTTTAGTGTGTGTGTGTGTGTGTAAACTATCCCTTTATTAGCTTGGAGAGTTAGAGGTTTGGGCCCTCTTTTTAAGAAGGCACTTTCTGCCTGTCAGTCACTTTTTGTGTTCATGTTTCTTACAATTTACCGAAATACCTTTTGAGGGTGGAGTTTGAGGAAAACACACTCTTTGAGGTCTGAAAAAGTTGACAATTTACCACAAATGTACCATTGTTTTACTTCGGTAACTACATTTTAATATTGCTATTTTTGTAGTAAAACAATGCTAATCAAACACAAAAACATTCGTACTAACATCATAGTTCATTTGCATGAGGCAGACTTATTAGAACAAGCAGCAAAACAGCTAGAGTAACATTGCTTACAGCAGTTTATATTCAAAGCTGGAATTTTGGATTGAGGATTATTTTAGCAGAAGTTAGCAGAATGGCTAACTTTTCTAAGTCTTTTTTTTCTTTTTTTCCCATACAATTAAACATTCATTGACTTTCATTTCAAGGACAAAAACAGTTGAAACATTTAAAACTATCGTTTGTGTTGTACGAGTAAATTGTCATTTTTTTTTCATTTATCTCTTTCTCTTTATCTCTTTAAAGGTATTAGCACATGATTTGAACATGATTTTAGTGTGAAAAAAATAACCTACGAAACTTTCCTGTGCACATTTCTGCTTTTAAATACTTGAAAAATGGGCCACATGTGTGTGTGTGTGTGATGATCAACATTATGCCACAAATGCTTTCAGTTGTATTTAATTTGTATTAAATCTAGAATATTTCGAATGCACGGATGTGGCGATATGTGGCTGAAAAGGGTCCAAATGACTATGATTACAGTCAGAGGTTTGAGAAGGATTGTGCTGCCTCATTCAGAGTCAGAGCTGGACTCAGCACAGACTATAGTCAGCTGTGGAAATCATAGATGTGCCAGAGCAGCAAGTGCTCTCTGAGGTTTAGGGACAAAACACACCTTGATGCTCTCTATCCGCATTAGTTCTTGTGTCGCATTCTTCTCCCGTGAGCGCTAGCTTTCAGCTCCATCCAGGGAGCCAAGAGAAAGAAAAACACCTTTGAGCGAGAGTTCTCAGCAGGAACTCGTCTGTGTGCGCAAGTGTATGTGGACTCTTGAGAGGCCAGCCACGTTTATTATGCTAAATGTGATTCTTGAATCACAGGGAATGGCTGCTAATGAAGCACACGGGGTGCCTGGGCTACAGTAGTGCAACCTGCTGATTATTAGTGGAGTTGCAACTTCGCTTTCTGTCGCTCTGGCTACACATATATGAATTATTTTGTACTTCATAAAGATAAAGAGAAAAAGATCATATATGGGCGGATCAATGAGCAGAATCCATGTTTTCAGACAGAGGGTTATGCAGATGCTTGCTCTCGGGGAGACTAGTACTAGGCCAAGAAAAAAATTAAACATATATGGATTATCAACAACAGGCAAAAAACTAGGATATAAACAGAGGCTAAAACGAGACTAAATGTGAAGACGAGAGAGAGAGAAATAAGAGAGGCAGAGAAGGAAAGAGAGAGGTTGACCCAGTTTGCAGACACCATGCTGAGCTCCCAGCCAACCCTGCAATAAATAACCGACTGCAGGCGGGCAGAGTCTAACAGCTGCTTGGTGGCTGTCTGTTCCTCCAGTGTCTCCTTTCGTCCCCTACTGCACCTGGCCTCACCTGCAGAGCATGTGTGTGTGTAGTCATGTGGTGGTCTGTACATCAACAGTGATGCTAAGTACTTTGTATCCCTGCCTTAGACTGATGTTACCTGGAAACAGAGTTGTTCATGGGACATGCACCACGACCACACACATCAACATGATCTACAAAGAAATACAGAGTATTTCTCACCCTAACAGGCACAAACAAAAAATGAGCAAAGATTTGAAGACACTGATAAATAGTATGAATGTGATAAAGAGTCATCATTGCAAAAAACAAACAAAACATCTCGGTTACATATGTAACCCTAGTTCCCTGATAGGGAACGAGACGCTGCGTCAAACGCTGTGGGAACGCCCCTGCGTGTCTGCGTCATGAAGCACGTATGGAATCAGGGGCTGAGGCACTGGATCTAACAGGCCCATCTCTAACCCCGCTGAACGATCCATTTGCGATCCCCATGACTATATATATATATATATATATATATATGTATATATAGTATATATTATACACAGTCATGCTCAAAAGTTTGCACACACTTTGAAGAATCTGCAAACTGATAATTGTTTTAACAAAATAAGAAGAATCAAACAAAATGGATGTTCTTTTATTTAGTCCTGTCCTGAATAAGATATTTTACATAAAGTAGTAGTAGTATACTTTATTGTTCTTGAAAGGAAATTTGTTTTAGACTACATGTTGCTGCATACACATATAAATAGAGAAGAAACAGTTGATTTAAGTCTTTACAAATTTTATATTTCGCACTTCGTACAGATAGAGGAACAAAGGAATTCTCATACCAATTTAGTTTGCACAATGGGACTCTATATGATACTGTGATCGAACTTGAAGATCAAGGTAAATTGTACTTATTTTGTCTTCCAGGAAGCATGAAATGTATCTTCTGTTGCTTCCAAAAAACTTAAAACAAGAAAATGTTCGACATCTTCATCCTGTTCAAAAGTTAGGCTTTAAGTTCAAAAACATATACATAGGTATATGTAGAGTGGGTTGTATTCCAAAGAGTCGTGTCATAAACATGGAAATAACAGACATTAAGAAAATGATTTTTTGTCCTTTAACAGATAAAAGGGCTAGGCATAGCAAAAGAGAAATAGTCATAAAAGCCCAAGGACAGCTTTCTCATATAATTCCATGTCGCATGTTGTCACTAGACTATATCTAAACACATTCTCCCTCCTTTTCAGGCCTTGTTTTTCCTGCCCAGATGAGCAAGATGTGATTGTATTGTCAAAGTCAAAGCCACTATTCACCAGGGACTCACAAACAGCGTGACAGGACTCTGTATGCTACCTGTGCCTATGCATTCAGAAATTCCTGTTCTGCGTGCACACATGTGCTGGAAGGTCCTCTTGCCTTTGTTGAGGGTCATGCCCCACCACAAACAATCAATCAATGAGCCCTTGAGCTTAGGGGTTATGCAGCCCACATTCCCTGTCTCCTTCAGGGAAATAAGGACACATTGTTCCCAGAACAGAGGTATACACAAACACAGCAGGCCCAGCTATCGCATTCAGTAACACCCACCAACGGTCAGTGCTTCTAAAGTGGCTGCATGCATTACAACTCACTAGGGCTTGATGTTGCAGTACACAATCGTGGATTAACGTTTTAGTGCTTGCTAGAGGTCTATGTTTTAGAGTTCATTAGAGCTCTAATATTTTAGTACCTAGAGGTCTGATGTTTTATTGCTCAGCAGTAGTCTAATGTTCTGCAGTTTTAGGACTCATCACAGGTCTAGACTTTTAGTGGTCACTAGCGCTTTAGAACTCGCTAATGGTGTGATGTTTTAGTATACAGCAGAGGTCTAATGTTCAAATCAACTTAAAAACACTGTCGACATAGTTTCCAGCATCCTGTTTAGAAGTGCTAAAGAAATTTAGCATAATAAATTGTAATTACGTTAATGTTTTGCATAATTTCCATTATGGCAAGATAAGAGGAGAAAAATTAGAACAAAGGAGAGTAAAAACCAATATGTCATTGAGTATTTTATGTTGCCATTCATCATGAATTACATCGTGGTGGAGGGCTGCACTTTCTGAAATGTCAAGCATGGCAAAAACAGGTGGGAGCTGACTGTGATTAATCAGTTTTAACCAAAGCAGCATTTGTCACTGACCCTACAAAGCAGAGAGAATCACAGGCTTTTAGGCTGTTTTCACACTCAATTTGATTGCTTGATCCAAACTTGAATTCAATTCCACCTCCGCAGGTGACTTCTGTGTAATTTGGATTCAATCCACGGCATTTGCATCATCAGTAAGTACCATCATGAGTTCTAATGGCTGCTTCACACAACTGTGGCTATGCATCTCAAAATGAACCAATCTGAATCTTTTGCTAACTTTGGCTGGGCAATATACAGTCCATCTTAAATATTTACTTCAAAAAAATTACTTCAAAAGATTGCACAAAACAACAGCCCGTCCATTCATCTGCAGTGGTTGCAAAATAAAAAAATGAAAATACAAGCTGCCAGTCCGAAGCAATTTCTGCAGAGACAAGCAGCAATTAATATGATCATAAATTAGTCGCCAGAAGTGGTTCACTTTTACAAATTATAACTGATTGCTTTCACACCAATTACAAACTAGATTGGAGCACCAACACTGCACCAACAACTGTGAAAATCCCCTGGAGAATGTAGAAATAAACACATTGTCACACTATGTCTCCCATTGAATGAAGAGAATACACACACTTGCTTAAGCTTGTGCGATGTACACTCCTAATGAGGAGAAAATGTTATATGGATCCAGATGTGCTCATTATCAACCTCTGTGCATGCAAAATATACTTATTGGAGAGCCGACCGAGAAATGATTGTAAGCAAATGAGGACATTGATAGCATCCATTAGAAGAATTCTTCACTTGAACAGTTCATTCCAGAAGAGTAAATTGTAAACAGTCTATTGAGAGCATTAGATGTGAACGAGGTGATGGCGCAGTGGATAAAACACATGCCTTTGGAGTGAGAGACCTGGGTTCGAATCCACTGTGAGGCACCAATGTGTCCCTGACCCCAAGTTGCTCCAGAGGCGTGCGACCTCTGACATACATAGCAATTGTAAGTCGCTTTGGATAAAAATGTCAGCTAAATGAATAAATATAAATATAGAAATATATGAACGTGTGTCTTTGCTGTGTGTTTATGTTTCAGCTTGAAACATGACCCTTCTCTCAAAGGACAGGCTGGCACTGCTCCTGTCTGGCTACGTTCCACCGGCAACATAATCAACATACTTTTATCTTCTAGCCACTCATCTTGATGGAGGACTCTCTAAATGAACCCTTTGAAATCTATTTGTTGACTGCTCTTTTATGTTGATTTTTGTCTCTAAAAATGACCAGTTTGAAAGGAATAGTTAATCCAAAATGAAACATCTGTCATCATTCTTAACCTGTATGTTGTTACTTCCTTTGTGAAACACACACACAAAAACAACTTGAAAATGTATGGACAAAACAGTTTAAATATCTTCTGAGTTCAACAGTAGAAAGGAAGTCATACGGGTTTGGAAAAACTTGAAAATAAATAATTGTGACAGAATGTACATTTATGGCTTTATATCCCTTTAAAAGTGCTAGCACAGAGATCATAAATACATGTAGGATAAACTTACAGCTGACAAACATACAGTCATGTAGATCAGTTGCGGTTTGCATTCTCATATGCTCAATAACTCATCGATGTACTGTATATGCTAGCCAGTATATGCACACCTGAGATAGTGAGATAGCGGGTAGAAAGAACCATATGTGTTGTGACACCCTGTCGCCTCTGCCTGCCTGAAAGCAGGAGATAAGTGTAGAAAAATTATGGCTGGAGCTAGCAGAGAGTCTGGCGGAATGGAGAGAGAGAAAGTGAGAGAGACAACAGTGGCTAAAGCCATGAAGACACAGACAGATCAACCGATAGAGTGTAGCGTGCCACCTGTGTAATGCTTGGCAGCTGAAAGCTGTATTGTGCTCCTCTCTTTATTTGTTTCCTGAGTTATCTGGAGAGCGCATTTTGGAAGTTCAATCTTGCTGATAATAAAGGGAGGTAATGAGGACTCCAGCAGCAGAGCCAGCCGTGTAGAGCACGTGGGAGCAGCCTCCTTAATGCTGTCAGACACACACTGAGAATAGTAGCATGCATAGTCCTCTCTTAGTCACTAGTATTTAACTGACTACTGGACTATTGGCAAGTTGTGGTTTACATTCATTTGCTGCATTCTGAAACATAGTGAGCTGCTTCATGCCCCACATAGGAACTTTTATTCAGCAAGGATGCATTCAATTGATCAGAAGGGCCAGTTAAGACATGTATGTTACGTGTTTATAACAAATAAATGCTGTTCTTTTGAGCTTTCCAGTCATCAAAGTTTCCACAAAAATATTAAGCGCAACTGTTTTCAACGTTGATAATAAGAAGAAATGTTTCTGAAAGAAGTAATCTCTATTGAAGACCAGTCCAGATATTGTCCAAAACCTCATTTTGCCTAGGGTTTCCAGTCTTTTTGAGGGCAGTGTATATTGAATTAGTCCAATAATGGAAGAAGCGATCGATAAAGAAATCAGTTAAATGTATTAAATCGGCTATAAAACAGATGACTTTATGAGTTGACCTGCAACCCATTTAAACACAATGGACATTAAATACTGTACTATGTTGTGTCTGACATTACTCATTGGCTCTTCTGGATGCTGGATGCATCACTTGGTCATATTTCACCTGAAAGCGCCGTCTTAATGCTGAGTGCAAACGTCCTCAGGCTAATTGTAGGCAGTAGTATGTCTGTACAGACATTCTAAAGGAAGCAGGCATTAGTGAGGCTATGATTCTCCCATCGTTTTATCACTGGACCCGGTCCAGCCCTCCTACCCCTTTGACTGGAGGCTTTGCTCCACTTCCACTTCTATATTTAGAGCCTGCTTAAACAGCAAGTTGGTGTCAGTGAAATGGGCTAATATGCCCAGCAAAAGCCCAGAGTATGTTATTAGGATGTTAGCCAGGCAACCTTTGCAGATTGTCTGTGGTCCTGTGCATGGTTTGACAGCGTTGTCGGATGAGAGTAGACCCCACAGCTGGACTCGCATCACATGTCCCGGCTAAGTGAGATAAATGGCACAGTATTCTATACTAACTGGGAGCTTCGCTAAAAGGCCTCCCACATGCAATACACTATGTAATGATCATAAACTCTCGCCCCCCCACAAGTACACTCACTCGGCGCGCTCACTGGTGTGTGAAGGCTCTTGGAGTGTAAAGTTCTTTTAAGGAAACCCTAGGGAGACAGGTTCATCTAGAGAAGAGATCGCATCTCCCATCATCCCTAGCCTCTAATGGACTTGTTGTGTGACGGGTTGAAAGAGGTCCTTGGAAGTTTCCTAGAAGCATATTTTACAAGTATTTCAAAGGTACCCAGAGCTGTTCGTTTTGTGAAAAGGTTAATGTGTTGATAGGCATAGATGAAGGTGAAGACAGATTAGTGGATGGGAAATAGAAATGCTAGGAGGACTGTACAAGGTACAGTATAAGACCGTGACAAGGTTAGATATTGTGGGAAGGAGGAGGCGGGAACCGGTGAAGTTCTCTCCAAGATGTTTGTGATGCGGCATACTGGTCCTCACCATTCATATTTGTGAGGTTTTACAGCTTGGACCTGGATGCTGCCCAGGTTCCCAAGTGCTTCACACTTGGACATTTGAAAGACTGGCGATTTGGGTATTCTCGTTCCCAAAGCATCGTTGATGCATCGCGAGTTCCCTCGAGAGGAAACGTCTCAGGTTACACCTGTGACCGTAGTTCACTGAGAAAGTGAATAAGACGATATGTCTCCCTGCTATACTTCCTGAATCCCTGTGATCAGCTTGCTTCGGCAATTTTTAAGCTAATGCCGGTTTGCACCGAATGCTCTTTAATCATTTCCTGGTCATGGCGTCACCCGCCTGTGATGTTCATTCCTTCCATTGGACTAGTTGACATAGATGCTTGAGACGCATGCTGGGAGCGTTCCCAAAGCGGCATTGACGCATTGTCTCATTCCCTTTCTCAGGGAACTATGGTTACAGTCGTAACCTGAGATGTTGTAAATGTTTCTCTTTTTTGTTGTTGTTGTTTTTTACTTTATTTGGCCATTTACATGGATTTGGAAAACCACTTAAGGAAGTATCTGTAAGCAGATCTTCCTAGACAGTTGCTGTGTGTCTCTCTATTGCCAGGTGTGGGACATTTTGATTGCTGTTTATCACTGATTTAGCAAGTTGTATGAACGAACATGACTATAAAAATAAATAAAAAAAAACACTTTTGTCTATAAGCAAGCATGTAGCAGTAGACTTAAAAAAAGTAAAAAAAAAGTTAGTAAAAAGCTAACCCTGTATCATCTGTCAAAGATCAATTTTGTATCTGTGAGATCATGACTAGACTGAAGTAAGACTCATGTGTCAGCGGGTCCCTAATGAACGAATATCTAAAAATTATGGGATACCCAGAATGATAAAAAATGTAAAATAAACCGAAATCTTATGATCAGCTGCTAAATCAAAAGTTCACTATGCCAGGAAATCCATGCATATATGAATTTGGTTGTGTGATAAAAATGTCAAAATGTATCAGTTTACAAATCATACACTATGGTAAAAGCATTTTGAGGTCATAACATAGTATTATAGCACATGAAAATAAGTAATTATTAATGATTATCTACCCATGCAATCACATTTTTGTGAAAAAGGAATAAAAGTTGTTGGTGTTTTATTCACCAGGAAACCGTTTTTGGAGCTTTGCAAAAATTTAGGTTGCGGCACTGTATTGCTTTAATTGTACTTACAAGACAGTAAAAAGACCAGCAGAATATTCCGACAGAAATCACCCATCTGGTTTTCCATTAGATACAGTGTTTAGAGTGGGAAAACTGAAGAACGGGAGCAACAGAGAGAGGCAGACACGTTGACAGAGGCCTGGATTGAAAAAGAAGCGTGTCGGAGAGGCAATCAAAGACGGACAGTGAGCGCTTGAATTGTCTATTTGAAATTTCATTCGGTGGAAATGGGATGACGGAGCAAAAATGGAAGGAAAATGATGCCGCAGTTTATGTTCTTGAATTTCGGACTTCTCCAAGCATCCAGCTGCCTGGCTATTTAGCATTAGCATCTAAATCAGCCCTGCCGCACTATGCAAACTCGCCACATATGGCTGCCGACACCCCTTGAACCAGCTCCTTGTAGTCGCATAGCGCACCCCTATTAAGGGATAATAAGTTTGCATAAAAAGTCACGCAGCAGCATTCCTTCAAGGAAACGCTATGTCTAAATGTAAATGTGCAGATTTAAAACATATTTAAAACAAATATTTATGGATTCATCTCAGGACAAAGAAGACAAACACACACACACATAAAGGTGCTGAGCAAAAGGGTTTCTGAGTGCAGTATTTTTGCAGCTTTAAGCAATTCCCAGTCCTCTGTCATGCTTAAATACTTTTTCCATGTACCTACTCTCTCATCCTCCAGGCACTTCTAAAAGAAGGACAAAATAAAGTGACAGAACATTCAGATCCAGTGTGCTATTTTACTGCTAATCCAGAGTGTTAGTGAGGTGTAATACACCGTCCTCTGCCCAATGCACCTGTGCCCATTAATGTTTGGCATTTAGCTTACAGGTGAATTTCTTATTTATAGTTTTCCATTTACTTATTATGTAACATGATAGATAGATAGAAGACAGAAATGCATTTCTCTGTTGTCATTCCTGTGCATGCATGGTCAATAGACTGTGGTGGTGGTAGTGGAGTGGCAGTGATGTTCTACATTCTCGTCTTTACAGATGTTACTATGGAAATTTCCCAGTGGGGTCACAGAGTGGGGTTTATCTCTTCAGGGAATCCATCTGTTATAGATGTCAAGGTCAGTGTGCCAAGAACAGGTCATTGGCCAACTGTACCGTAGCATTCTGAGCAGGCATTGTCAATGGTGGCATCTCTTCTGCCTCGTTTGCCTGATGCAGTCATACAAGGACACAGCATTGCGCTCATGTGCAGCAAGTGTGATCCCGAGGTCCCTAGATATTACCACACTTGTGAGTCTATGACAAATACGAACATCCAAGAATATGTAAAGGAAAAGTCTTTAAACATCTAGTTAAAAATACTAGAAAAAATTAATAAAAATAGAATAGAATATTTAGAATATTATAGAATTATTAATAGAATAAAAAATTTAAAAGTTAAGTTTTGATTTAGGAAAACATATCAAACATTATACAGCCATCAAGTAAAAAGTAGTAACATTTTCCCCACAACAGAAATGTTTCAGCAGCTCAAAGTTTCAGACTAAAGGTTTCTGAGTCTTTTAATGTCAATTCTCAAGGCAATTGTCTACAGGTCTTTGGCTCCAATGACTGTAGAATCTTTCAAAACCAACATCCAACATGAACTGAGTGCATCAAGTTTGTTTTCTGTCTGTCTGTAAATATGTCTAGAGTAAGGTACTGCCTATCTCATCAAAGCACATGCTATTTAAATCAGCCCTGCTCTGAAGTACCCAGCTCATTTCGCCAGAGTTGTGCTTGTCTTTGCTGTCATTTCGCTCTGCTCCTTCTCATTCCCTCCTGGCTTCAATGTCTGGCATATGACTCACAGGAAGTTGGCACAGATCATGTTAGTCGTTATTGACCTCCTATTGGCCCCCGGTGCCCTCAGAGTTCTGTTCTCTTTATTGGTGGGTGGTAAGCGCGCCACTAGCGTGTTTTCTAAGTACAGATGATTTTCAGCCCACTGCCCTCTTGGTATACAGACACACACACACAGGAGTAAAAGAAACTCTACTGTAATCCCCAATGCTAAAAATAAGTTATTGGTTTGAGTAGGATAAACTTAAATTAAACAAATTTGTTCAATCAAATGAGCCAAAATTCGGAGTATTTAGAACTTCCTTTTGAGTTCACAAAACTGACGCATTTTAAGTAATCTGAATTATTTAATTGTTTTGAGTAGTATTGACTTCTTTCTTTTAATTTACACAAACTTAAGTTTCACTGAAACTGAGCTGGGACTTCTATTTCCCAGCGTGCTTTGCCATGACACTAGAAAGGGAGAGTAGCCTAAATGCTAAAATTAAGTGTTATATGATGTTTTTGTGTGTGAAAGATTAATGTTAAGTGGATATTTAGTACTGTTTAATGTGTTGATATGCTAATTTAGAAGTGTTTATGTTGTGTTATGTTGGGGTTTTTTATGTTAAATGTTCCATATTGCCATACTAATTCAACAATTGCTATGCTATGCTAATGCTATCAAAGCAAGTTAACATTTACTGAAAATCTACTTTCTCTACTAAAAATATTTGAGCTGAGATTACATGGTCATTTTAAGTTAACTAAATGAAACAAAAAAATACAAATCTAACAGTTCTGCTTACTTAAATTTGAATTTCTTAATCATTTTGATGTAATTGATTACCTATTTTTAGTTTTGCCAATTTATTTGGGTTTGATTTTTCTCAAACAACCAGTATGTACTATGTACACACTATTTCATTCACTCTATTCCTCTCATACCGCGGCGTTCCCCAGGGCTCTTTTTCTCCGCCATAGCCTGATCTAATTTTCTCTCTGTCCTAAAGCAAAATGGATGATAATTAATTGATAACAGATGGATGAGTTAAAACAATGGCGGGTTACAATAAAGCAGCTCTGCGTCGGTTGCTGTCGCAGGCAACACAGAAAAGTGGAGTGGAGCCAGGGCTCCGGGGGAATATGATCTTATCACGTGCTGGACAAATGACTGCATGCCTCCTTTGCTTTGCCACCCAAAAACACACATGTCCTCATGTTTTACATAGAGTCACTCAACATGGCATTCTTCACTAAGGCCACTTTATTTGTCTTTGTTTTACTCAGTGATTGTGTTTGCTCGCTCATTTAACATTGTCAACTTAGGTTCCCCAGTCCTCGTTATTTTCGACGTGGGCCGAGTAACTGCACTTATCAAGCTCGAGAGCTCATTAGATACATTTGGCCTTTTTCACAGATGCTGCTCTCATGGTCCGAACACCTTAGATAAACAGTGGGCCATGCCAGATCTCGGTAGGCATTGTTATTTATAACAAAGGTCACTCGAATCAACACAAATGCTACTGCAAAGACAAAGTGCCCTCCAGTGCCAAAGGTTGTAGCTACAACAGATTTCACCAGATATACATCATGCCCTCTGCTCCCTCTGAGTTATTACTTTATTTTCTTTTCTTATTATTTTGCACACTGGGAGTTTTTATTCACAGATATTAGTAAATGCAAATTACTTTGAATTATTAGTTTGACATAACAAAGAATGCATTACATTATTGTGCTGTTTGCTGACTGTTTAGCAGCTGTTTTTGTTTCTGTCATCCCAGTTAATTAGTAGAGTGGTGATAATAGTGTGAAAAAGTTCATCCAAAAATGAAAATTAATTTACTCACCCTCATGTCATTCTAAACCTGTATGTCTTTCTTTCTTCTGTAGAAAACAAACGGAGAAATATTGTGCAGTCCAATGTTCAATATCAAATCAAAATCATACAAAGACAGTCATTAATTCATGCAAATATATAAGAATTATATATTTTTTTATAAAAAATACAATATATAATAAACTATATAAAATAATATAATACGTATAATATAATAGCATATAATATAATATAAAGAAAATAATAATAGTATTTGTAATATTATAACTCATAAAATAACAATGGTAATAATAATAAGTGCACTATTTTGAGTATTGTCAGCCCTCATTTAGCTAATTATAAAATAATACTGTTTTTATAGTTGTATTAATACAATTGTGTCAATAAAATAAATGAAAAAAATAAAATGATGATAATTAGCTAACTTTTATTGCAATCGGTCAGTTAGAACACACCATATACTCAATAATAAAATAATAATAAATACTAATAAAATTGCGATCACTTTCTCTAAATGGATGAGATCCATTATTGAGGTCTCGCTCCTCTGATCTCCAATTGCATCCACGGCTAACACACCCTGCTGTGGCGGCCAGTCGTGAGGAAATTTAATCACGAGAATCAGTAGCTGTTGGATTTTTTTTTTTTTTTTTTTTTTTTGCAAGCATAGTAAAAGTATCATGCCCGTATGATGAGTTTTCTAAGAGGTCCATAATGTGGAAAATGTGCAGCATTTATATTGTTAATGTGTCATTATAGATTGCAATATATAAACACAGACTCAGACTGTTGTCACCCTAATATTTCATAATATTATCTAATGAGGGTGCTTAATGATAAATAGAGCCTATTATATTGAGCTATGGCTATAGAACATAGTTTATTCAGCAATAAATATCTTCTCTCTTGAGTAAATGCTAATGGCACAATGTACACAAGTCACGTCATTTTTTTTACATAGCGCTTTATACAATACAGACTGTTTCAAACCAGCTTCACAGGAAAATAATGATTACTGGAAATTCAGCAATAAATCAGCTCTAAAATGACAATAGTGTTATTATTGAGCTCAAGTCAGTTTTGATTCAGTTCAGTATAATAACTGTAAATTTCAACAAGTATGAAATGAGTTGAGCTATATGAGCAGATCTGCAGAAGACTATACCATGTTTTTTATCCTCAAGCAATCCTTTTCTCATTGAATCACATTTTTAGACAAAGTAAGGTAAGGGAAAGTATATGTTACCACTGAATCTGGGGTAATGTTATAGCATTTATAGTCAAAGTATATAATACTGCATGAATACATATTATGTAATATAACTCATATCAAATAGATATATTAGCAGAAGTTCAACATTGCATCCCTATAATTATAAGACAAACTACTTCCAAATGATTCTACAGTTCAGAGTAATTAAAAACTACTGTCTAAATTCTCTAATGAGAAGAGCTGATTGAATTCAGATTTGTGATCTATTAAAATACAAGACAGCACAGACATTTCTGCCAGATTCATAATAATGTAATGTTTTTTTTTTATTTAAATGATCATAAAATTAATTTGCACATAGTTTAGCAGATAAAATAAAGCCATTGAATGTTAATAAGGCACATTGTTAAATGTTCGTGCTGCAACAGGAATGGATTGGAAGACTGTTTCTAAGTTACAGTAAACTTGAAGGGTGTTAAAGCATTGCTTGTGACTTTATAGGAAGATCTTTAACGCCGCAGAGAGATTAGCACCTGGTAGTTTTAAATGAAAAATACAATCACAGTAATTATGACTCATTTGAAACCTCTTTCCACTTTCCCTTTCTGTACTGACAGTCATGAATAATTGATCACTTTTCTCACTGAAGTGGTGCCATTGAACAGGTACACTGAGGGAAATGGGTCACTGCTACATTCATAAGAAATAAACGTAAACTCTGCCTCTGACTTTCATGTGCGGTGCTCGGGCACAAAAAGAGAGAGAGAAAGGAAAAATCATTCATCTTAATTCTGATTTCAATAAATTATGAAATGTTTCAGATTTCTAGTTTAATTTTTCTTTCTTCCATCTGTGTCTGATGAATCTTTCATCTCTGGCTACAAAAGACTGCCACTTGTATTGCTAACATTGTGCCTGCGAGACATGGGGATTCTTCTTTTCAAAACAGAGCGCAGTCTGAATCTCAAAGTTGCGACAAACCTCCCAAGGTAAGGTCAGGCAAAGTATATAGCGAGACATTCTTTTGTCTGGAAATGGTGCTTTTTTAAAGCCATTTCATATTTCCTATCTATACAGCACACTTTCATCGTTATTATTCTTAATAGTACATTTGTATTTTTATTTTATTTTTACTTGCAGCCTCCTTTTTGATCACAAACCAAAGAACGACATAGAAAACACATTGTGGTTCAAGCTACCAATTGGACCCTTTAGCTCAAACCAGAGGATGATAACAAATTAACAAATCTAATTTTAAATATATTCAAAGTATTTTAAATTTAAACCGAAATAGACATGTTGCAATGAAAACTACAAGTTATTGTTTATGGTTCCTATGTAACTTGTCTTTTTGGCATGTGCTGTCACACTTGCTCTTAATTTGGCTATTGTACGAGGGCAAAAAATGGCTTAGGCCGTGTGTCCACCGAAGCGTTTTTAGCCAGCTGAAAACGCTAGATGCTCTGCTGAAGCGTTTTGGCAGTGCAGCGTTTTTTTTCCATTGAGACGTTTTGTTGCTATGATACAGAATATCCGCAGCACAGTTTACTTGTAACTGATTTCGCAGATGATTTGTTTCACACTAAAAATGTATTTTTCATCCATTTTGTTCGGTTAGCTCTGTGGGTTGATGTCGTTGTACACAAAGAATGTTATGACAGTTGGTCAGTGTGGTTTAGTCCCGCCCCCCCTCCACAATGATTGGACGGGTTGGTAAAAAGTGACAGTGATGAGTGCTGCGTTTTATCCAAAGTTAAAAATGTTTGAACTCTCAGCAACCTGTAAAAAACGCTGGGCGCTCGATGTTTCAGCGTGAAAAAAAAAAACCGCTCAGCGCCTTGATACGCTCATGCCAATTAAAAAACGCGGCGCTCCCATTGAAAACAATTGAAAACGTACGCCAGGTGCGTGGAAAAACGCTTTGGTGGACACACAGCCTTATTTACAATTTATTAAAGCTATGAATATTGTGTAAAAAATAAATGAAGTAAATATGACCATTTTGACTATAATTGAATGAATCAGTGTTTTGGATGAATCGGTTGAATGGAATGGATTATGAGTCGGATAAAGTCACTTGTGTGAAAGTCACTTGTCTCAGTCACTTGTGTCATTTCTGAATCAGTATTTAGAATGGTTAAACTGCTAATTCAACGACTCACTCATAGATACACTTCACTTGATTCGTTCCTGAATGAGTCTAGAAAGATTCATTTGGCTTAATCATAAAGGCAATCACTTGTCATCACCTACTGGTGTGAGTATGTCACACCACACAAACAGATATATTCATGTTCATAATAATCACTCAAAATGGGATGTTATACTGCATTTTAGCGAGATCCGAAACATCAGAAACACAAAGAGAAACATAGACTTACCTAACTTAACATGATACATATTGATACAACATGATACAGTCAACAGTTCCTTATTGTTACTGGTTTTTACCCAAATGGAAAAAGGCCAAATATTAGCATTGTAATATTTCCAGATTAACAAGCAATATACTCCAGAGTTCTTTGTTACCCCCAGACCAGCTGCTTTATTTTTGAAATGAGAGTTGCCGTCACGGTGGGTGACTCAGAGCAGAGAGGATGTGTGATTAAGGCATCCATTGCTAAGCAGACAGAAGACCTCCAACTAGCCAGTAGTGGCTCTCCTTTAAGATTGCCCTCTCACATACTGAGACATAAGCCTTGTAGTCTCTAGCATTTTATAAACAGCCTAGCAGGTTTTTGTCAAGTGGTGCTCACAATCACCCCTCCCTCTTTTTTCCTCTCTTGTCTATCCATTACTCTCTCTCTCTTTCTCCTCTCTTCCATGTTGCCATGTGCAGCTGTCAGGTATTCTATCTCTATATTGCCCTAGGCCTTCTCGCTGTTACTGTTCATTACTGGTCTTCCAATTTTTCTTTCTAGTTTCTTCTTGGCCCTGCCAATACCCCTTCATTCAAGTTTTGGCTGGTTAGCATGGCCCTGTTAGCACCTGCTGCTGGTGGTGGTGGTGGGGGGTATCTGGCTATCTTTCTTCAGGTAGACTTGTTTTCCTCCATTCGATACCTGTGATTATGGTTATTGGTTATTGCATAATAACATACTACAACTACTACTAGCATCATGCTAGGTATTGGATAGTACCATATTACATACTAGTACCAGTATGCTATAAAGTACGCATACTATGCAAAGATTTTGGTGTGCATGCAATATCCGACTTTTTACATTTGCATTTATTTATTTATTTATTTTTGACTTGGCACTCCATCAACATGGTATCTGTTATCTTTTGGGATTTTTGTCATTAAAATACATGAATACTTTTGGCTCTTTACAAACTTTGCCATTGTCAGTCAGGGCATGTGTTGATTTCTGCCAGCAAGATTTAGGTTTTGCACACAGGATACAAGTTATTCTATTGTTGCACTTCAAAATAGGCTATTTATCCTTCATATAAAAATCAGAGTAATGTACCTCTCCATAATATATGTTGCTTATTAAGATTCATCGTCCTTTGTAATATAAAGATGTCTCTGTATCTTATTGCATGTCGTAGTGTCGTTCAGGTAGAGTGAAACCCCTCCTCTCCATCTCGGTTTCTCTATTTCTGCTTTCATTCTTACTTTCTTTCTCCAGTAAGTATTCAGATCACACTTGCCTGTCTAATTAGAGCGAGGCAATGAGAAAGAAAACGAGAGGCAGCTCTCCCTTATCACCATCCCTACCCCCGGTCTTCTCCTCCTCTTTTCTTTCTCTCTCTTCCATTCATTTCATTCTATCAGCTATATCACAAGCAGATTTTGCTAATTGATTTATTAAGAGCCCTTTCATTTCACATGGCTTTCTGCATCCATTGTTCTGGGACTGTGTCAAGAAGGGTATACTGTATATAAATATGTTCACTAAATGTATACTAAGAAAACTTCAGCTCATGATGTCTATCTGTATAAAATGAAAGATGCCCTTGATATCAAGGAATATATGGAGAGGAGGATACAATCCATAATCTCTGCTCCATACACTAATGATGACTCAGTGATTCAAAAACTATCCATGCCAATGTACATATAGTTCATATTTGAAAGAAAAAAACAAAAACCATCCAAATGTTTCTCCTATAGACAGCAATGAGATAGATGCAGGGCACATGAAGAAAATGAAAATGATGTAATTTACTCACCCTCATGTCGTTCCAAACCAGAATGACTTGCACACAAAATTAGATGTTTAGAATCATGTCCAAGCCACTATTTTCAATCGTGAGGTCAAAGAGAGGTAATATAATGTGACTGAAGTGAATAATCATTCATATTTAAGACAATTCGTCATCGAAAGCTAACATGTCTTTATATTTTGAAGAATGTTGTTGACCAAATAGTTTTGGTTCCTACAGTACTTACATTGATTTTTGACCTTACCGAAACTGTTTAGTCAGCAACATTCTTCACAATATCTTTTTTTTTTTTGTCTTCTACAAAAGAAAGTCATTCATGTGGTTTTGGATGGTGAAAAAAAATTAGAATTTTCATTTTAGGGTGATCTATCCTTTAAAGTCTCCAGGTTTTCTCCTAAGAACTAGACCGTAGTAATTTTACTTGCTCTAGAGTATCATAACAAATCACAGGTTACAGGTTAAAACACTTTTAAACATTTCTCATCAAAATCACTCAAGAACAAATGATCTAAACTTTGCTATCCACATGAATGTTATAGCTCTAGCTATACCCTCACTGTATGCAAACAATTGCCTAATTTGTATAAAACAATTTAAGCAGAACCACGTGAGGCAATGATGTTTCCAAGATATGCTATCGATCACAGAGCCAGGAAATTCTGACACAGAGATCAGAGCTTATTGGCTTCTGTGAAACAGAGACTTTTCTACACACTCGCAGCAACAGCACTCTCCTGTTTTATTATCCACCTCTCGCTCTCTCGCTATTGTGCAGGTTGATCAATAATTGAGCAAATTTTCATCAAATCCAGGTCTATTTTTCATAGGGCTTGTCTGTTTGAGTACACACTGAGAGGCGAGAGGGGCGCAAGCTTGTGGACAGAGTCTCCCGGAAGTCTCTTTGATCTACCACATACTGCTACAGGGGATTTTAAAGCGAAACTCACCGCACATTTTCCATCTCAACTCCAACATACAACATGTTACGCTCTCTGGACAGTTCCACGCCCACCGACACATTCGGCCTTCCTCATAAGCCATAATCTCAATAACAATGCACATCCCTCAGGGTGTGGATCATCATACAACAAACTCAGAGCAAGTTCCCAACGTGCACCGTATGCTGCTCGTCTTAGGCACACACACTTTCTCCCGCCCTTTCTTTAAAATCTCCGTAAACAGGCTCCCCAGGCCTCTTGGCTCATTTATAATGGAGTCTGGATGAAAGCCGCGGTCAGGACCGCACATGCGCTACAGTCTGTTTCTCCTCTTTGTCTCCGTCTTGTGAAGACCAAAGATGTGACTCGCTGTGATCAGTCAGGCTTAATATGAAAAATTCAATCATCCCTTCGCAGGATGCTCGACTTGGCCATGCCACCTACCACGCATGCCACCTAGCCATGCATGCAGAGAGACGAGAAAAGAAAGAAAGACAAATAAAGACGACATTAATGAATCCATTATTACTCTTTTCAAACGTAAGGCTTTGAATTTTGGCAGACACGTTAATCCAAAACGACTTACGGTGCATTCAAGGTACATTTTAGCAACAAATGAGTCAAGAATCAAACCCACGACATGTGGAGCTACATGAACGGCTATATGAAACACTCATGAGCTGACACAGCAGCTAGTTTGAGCGTGCCAACATGCATTAGCAACAACAACAGGCCAATTCAGATCTAATACAGCAAGTTACTTTTGCAGGTTGAACTTGTTATGTCTTGTATAATGTGGATAAATAATTCAGGTTGATGATATGTTAAACTGACCTCCTTAAGCAAGCAGAAGTCAGTAAACATTCGTGTCTAATTCCAGAAGTTGTTCTATCTATGAAATCAGGCAAATCAATTTGGTTGCCCTATTACATCTTGATCTCCTCCCTTTCTTGCTCATATTTCCTTCCCATCCTCCCTTTCTTTCTCCTGGCCCCCTCCCTCTCTTATTAATTAATGTTGTCTCACTTCATTAGAGGTATTTTGTGCTGCTGGAGAATTTCGAACTAATTTTCTCGGCTTGTTGTGTTCATTTCAACCTCCACTGTCACCCATAAAAAGCAATTCGATTCTAAAGCACGAATCAGTTTTTCCCCAATACTCTGGCCAACATCCTTGGCAAAAAAAAAAACAAGAGACCATTAACACCATAGACATAATAAATACAGAGATGCCCTATTGGCCGCTTTGGAACGATACGTCAACGCGTCCACCATTTTGCAGAGGGCAAGACTGCACTGTAATCAAATGCAACCAGAAAAAACAAAAAAAAAACATTTATCAACTGATTTCAGTGATTTGTCTGTGGTGTACCATCTCTAGTTATTTAAAATCTCGAAAGTCAGACTTATAAAACAATTTTTAATAAGGAATTGTCAATGCTCAGGCTGGTCATATAGGCTCTCCGGCTTTTTATTCTTGGATAAGAATTGTGAAGATATAATTTATTTTTTACATTAAATTAAATAAAGTTCTGTGATTGACCCGATTTTAGCAATAACAAAGATAACTGATCGATCATTTATGGTAATACATTCGATATGGTACAAGTACAGTGCAATGCAAAATATAAGTTAAAATGAGAAGCAATAGTAAATAGTTTAGTCAATAAAATAAACAAACAGTATATGGCAAATAAAATATTAATTAATGGTATAATTATATAATATCATAAGTACATAATATAATAAATACAAATATTGATAATAGTATATAATATTATAATAATAGCAATGGAATAACAAATATCAATTAAAGTATATAGACAATGAAAAAAAGTTAAATGGTGACTATGAATAGTACAATCTTTTAACAGCATAGCTGTAATAGATTGATAATTGCAAGTGCAATATTACAATATTAATAAGAACAGCAAATACAAAGTAATATCAATTGCAGAATAATATAGATATTGAACAAATATGAAACATTATGATATTGATCATTAAACTGACATTTAACAAAAAGATTTGTGTCATTTTATTTTATATAGGCCTCCATACAGTGAAGAGAATGTGTGTGTGTGTATATATATATATCTATTATATAATTTAGAATATTCCTACATAGGCTACATAAAATAAAATGTCACAACCCTGTCTCTATTTGTGAGACCAAATTTTGCTCGTTAGATATACATTACACAAGATGAATTATATCTCATGTTTAACCACTAGACTAGAGACATCAGAACCAGGCTGTTCCAGACGGGGTGCATGAGTGCTGAGCGCCCGGTGAACGCCTGGATCTCACAACTCCGAAAAACGACAGATCAAATGTTTAAATAGGCACTATCTTTATAATGAACCACAGATTTGAAGTTCAAACAATTATATTGTCTACTGAAAAACTACTAAAACTACATTTCATGACACAATAACAATTTCACTGCTTTTCTCCTCTGAACGTTACTATTACTAAAATCATGACCAAATACAACCAGAAACAAAATGTTCAGTCTTGCTTGTGAAAGATAATTCCTCGATTACTCGTGGCGATTTGTCCAGCCCCAAGCAGCACATAAAATTCTCAATTTTCGTTATGAGAAGTATGAGAAAGTTGCCCTCCGCAATATGGCGGCGCCGCTGACATACGCTCCAGCGGCCAACGTATTTATTATGTCTATGATTAACACTACCTATTATTGTCTGCACCACTAATGCAAACCTCTAATTACAGGGCTACTTCTGCCCATAACTTTAACCATAATTGCAGTTTCTCATCCAAAACATGAACCCTGACCACTGTGGAATTATATATTAGGTTGATGAGGTCTCATTCACTGCGATTACCACTAAAAATTACATCTGGGTAGCGCTTTGTTGCATTAATATTTGGAAGGCACTCAGTCAAAGGTCTGTTATTTAGATGCGTTTGTTTGAAACAACCGTTTCAAGCAAAATTGGACACTAAATAAAATCATAAAAATGTTGAATGCCAGCTTTTGATGTTACCGTGCAGCATTCTGGGGCTCTGCCATGTTTCCACTCTGTGATTCAAGTGCATAATAAAGGTAATGGGTGCGTTTGAATGTCATGCAGTGCGCGTCAAAGGATTCTCCTCACTGAGAACGTTCTTGGACGAATTAGGATCCGTTGACTCCGTGCCAGGAAGATAGTTATTGATAAATTGATTTTTTTTAACAGCAGATGGGTTTCACAGCAAAATAATCTTTAGAGGGAAAGGAAAGAGAAGAGTGAAACAAGTGAGGATACCACATGCCGTGAGAAAAATCTTCTGCGATTGGTATACGGTATCCTGAACCCATGTGCGCCATTCAGAATTGAATTGAGAATGTCTGTATTTGCACTTCTTGAATTTGAATCTAATTCAGGTATCAAACATGATTGCAATTTAGAGAAGTCATGACATGAGAAATCAAATTTGCATTGATCTTTTGACATACAGTACAGTATAAGAGATCTTTGTACCATTAAAACATCCTGCAAGTTTCATAGCTTAAAAAAATCCTCCTTATAAACAAAGCATTTATTTAATCAAGCTCCAAAAACAGCCTGTTTTGCTCTTTATTTGTCATAGCGCCAAACATAAACAAGTACTGTAGTTAAACATCATTGCTCCATAGGCCGCACCCACTGGCGTTCAGTCATTTGACGGCTGACATTTGCTAAACTGGATGCGAGTGTTACATCAAAAACTTAATATAACCTTTTATTAGTAATTGACGCTGTCTACACCGGATACTGTATGCTGTAACACAGTCTCATCCCAAAAAGTCATATAACTGACGTCTTGGGACGTCTTTTGACCATACGTCAATATTCGCCTTTTTAGGGCCCCCTTAAACGTCGGTAGATGGCGGTCCCGGGCTGTCATACAACTGACGCTTTACTTTTAACGTCAGTTAGGTGACGGGTTAGGTTTAGGTCTGGGATAGAGTTAGGATCCCATAACCTCATCTACGGACGTTTAAGGGGGCCCTAAAAAGGCGAATATTGACGTATGGTCAAAAGACGTCCCAAAACATCAGTTATATGACGTCTTGGGATGAGACTGCGCTGTATACAGATACAGGTTCAGTTTCTGACTGTCGACAAAAAGGACAAATGGAAAAGTAAAAGATAGTTTGCCTTGACACGTCCAGTTTAAACAGCTCAACTTTACACAGTTCAGTCAGACGGAACCAATTGAAAAAAATGGTTACACTTTATTTTGATAGTCGCTTTAGACATTCTATTATCTATAAGTAACTTTCCAACTACATGTCAACTAACTGTAATTAGAGTATTAGTAGACTGCAGTAGACTGTCAGGTTAGGGTTAGGTGTTAGGGTTCGTGTTAGGAGACCTGTAGAAGTCTGTTGGAGGATCAAAAAATAAAGTGTTAGCAGATATTAAGCTGACAGTCTACTAATACTCTAATGACAGTTCATTTACATGTAGCTGAAAAGTTACTTATAGTTAGTTGAATGTCTAAAGTGGACTATCGTGTTACTGAAAAAATAATTGAGTTCATTTTGAAATCTTAAATTTACAGCAAAATTCCCAGTGTTAAATTAACACTCCTGGTGTACATATAGGACCAAATTAACACTCCTGGAGTTAAATGGACCTATATGTACACCAGGAGTGTTAATTTAACACTGGGAATTTTGCTGTGATTTGTCCCTGATTTTATGCTTATCTCCTATTACGTCAGATTTACACCAAATGATAGATGCCAAATGGCTCACATTTAATTTGTTTTCAAACCCCTGTCCTGAACCCAGCAAGCCTCTGCTGGAGGAGCGATAAGAGAGGAAAGCTGCGCGTTGAACAAGATGGTTGGAGAGAGCACAGGGTGGAGCGGCTGGGGAGGTGTCCTGACGACCAGCTTGAGCTGGTTAAGTGATGGAGTGGAAGAGAAGGATCAAAGTACTGGCAGGGAAAAGCAGCCCTGTCCCAGCGTGTGGCATGTGTTTGGAAAAAAGGAACACGGCTCACTGATGATGATGTTGTTGTTGTTGAAATACTGTGAAAGAGCGCGTGTGGACGTGGGGAGGTGGCACCGCCGTGCTAGCTTTATCCTCACCCATCCTGTATGTCATCTGAAAGATTTATTTATTTCAGATAGCTGGGGCAAAGAATCTCTGATGCATTTTTTAAATGTCACATTACATAGTCATAATAACTTTGTTATGACTAGAATTCATCTAGTTTGAGGACCAAGATCTTAGTGCACTTACTACATTCTTCCACGGATGCCAGGATGTAGTACAGTGGTTAGGACATATGCTTGAAAATCATTGCATCTCAGAGTAAAAACTTCTTGTCACTCTCAAAAGCAAATTGCTAACTTGAATACCTAAATGTAGTAAATCAAATAAATTCTGAGGTGGTATAAGTTAACCTTATTATTATTGGAAACAGTTTACAATAAGGTTTCATTAGTTAACATGAACAAAGAATTAACAATACTTCTACAGCATTTCATGTTAATTTCAACATTACTAATACATTATTAAAATCAAAAGTTGTACAACTACAGTTGTAAATATTTGAAGTGGATCAAAACCTTTCATCAAAGTTAGGCATTTTGAGCTATACCCGTTCTTATAGGACAACTTTTTTTGATCCACTTTATGAACAAACAATGAACAACTGTTTTTCTATTAACTGAAATTAACACAGATTACTGATTACCGTAACAAATCATGTATTGTTCACTGCTAGTTCATGTTAAGAAATATATTAAATAATGTTGACAAATCAGACCTTATTGTAAAGTGATTCATATTTTGTAGAAATGTAAAGGCCTACATAAATTGTCATGTCAACAGAATCGTATGCGGCTTACAATGATGACTGTTATACAACCACAGAATAATTTACTTTTTTGGGTAATCTTTGTTGTTTTTTAAAGAAATCTCTAAGGTTGCATTATTTAAATCAAAAATAAAATGTGAAATATTAGTACAATTTTTTTTAACTTATTTTTTATTTGTAATGCAAAGCTGAATTTTCAACATCATTACTCCAGTTATCATGACATTTCTTATAAGTTCCCCTCAAACGTTTTAATGGTAATGTAAATACAGCTTAAGTTATTTCTGTTCATTTTCCTATTTTCTTACTCACAACCACTAAATGCATACCATAAGGCTGTCAACTTGATCATGTGAATTCTTATTATGGGAAAGGGAGTCATAATAATCATAACTTTCTTGGAATAAGTATGCAACCTTAGACTGGCTATGTTTTTTAGTTGTTTTTTTTTATTTTTTTTATCATGAGTACATTATTTTGAAAAATGTGAGATTAGATTTTATGCAGGCCTGGGGGTATGTTGCTTCGCCTTATGGCCCTGTGAGCTGTAATAGACTGCAAATGTAAAAGAAATGGCCATGTTTTTACTAACATGCGTTCATATTTCAGCAATAATGGCATCATGCTAAAACCAGAATTCTATTACATTCCAGTGCAATAGAGACACCCAGGCAGGTAATTGATTCATAACTTGAAACATTTGCCAGAACAAAAACAATATCAGAGTTCTGAAACATGACACTACTAAAACAAAGAAATGCACCCTGTCTTCCTCATTTATTAATGCCATTTGTCAAGTCAAGCATGCAGGGTCCTAAAATATGCAGCATAAGCAAACAAGTGCTTCATGTCAGAGTAAGGATCAACTAGAATAAAGTTTGTAAGATTAAGATAAGATTAATTTTTTTTTCATTTGATCGTAAAGATAGGCAAATTGCCTCATTAGTTCTCTAATATAAAATCCTGTCTATCCAATGCCTCTCTAGAAGTTGCTATTCACGCCTTTATAACATCCTAACTAGATTACTGCAACTCGCTAGCTGTACTATGGGGTTTCTAAGAGTAAAGTCTCTCGTTTACAAGTTGTTCAGAACGCAGCAGCGCGCTTTTTGAAGGGTGGTAAAGAATTTGAGCATGCGACACTGGGTACCTGTTCAATACAGAATTGACTATAAAATTTTACTACTAGTCTACAAATCTCTAAATAATCTTGAACCATCTCATTTATCGGATTTACTTCACCCATATACTTATACATCACCCATATACAAATCGAGAATTGAGATCAGGAAACAAATCCCTCCTTCTTATTCCTAGAACCTGCTTGAAAAAAGAGGGAGAATTAAGCTTTTGAAGTGGCGGGCTTTTTAAGTTTACTAATGCACCATATTTTGACTGACGATAGGAATGTTGTAAGTGCAATGTGTATTATACTGTGATTATTGTACAGCACTTTAGTCTGCCAAAAAAAAAAGCCGGTAGTAAATGTGCTCTAGAAATAAACGAACTTGAACCGATTAATTGTAGCCCATCCCTAAAATTGTAATAATCTCCTCATTTAAAAGGCATCTAGAATTGACGGTCTGTGTTGAAAAAAAAAGAGTGAGAAAGAGAGAGAAAAGAGGTACTGCAAAAAGAAACTGTCAGACACGGTAACGGTTTTGATGAATTTCCTCATCAGAGGTTCGTCACGCAGTGTGGCGGATCTCTATTTTACACCTGACCTTCCCCTGTTAAATACCTTGTTTCACAGCCGCAAGGTAAGCTGGTAAGTGCCCACAGTTGCTGTGCTAAAACAGTGAGAGCTTCATGCACACACACACACACATATATATATATACATAAAAAAAGAAAATAAAAACACTGCTGACTGTTCTCAGAAATTTCCAGGGACTTTCATTCAAGACCAAAAAAAATGCAAACGCACTTAAATAAGTCCCAGTAGCTTTGCAGAGAGTGAAAAATGTCCTTCAAAAGAAGTCCTACAGACTGCTGGCTAATAAACCCAGACTTAGATATTCTTGAATTTGACTGACTGGGCAGCATTCCTAATATACACTCAAGCAGCACTGAGACATTTTACTGTTTATATCACTCAACTTGCCTGTCTGTGTGTTAATAGTGGGGATTTTTCAATGAGACTTTCTGCATGTGACTCTTTGATTAGCCAGTAGGTGGGGACAATTGACAGTCTGAAGTGATTCATTGACCGATTCACTCAACAGATTCATACAGCAATTGATTTAGGAATGAAGCAATTGACTGGATCAATTTTAATTAGCATATACCTTTACTATTCCTGTCATAAAAAGATATTGCAGAAACAGTAAGCCTAGTGTAACGGAGGCAAGCTGGTAAGAGCTGTGCGAGTAAACCAAACCCCCTTAGCCTCAAGAGGTGCACTAGTTACTAGTTTTGTTAGTGCACCGCCTCCCAAATATTTTTTAAAATGTAATAAAAATGACAAAACCATTTAACAACAAAAAGAATAACAAAATGAAAACTGAAAATAAAACTGAAAATAGGTCGGCAAATAGTATAATCGTATAGATATGATACAAAAATAACAATGTGAGGTTAAGTTTAGAATTATTTTTGTTGGCAGAGCAAACAATACACAAAGTAATAGGCATGCCGTGTTTTAAATTTCACGTAGTATTAGAGAACCACTTCAAGAGAGTCTGCACACTCCACAGACGTCAAAAAGCGAGATAAAATCAAATGCTTTTACTGAAAAAAAAGGCAAACGTTTCAGTCACATGTGACCTTTCTCAATGCCAAGCTTACAATGCTTCTTCTTCTTTTCCATTTTAGGGCACATTGAAAGGATGACTTTTAAATGTGCATACCGCCACCTACTGTATCGGAGTATGTAGCATGAATTATTCGTTGGGACTACTTTATATAATATAACAACTACAACAAAAACACTAAATCCTCTTATATATTCCTATGTTTTTCAGATAGCTTGCAATGCTAAGTGCAGGAGCCATCTTAATTTATGAACTCACATGGTTACATAATATCACATGATCAACCAAGCCAAGACCAATAAATGATCAAAACACATTCATACAGCAAGCTACAAGAAAGACTAATTAGAGAAAAAAATAGATTAGATACTCAGTATTAGCTTCTTTGTTGCATAAAAGTAATATACTTGCACTAATTGTAATTATATTTGTAGGAGAAGTAAAAATGAGCATTACAAATGTTAAAAATCATGCAGAGTTGTGAACGTTAAAACCAGTGGTTCGAAATCTTTTGATTGTCTTCACTCCTTTTTTGGAGCGCTGGCCGAGGATGAGCGGTTTTTAATTCAAGATGTAATCTTTTTCCATTAGAATAAACCGCAGTGCTGAGATATCAGGCCAAGAGGGGATCATTTTCTAAGTTGGTTAAAAAAAAAAAAATTGGAGGGAAATTAAATCCCTGGGCTCCAAATGAAAACCTATTAAGAGAATAATTTTTGCAGAGAGGGTGGCTGTTTTTTCCCCCGGTTCCCCAGTGCTGTTTCACCCCGGTGTGCGTAATGAGAGTGTGAATTTGAATCATGCAAGCAGATGGGCACATCTGATGGATGGAGGGATGCGAGCATTTGGATGTGACTGTACAGTCTGTGAGCTGTTTAAAGGCCTGAAAAGTGCTGATGAACGCCGTGTGTGGAAATCTGTCTGCCTTAATTCAGCGCGGAGTCACCATGCTGATGGTTTTGATTAGAGGGGCGGCCCTGGATGCCATGTGGCAGGAGACCGCGTGAGAGAGTGACAGAGAGCAAGGCCAGTGTTCATTTTGTCAACAAAATTACTGACAAAAAATATTTGTTAAGAGACAAAAAAAATGCACATCCATAATCCTAACTACTTTAAACATTGTTGATGTAAAAAAAAAAAAAAAAAAAAAAAAACAACAATTTTACAGAAGCATTCATTTTCTTTCAAAACAAAAAAAATCTTACTGCCCTCAGTGCCCTCAAACTTTTAAACAGTAGTGTGTGTTTGTGTTCTCAAACGTCACATTATGCAACAGGAAATGCTTAAAGGGGTGGTAAAGTATGATTTCAATTTTCTTACGTTAGTTAGTGTGTAAAGTTGCTGTATTTACATTTTTTCTAAATATTTAAGTTGATATAGAAATATTTTGAATATTTAGTTCAATTTCTTGTCAAATATTTTTTTTTTATCATCTGAAATTAGGCACCACTTGACTAAAATCAAACTGTAATGAATGAATATGACATGAAATACTGTAATGGTTTTTAAAGGATATTTTCACCAAAATACAGAAACTATGAATAAAACATATTCTGAGACAGAATTGAAGAGGTGGAGAAAGGACCAGGTCACCAGAAAACTAGTTACAGGGGGCTCGGCTCTGCATGGATGCATTTAATGTAGCAGATGTAAGACGGCGAGAGGGGGAAACGATTAATCTCACCTTTTCTGGGCAGTTGGTACCATCTAAGTTCAGCTGTTGACAAAACCTATTCTCTCTTGCCTAGATAAAATATTGCTTTGCAACCAAAATGTTCTCCTCCAGCATATGCAGGGTCAGAAGTTATAACCTTACACCATACATGCAACTGATTTCGGTCTTCATTTATACCTCAAATGTTTCTTGTTCTTGGGAGATTTCGTATTTTCTGCAAATCAGACATGTTTAATTATTTGGTTTTGTTTTCGTCTCTTGGCTTAAATTGTTTTTCTTTTGCATGGATAATTGAATACAGTGACACCAGGAAATTCCTTTTGGGGAACTTAATCCTCTAAGCCCATATAAGTAGAGAGTGCTGATAATAAAAAGACTAAGCCGTTGATAAGAACAGGTGTGGAATGAGGATGAAGAAGCCAAGAAAAAAAGAATAAAAGGAGGGCTTGGAGATAGATAAACTCCAGAAGATGACAAACCTCAGAGAATCTAGGCTATTCATGACATGCATAGAGGAAATAGAATCTGCTGAACATCAAGGTGCAAAACTCGAGATACACTGCAGTTATACCCAAAGGTACCATGTCTCCCTCTTTTCTCCTCCTGGTCTTTATCCCTCTCCCTGTCATTTACAAGACTTCGGAGGGGTTGGTGTGAAGTATGGAGTTCCATAAAGGTTGAAAAGAGTGGGACAAAGCCTCAGGGTCAGGGAGAGCAAGATTGTACAGCTCATTGTAACCATTTACTCCATTGACATTTTTAAGGGCTTTGGATAAAGTATATAGATACAAGTGGAGAAACATAAAACCTAGCAAGTTGTACAGCGTTCACATTGGACAAGTTGGAGCTCTCAGAAAATTCATCGTTTACTGGTTCTAAAAGCAAGTGAATGATTTTTACAGAAATTTCGTAATTATGGTAATTCTGAAATGGCGTGTACGCACCCTAATATGCTAATTTGGTTCTCAAGGAACATTAATATTATAAATGTTGAAGTTTTACAGTTGTGATGCTAAACATTCTTCTTTAAGGAACCTTAGGATTCTTCAGGATTCTTTAAAGGGGTGGTTTACTGCTTTTTTGTCTTTGCATTATTGTTTTTGGGGTGCGTAATAACATGTATTTGTGTTTTTTCTTTTTTCAAAAGTCTTATTTTTCATCAGTTTCACCTTTATTGTAAGCTGCTTTCTCCTCTGTCATATGAACGACCAGTTGACATCCCGATTCTATGAAACCACTCCCCCAGAAACAGGCAATGGGCTCAGATTAGTTAATTTGGGCGGGTGTGGTGATTGGCTAAACTGCACACAACTCAGCACCACAAAGAACCATATATGCAAGTATTGTTTATCGAGTTTATCGAGGTTATCTCAAGGGTTTACAGTCTGTAATTTGTCACTCTCCTTCGGGATCTCACTCTCACTCACTCCTGTTTCTTTCACTTTCAGTGTTTGTTCTTATGTTCTGCATACATCTATTCCATGTATGCATAGTTTTCATTTATAAAATACATTATATTCATATGATTAACTGTCTCGTGCACAAGTCCCTTTAATGTTGTGATCAAAGCATGCTTTACAAATTTATTGATACTTAAAAAGGCATTGTTATAGAACAGGAAAGTTAATCCTCGTGGCCAGAGGAGGAGCTTCTCTTGAAAGTCTATAAAGGATCATTTCTTGAGGTTTGATGGAGATGATTTGGTAATAAAATAATCCCCTTAAAGTTTATCCTGACAATCGATCTATTTTAGACAATTGACATATTAATATTTAATTATAATTCTTGTAATAGATTATTGATAGTACAATTGTTTGTTGCATTCAATCGTTCATACAGAACATTGGTAACTTCTTCCTTATTCTATAAGGAATTCTTATAATTCATTCTAATAGGAATAATTCCGAGTTTCCCTACAACACAGAACTGTAATGTGACTTGTGGTGCTTTTATAGTCATTTTTGAGCACACAAATCCCTATTTGTAATGGCACATTTTTTAACGTTAATTTTGTGAATAAGTAAATCGAACTGGTTTTTTTGTATTATTATTAAACTGTATTATTATTATCCAACTTTACCGGGTGCAACCCCAAAACACCACAGTAAATAACAATGCACTTTTTCATTGGGAAATGAAAGTCACAGATGATAGAAAATGACAGAATCCATGCAAAATGCAGCAGGTATGAGATGCTCCCAATGCCAGAAATGGGATTTAACCATCGGTTAAGGGTTAAGAGAACATGTCAGATTAACATGACAGGATTAAATGCTAAAAGTGAGTTTGTTTATATGGACTATTGCAGCTCTTCTTTTTTTTTTTAAATCCGAGATTTGTATGCCGGAACGAAGCTCAAGCTTTTTGTTAAATACGCGGGTTCCATCGGAAGTTAATTTAGCAAATGTTATTAGGCCAGAGGGTACGAACAGATATAACACGTTTACAAAGAAATTGAAGTGCATGTTGAGAAAAGAGAGTGTAATTGAGCCCAAAGAAGGCTGGAGACTGAGTAAATTGAGACGCCATTGATGAGATGACGAGATTCTAATGTTTTCCCCTCTTGGATTTAGTTCATTGAGACGAGCAAAGGGAAAAAGTTTCTCTCCCATCATTTCGCTCACTGTGTTTGCTTTAAACCTTTATCAGAAGCAATTATGGAAAGTTCCACAAACTCCCTTCATCTCCTCATCGCAACACAAAATATCTTGCACGCATCTGGAGAGAGAGGACGCAGGCTGCTCCTCCAGGCTCTTCATTACTGCTCCACACATCATTGGCTTATATGATCAGATTTCTCTTCCTCTGTGCTCTCTCTCTCTCTTTCTTTCTCCCTCTCTCTCTCTCTCTCTCTCTCTCTCGCCCCTCCATTAATGCATCACTCGGTCTGGCTCTTTCTGAACAGGTGAGCTCTGGGATGTCTGGCAGAAAAGAGCCATCAGAAATAATGACAGGAACACTTCATAATGTGGAGATTGGGATGATGAACAGAGAGAAAGAAAGATGGGGAGAAGTAGATGGAAAAATGTTTCACATACTGTATTAAAATTTTACAGTGGTTAAATTTTAATACCACTGTAATAAGTCTGTAGTGGCTGCGTCTGAGAGACACAATAAGTCTGTAGTGGCTGCGTCTGAGAGACTTCTGAGAAAAATGCTGAGGCAAATATGTGATGAGATGTTTCCCATTCCCAAACAATGTTGGCGTGGTTTTGGCGTGGTTTTTTAATAATAATGTTTAATAATGTCTTGAAACTTTTTGAGTACCTTCAGGGCATTGTATTGAGGACAATTACAGAGTTTGTAACAATACGGAAATGCAAAATATCCGTAAAATATAGCATTTTACATCAAAATTTAAAATTGCTGATATGGAAAAATTGAGAATTGTTCAACGCAGCATGCTGCAATGAATAAAAAAAAGACCAGTTTTGTGATTTTTGGCCAAAAATAGCCATAACTCCTGAGACTAGGTTGTAGTGTCTCAGGTCATCGTTGTCATAACACACACAGGGTCTGAATATGCTAAACCGTTGCAGAGATATAGACTTAGCCTCATATTCATTTTAGCGATGTCTTTGTTGAATTTGTTGGCGAGTTATTCAAGAGCGGTTTGACACATCGACTTGAATTCTATGTTTTTGTGTCGTCTTGGTCTGAAGATCTGTTTAAATTTCATGAAAATCGAAGCAACAGTCTTGGAGTAGTTAAAAAAGTATTTTTCAGAAAATTCAATATGGCAGAAATATCTTCATGATAGACTGACACACTGTCCTCTATCTGCGTGCCACATTTCACAACTTTTTACCATATGGTCGAGCCTTTGGCTTGTTCAGACATTTCACAACTCCGTCAAGTGACCTAATGGTTTCCTAAAACTCCATCAGGTGACCCAATGGAGAGAAAAAAAAACCTTGGGAGAACCCAAGCTCAATTGGGGGCCAGTTCTCCTCTGGCGTTTATGAACTAGAGCCCGGATTTACAGTATCTACATGTAATAGACGTTTAAAGTCTGTTACATGTGTCTAAATAGACTTTAAACACGAACCTGTGATAACTGCTGATGCCGTTAGTAAAGCTAGTATATAATAATGGCAATGTGACAGATTTGTGGGAGATGGTGTCGGTGTTTTTGGCACCGATCCTTTCCATTACTCACCACACAGAACTTCTTGCTCACATTTTTTCTATTTGACTTCCATTCGTGACAATCGTGTGTCTGTCGGTTGGCCTGAAGATTTCCCTGACCTTTTCTCCAGCCCTTCTCCTCCTCCTCTTTCCACTCCATACCTTTCATCTCTGTGAATCTACCAAAACAAAGCTTTTTCATGCATCTGTGGCATTAAATATGTCAGCTCTCCTCTGCCGGACGGATGCTGGCTGCCTGGACTCGGCTTTGAACTGCTGAGATGACAAATCCACCTCAGCTATGAGCTTCTGCAAGAGGTTGACAGACAGAGATAGAGACAGAGAGAGACAGAGAGAGATCAACCTGCCTTTAATATTTCATCACAAATGCAAGTATGGCAGATGACCTGAAGAAGTTTCAGGCACGGAGTCCCCTGCTGTGGCAACATCGCTGAGCTAAGTCAACTTCGTCCACTAGCACGCACTATAAAAGACTGCCATTTTGTTTTTCACCAGCCATAAAATGGGAGCCAAACTTATAAACAAGGGGTATGTTCAAATCACCTTATTAGAAGTGAAGTGGACTTCACGGGGTATTCATCTCATAACAAACAACATCAATAACAAGAGCACTTCAGATCACTTTACAGGATATAAAATCCTAAAATCAGCCAAATGACATTATATTCATTATTATCATTTTAATCTGAGCACTGTATATTCAATATCTTGATAAATCAATGCTCAAAACAGTTGTGTTGCTGAATATTTTTGTGAAAAACCATGCCACAATCTTTCTCAGGATACTTTGATGAATAGTCCATTCAAAAGAACAGCATTTATTTGAAACAACCTTTTATAGCATTATAAAGGTCTTTACTGATACTTTTGATCAATTTAATACATCCCTGATAAATAGAATGAATTTATTTTTTGAAAAAAGTTCCGAATAGTAGTATATATAGTACTTTAAATGTTATATATTTGTTATTAATTGTATATTTATCAGTTATTTATTTCAACAAATAATAAATACTTTGACAAAATATATTTTGTCAAGGTAATTTGACTTCAACAGAAATTCCCTCTTCAGTGTTTAGGAAGCAGGAAATGCTGCGTAGGAGGAATAGCGTGAATCAGATCATGGCTACACTCTTATAAGCATAATGAACCAAGAGTAAATCACTAAAGTCATATGTCACTGTCTGCAGATACTATACCCCCCCAACCAGACTCCAAATAATTTGCAAGAACTCATGTAAAGGGTCTACCATGAACACCGCAGGTGGTCTTCATTAAAAATTCATTATTCTGAAAGTCTCAACCAGCCTAAAACTATGGGGTTCCACTGTGGTGCTTCTAATGGAAGTGTAACAAATCAGCACTGATTGACCAAAGAAAAGCTGTTCAGTTCCAGCTTTTTTAGCACAATGTCTTTGGGGATCTATGGAGGTCCACAGGCCTTTCAGCTTTAATTCAGTTTGGATAAGGTGAGCTCTTAGTGCGTGGAAGCTGCTGTGTCAGGCTAAACAATGCCTAGATTTTGTCCTCATGTGGACTGTTGAGAAAACACTAGGCACAAAATTGATCTGTTCATATGAATATGTGTGCACACCTGGTGCATTCTTTTGGCTATCCTATTCTATTCTGATGCACAAAACAGATCGCGGCAGTACACAACTGAAATTAAAGAGGCCATAATATAAGCCCTTTTGAAAAGTTTTATTTTGTTTATGGGCTCCACTAGAATATTTGAATGATTAAAACATTATTTTTCACATATTTTCCATTTCTACAGCACCTCTTTTTCCAGTCTGTCAGTAATGCTGTGTTTAGTTCCTGTCTCTATGAAGCCCCTCTTTCCGAAAAGCAAAATGTGCTCAGACTGGTCTGACCAATCTGTTGTGATTGGTCAACTGCTTTGGAAATGCCACGCCTCTTACCATAACTGTCAGTTCCTAACTCAACTCAACCAGGCCCTGTCCCTTTATTTTGAATATGCCTTGGGCTAAGTATTTAAAAGAGGAATATTGTGTCGTATGTTCCTAGAAGAAAACTCAAGACTATAATCAAGGTTCAGAAACAGTGCTTATTATGCAGAACACAAATTCCTATTTGTGTGGACTTTGTGCTTTGTAACTTTGCGGACATTTTTAATGCTCATAGCAACCTTACACACTAAATAATTGAAAAAAAAAAGAATAAAAAAGTCCTATTACTTCTGATTACCTTTAACAGGGGCAGAGATAAATACCACAATAAAGAAGCAGTTGTGACCCAGCTGTTTAGTGCTAATGGACAAGATAAGAAACAATGAGGTGCTACAGCGTTTACCACTGGCTGCATTAAGCTAACATCAATGCTTCACTCAATAAGAAGACCGAGACCAAACACAAAGCAGACAAAAGTAATTGTATTAGACAGAATCCTCCCCATAGACCACAGATAAAGTAAACATTTGAAAAGTGTCAATATTCTTTGTAAACAGATAATGGAGACAACACAATACTCCAAGCTAAATAGCTACACAAACAGGACTAAAACATGTCTGGGAACTATGGCTCTCCCAAAGGGTGGTGTCTAAATAGTTGCCATTTATATATTTTTTTTCTTTTAAACGATTCAATACAAACATTTTTACAGTTATTACAGTTGCATTCAACACCAAATGGGAATTGAACACCTGACCTTGGCATTGCTAGTAGTACCGTTTTTATAAGGGATGTGCAAATTTACATTTAAAATTGATTAGTCAGTGGATTGCCTGAACAACTATTCAAGTCAAGGCCTACAAGGGAATCTCAGGAAATATCCAAGGGAAAGCCTTGTGGAAATTTGCTGTTTGTAAAGTCACAAAGCACAGAGTCCACTCGTAAGGGAGTTATTTTCTATATCAGGAAGCACTGTTTCTGAACTCTCTGAAACATCTCAATTGTATTTACGAGTTTGCACTTACATATTCAGGGAATGAAATGCGCTTATTGGAGTGCAGTCCAATCTCCAAGCTTAGAATTTAGCCCGTATATATATATACATATATATATATACACATAGTAGCTGCACGGCTCTCTTGTGACTTGCTTGTCCAATACACAGATCTTCCCTGGCCTGGTTTAATCCCAGTTCTGCCAGGACAGTGGAATCTTTTAAACATTCATTGGCTCTTTCTCACTGGCACTCAGCTCACACTCTCTGACGAGACTTTTGACAAGTTTTTCAAGGACATGAGGCTCTTTGGAGAAGGTGTCAGGGTTGTGTGCTTTGAGATGGTTGGCAGGGTGGCAAAAGTGTTTCCTTTTTTCATCCACAAGGTCAGCTAGCACTTTTCCTTCCTTCTCACCCAGGACGCCCAACTGGCTGAAACAATAAGTCAGCGGTGACCACAAGTGAATATGTCCATTAGAGTCAGAGTGAACATGTTGACGTGAAATTAATGAGAATGTCAGAATTGGGAAAATCACAGCTCGCTTGCAAGTTAAAGCCTTCTACGCTTCCTTCCTTCTTTCTGAGGTTCTTTGGAATTAAATTACTGATGTTTTGAGGCCTGACACCAGTGTGTTATACTGTAGCAGTGTGGGATAGGCTGGGCTGTATGATGCCAGATCAGATCGATAAACAGATTCATTCTGATATAAAAAGATGATCAGTTATACTCACTGATGTTTATGACGATTTGGTTATGTTAACCAAAGAAAGATTATCCTGCCAAAAAGGGATTTTTTGATTCTCTTCAATGTGTTTAGGGATTTATTGTGCTTTCTGCATCATACATTGCAAATCAATCACTGGGCCTGTCTCATGAAGACCGGGTGACTGTATATTTCACTTCAACTGACAACTTAATATAACTTCTAGATACATACAAATAATTATCCACACACACTCACACGTACTTCTCATATTAGGAACCCACTGAGGTGAAAGAAACAATGGGAATGTGACTGTGATTCTGAGATACAGTAATGACATTTTGAACATGCACACTCCGGCCTGTTCAGCTCAGGGATCCATTTCCCAAAACCATTGTAAGTTCGTAAAAACGATCGTACAACCTAATATCACAGTCTGTTTCCTAAAAGCATCGTAACTTGAGTGCTGTAGCGCTTAAAAATCATCATAGATCTACGAGTGCTCTGGAGTAACCTGTTTTATTAAATACTGTCCTCTGCAGTGCCCTTTTCCTTTTAGCAAGGTCCTGCCACTTCTTCCTGACTTCCTTCCCTGATCTTTTAATGCCCCTAGTTGCAGTCAGTCTTGTAGCAATATCCTCGCAGATTTTTTGTTTTTGTTTTATTTGTGCCTTTAACCTGCTGAAAAAAAAAGTTTGTATAGCTCCACCTCCTCCAAAATGACATGAATCTCCTCTTTTTGAAAAATGCATTTTCTTTGGTTCAGCCATTTTGCTGGTGTCTCCACCCTAGGTTTGTGCTTTTATAGATTATTGACTATTATTCGTAGAAAATGCACATCAGATGAAAACAATTAGGCTAAAAATTTCAAAACACAAGCGTGTGCTACAATTACGAGCCATCATACAAGGTGACATTTCAGCACTTGACATATGACAGCGACTCTTAAGTATCACATAATACAGCTGCGTGCGATCGTGCTTTTTGTGAAACGCACGTGAAATGAACACAAACGTTTGTGAAGTCGCTCGTAGAAAATACTCATAAGTGCTAATATCCATCGTTATCTGGAAACGCAGCCCAGCGTGATGCTACAACACCAAGAACATTTGATTGATTCCCAAGGAATGCAGGAACTCATGAAATGCATGTATATTTTGCTAGAAGAATTGTAAAGTCAGCACTACAACGTCAAACTCAATTTTCTTCTCATTATTTCTATATGCATTTCAAAGCACATTTTGAGGACATATGGATTTTATAGCCTGAACGGGAAGCCTATGGAACAAATTAGTTTCAGGTTCACCTGACCATAAAATGTTTTTAAGGAGGAAACATGTTATATTTCGTACTATTAACTATGACTTTTGCCTCAGTAAACTCCTAATTACTGCTTTTTAATAGTTAGTAAAGTAGTTACATTTAGGTAGGCTAGTGGGTAAGATTAAGGGATGTAAAATAAGGTCAAGGCATTAAAATGTGTTTTATACTAATGTTTTATAGTACGGGACAAACATATCGTCGTCTGAGACAGCAGAGAATAGCCAGAGTAAGCCAAGAGATAAACGTTTACAAAACCAGTCAGGTAAGGATCAAGGGTCTTATATAATATAATCATGGTAATCAGCTGATTGTCTCAAACGTAACCACCACATTTCTCCCTACATAGTAAACCCATAATACAGCGAGAGAGATAAGAACCTCAGGAAACTATGCAACTTTATATTTTTTCTAATAGGGTACTAAAAGTTTAGCTGGCTTAAATATGAGCTGTTACCATGTGGATGAGCTGGTTAAAGCGTATAGCCTTGTTTAAACTCGACGTGTCCACATGAGCCTTAACACTACTTTTGAGATGACCAATGAATTATAGGCTGGCTCTATGTTCACAAATGGTGAGCGCGAATTCCAGCGCAACGCTTCAGTTAATGGTCATAAATATCATTTGACACTATGTTTACTTACTTCACAGACACAGATGAAAATGAAAAGACAATTATTCAAAGTTCAGCTTTAGGAGGGGAAGAAACAGGGCAAGATAAGGAGACTAAGAGACAGAAAGAGTGATGGAGATGATGAGAGAGCAGGTATTGACAAATAATCTTATGACCACTGACATGGTTTTAAAGCTATTGTCATCAAATTTGTTTGGCCTTTAAACGTCTTGAAATGCACATATGTAAATCAGAGTAATAAAAATTTTCTCAGGAGAGCATGCCCCCGAACCCCCCTTTGCTCAAACTTGGGACCTTGGTAAATATAGGTAAACTTTGCCTACAGCCCTGGCCAGACAGTGTGCAACCTAATGGTGTTGGACCACTATAAATGCAATCTTAAATGGATATTTTAGCCAAAAAAAATGAAACTGTCCATTTAATGGATACATAGATCCACAAAATGCCTTTTTCCCTCATGAAATGCACATGCCCTCTATGCTAACGGGGATTTGCAAACTCCTGTCGGTTTGTGAAGCTAATAATTACTTAAATCATATAAATTATGACATTAAAATAAATAAATATTTGAAAAGAAAAACAAATAAATATAAAACACTTGTTGGACAATATAAAAAAGACTATTGGATTTATTTACTTGCATTTCATGTCACTGATAACTTGTTATATTATTGAAATATTAACTTAGGCTATCTATTAACTTTAACATAAAGTCTCAGGGGGTACTTAAAGAAAATATTTTAGCTCAAAAGGATTTGGCTGATACAACATTTTAGGATTTCATGCCCAAACTATGACACATAATGCACTGCTTGTGCAGACAAACAACGTTTTTTATCCTTTAATTTTCCTTTCATGGCAGTAACTTATCAAAACACAATGACATTGTATTTTTTATGGACAAATAATCTCATTTGTAGATGGCAACCTACTAGCAACCAACAGTATGGTGACCTCCACTGCTAAAATCCCTGTCAGTGCAAACTCTCCACCGACTGAGCTAGCTGTTCTTCTCGTCGAAGCTAAAAACATCTTACTTCTTGCTTCAATTAAAGACAGTGCTATAACTATCATGTACCCGTCATTGTTCCTCAAGGACATTTTTGTAACACTGCTCAGCTAAGACAGATAGCGAACTCACAGGGAGGGCAAACCACAGAAATGTAGATAAAGTCCGTATGGACACTTTTGTACAAACAGATGCCCCCCTCGTCTCCCTGTAAATGTTCTGCTTCTAACCGTCTCCACTTCTATACACATGAAAAAAAATGTTCTTTACCTCTCACACATAAACCTACACCCTGGAGAGAGCAGAAAAGAGATGCCCAATGGGGAAAAAAATAGAAAAAGCGCATGAGAGAATCTGCAGCTCAGAGAAATGTGCATACTAAAATAGACACCTTCCTCTTTCCTAGAACTTTATTTTTTCATGAATGATTAAATATTAAACCTACATTTCTGCTCCAGTTAATTGCATGTCAACACACAGGCAGGAGAGGCCAGAACTGGAAGCGAGTTTGTCAAGGGGTGGATGGAGGGCAGCGCATGATCCACATCTACACGGAATATCCTGGCAGGGTCTGGAAAAAGACGGGTTAAGCATCAACGACAATGAGTTGGAGAGCAAGAGTGTGTGCGTGTGTGTTCTGGAGAGTACAACTGTCAGGAAGAGCAACACCATCACTAATTCATGGGTAGCTTTTGCTCTTCCAGGCTGATGTTGCTCTTCAAATGACCTTTCTTCTCCCACAAACACACTTCTCTGCAGTACGTTGTCATGGATGTTGCTGCGCACCACTCTGATAAATGATAAAAGCGCATACAAGTTAATGGCGCATGCAGGGCTAATATTACGCTAAGTTTAATGTTGAATAGTTCAGAGAGCTAGCTGATTCAGGGTCTGTATGATAGTGGGTTGGCACTCAATAACCTCCTGGGCCCATATTCATAAAGAATCTTAATGCAAAGAAAGAGTAGCTCCTAGTGACAACATTCCAAGAAAAATCCTAGTAAAGAAAAAGATAATTCAGAAAGTATCTTAACCCATAGAAGTTATTAGGAGTCAAAATTATTAGGAGTAGAGACGATGACTTTTAAGAGGCTTAAGAGTTTCTTTAGCAGAGGAGAAAATGGCAATGGGTGGAAAGACAATGGATGACAGTGAGTTAATAAGATACTATAGATTGACACCACCCGAATTTTCCTTTAAGGACGGCCTTGTGTTCATCCACTAACTGGGCTAACAGTAACCACCGTTCCTCTGTCCAGTCGGACTTTGTCGTCCTTCTTGGTTTTGATTCCATGTTTGTTACATTAAAATCAACATTCAAATTCAAACCACTTAGACATGCCAGCAATCAGTGTAATTGGAAAGAGTGGAACCATTTTTATCATTCTAAGCCAATCAAATACCTTATAGAAAATTAACAGCATGGTAAATATAAAAAATGATTTATATACACAACGTGAGTGTACTGTATGTGTGAGAATGGTCGAATAGGAAAAAAAATGTTTATGTAAGTTCAAAGTGAAGGCTTAGAAAAGACCCTATCCTTAAAATCACTATTTTTTTTCCATCTTGGACAACCAACCAATCACAGTCTTCAGAAGATTGTGTCATACATAGCAACGGGATCAGCCCCGCCTCCTCACCAAGACTAAGTTTTTGTCTTTTCCTTACTCAGAGTTGCTCTCAAATCTAAGACTCCTACATAAAAGTTTTTAAGCTAAATTAAGAGTTTTCTGAGAGGATTCTTCGAATCTTTATGAATATGGGCCCTGGTGCTAGGAATAGAGGCGTCTACCTCTGTGTGAGTTGAGCCTTGGGTGAATCATCGATTTGTAATGTTACAATTGTATGCCGTCTAGACAGGCCATATTAGTTCATTCATCTCAGAATGCTCTTCATCTTCATCTCTTAGAAATCATTCAGGCTGACACAGGATGACTGAACACTACAGTCCTGCTAAAGACTTTATTCTTTTCCGTTTCTGTCCCTCACTATCATGCAAATGCCTGCCTATAAGTCACGTTAAGGATTGCATCCTCACACCTATGTGCCACATGTCCTTGAAAAATCTTTTAAAAAAGAAAACTCCCCTCTATATTATATAATTTTATGATTTTTTTGTCCCACCACAAGTTATTTTAGCATTATTTATATACTAATGTAATATGTATTAATATTTTCAATTAGCTTTTATATTTGAAGTTTTAATTGTATTATTATTTTTAATTTTTAATTAAAAATGTTGCCTTGGCAACATCTAATATTGATATTTAATTTTAGCATTATTTCAAGGGAAATTATTTTTAATAGTTATAGTCAATAACAACACTGCCTTGATTTTGATGACAGTTTTTTTATGTAATTAATAAGTAGTGACACTGTTGTAATGAAAATATATACACTCACCTAAAGGATTACTAGGAACACATCTCACAAATCTGCAAGATGCTATCCTATCAATATGGGCCAACCTTTCTAAAGAATGCTTTCAGCACCTTGTTGAATCAAAGCCACGTAGAATTAAGGAAGTTCTGATGCCGAAAGGGGGTCAAACACAGTATTAGTATGGTGTTCCTAATAATCCTTTTGGTGAGTGTATATATATGTAAGAATTGCAAGAAAATGCTTTTGAGATTAATTCATCTTAATACATAAAATATGTTCATCAAAGATTGGGTGTATTGAAGTCATTGTATGTTACATTGCAATTGTAATGTATTTTTGAATAAATAAATAGATCCGATGAGCATCACATCATTGATCTCTTATCAGACAGCACAAGGAAATTTTCTTCTGAAGTTAACAAAAAGCTTAACAAAAGGTTCTAAAGGTTGCAGTACTTCAATAACACCACAACTGTTAACAGCCACCTGTCCATCACTACTGGTGGTGACCTCATAACGAATCACAGACATGTTGGGAGAGAGTATACCATGCCCTTCATTATCACGGAAGGTCGGCTCCATCCGTTTCTTCCTTTTTACTTCAAGATTTCCATTTGATGTTCATTTTTTTTTTTTTGAATGAGCAGGGACCCCTCTTTCCAGACAGCAATTCAGAGGGCCAAAGCAAGAGCAATCAATTCTTAAACCAGAGACTGCAAACTGAAAAAGAGCAGTGAAAAAGGCTGCAGACGTATCCATATCAAAAGCTTTAAGGGCTACGGCTAAGAGTGGCGAGACGCTGAATGGGACTGAGGGTGTGCGGATGATTAAAGCTAACCTGCTCAGAGCAGCGACGGCTGTGCTCGGTTTGAGAGTACGCCACTCTCTCTTACGGGTGACATAATTGATTTCCACTGCTTCCAGCTTTTTCTGTGTTTGCCTGTCTGTCTCTCACTGAAATCAAGAGCAATATTGGACATTTTCTCTGGGCCCAAGAAGGATGCGATGGGAATTAGCTAGCGGCTGGGTCAGTACAGCAAGGTTCTGCGACATTCTGAGTCGAATTGAGAATACCCTTTTAATTCAGTTCTTGAATTTGAAATGAGGCAACAAATAAGATGCAATTGCAATTTACAATCGCTTACTATTATTATTACAGACACACACACACACATACATATCCAGTTATAATCCAAATTGTTCAACCTCTATTGCAAATCAGGTTTATTGGCAAAATGTACAGACTTTCAGTTGTTTGGAATGAACAAATCAAACAAAAGTAATTGACATATCTCAACACAACAAGGGCCAGATTTACCAACAGCTTGATCCCTCTTTTCGCGTTAAAAAACTACTGTCAGGATTTACTAAAGACACAGTGGGAAGGAAAGCACTTCTTAACCCAGAAGCTAACTGGTATATTGTGTTGGTTATTATGGAAATGATCCAGCTGCTTCTATGTTCTTTAATTTGTATGTCGTCAGCAGATCACGCACAGAACTTTCCGCTTCCATCAAAGCTTGTTTGGAATTGCGATGTCGAGCTATATTGCCCTGTTTAGTAAAATTGGCCTCAAATGTTTCAAGTGGTTTCCTCAAATTCAACTTAAAATGCAACTTTTAACGATTTCTGCAATCTCAAAACTATTAAATCCCTTCATGACAAACATCTTTAGTACTTAGTAGAACACCATTCTGCTGTTATGACCTGCTGCAAACAAGATACCAGACACCAGTTTCTGGCAGTGTTTCTGAGGAATCTTAGCTCATTCCTCATGAGCAATGGCAATCACTAATATTCTTGGGTTTGCGTGCTGCAACCGCCTTCTTCAAATTCCACAAGAGATTTTCTATGGGGTCCATGTCAGGTGATGGCCACTAAAGAATCTTCCAGGACTCCTTCAACCAAGCCTTGGTGGAATTTGAGACATGCTTAGGATCATTGTCCTGTTGTAATGTCTAATAATGGCCAAGCTTCAGTTTCCTCACTGATGGTATGGTGTTTTCTCAGAGGATTTCCTGCCTTCCATTTGTTGCCTATATATATATATATATATACATATGTGTGTGTGTGTGTGTGTGTGTGTAAACTCACCTAAAGGATTATTAGGAACACCACACTAATACTGTGTTTGACCCCCTTTTCGCCTTCAGAACTGTCTTAATTCTATGTGGCATTGATTCAACAAGGAGCTGAAAGCATTCTTTAGAAATGCTGGCCCATATTGATAGGATAGCATCTTGCAGTTGATGGAGATTTGTGGGATGCACATATAGGGCACGAAGCTCCGGTTCCACCACATCCCAAAGATGCTCTATTGGGTTGAGATCTGGTGACTGTGGGGGCCATTTTAGTACAGTGAACTCATTGTCATGTTCAAGAAACCAATTTGAAATGATTCAAGCTTTGTGACATGGTGCATCATCCTGCTGGAAGTAGCCATCAGAGGATGGGGACATGGTGGCCATAGAGTCAGAAACAATGCTCAGATAGGCTGTGGCATTTAAACAATGCCCAATTGGCACTAACGGGCCTAAAGTGTGCCAAGAAAACATCCCCCACACCATTACACCACCACCACCAGCCTGCACAGTGGTAACAAGGCATGATGGATCCATGTTCTCATTCTGTTTACGCCAAATTCTGACTCTACCATCTGAATGTCTCAACAGAAATCGAGACTCATCAGACCAGGCAACATTTTTCCAGTCTTCACACCCCTAAATGCATTGAAGCAACTGCCATGTGATTGGCTGTTTAGAAAATGCATTAATGAAAAATTGAACAATAATAATCCTTTGGGTGAGTGTATAACTGTAAGCAATTAGAATCAAAATGAATTGAACTTCACAGAAATTCATATAACTGCCATTTTTTTTAACTTTGTAAATGCGTTTTTAAAACTTAGATAGATGGATGGATCTGAGATGGATCTCATTTTGTCTACACCTTTCTTGCCATTCTTGCTTTAAAGTGGTCGGCTGATGTAAATCATTCATATTCACTTAACAATGCTCCACATAAATCTCCATTTTCAGGCGGAATAAGAGAATAGACCCGCTCTCAAGTTCTTCATTGCAACTTAATTATGTAAAGACTATCTGAAGTCACGCCAAGGGAACGCTAATCTACACCTCGAAATTGAACAAGATATATTATTGATGTCTTGCCTTCTTTTGATTTATAATAGGAAAGCTACCCCTATCCTCCCACCCTTTCATCCATTCAGTCCCCTCATTCGCTCACTCTTACTCACATTAACTACCAAATGCGCTCTTTACACCTTCTCAATCACTCCTTGGGAGATCCTCCCTGTCCATTAGCATTCAGATTAGGAAAGAGAGGGTTACAAATGACTTCTCTGATTTCCTGACTCCATGAGCTTTTAAGCAGCGTCTAAAAAGCCAAGGCTCTTGAGCTATTTGCTTACCCTTTTGTTGTTTAGATGGCATGCTTTCTGAAGTGCTCCTCATTGATTTGATTAAGATCTGCCGCTGCATAAAAACATCACGGCTCTCTAATGTACTTTTCCTCGTCTTTTCTGAAACATAGCAGAGTGATTAGAGAGAGGCATTCATCACCCCTCATTACGCTAGCAGTTGCACTCTAAGAAACGTGATCTCTCTGTCTCTCCTCGCTATCTTTGACACATTACCTCATATGCTCTGTCATCCACTGATACTGCATTCTGAAAGCTAGTTGCAGTGTATCTCCTCCTTCATCTCTGTTGCCATTATCCTGTGTGTCTATCTCTCCTTTACAAACTTCCGGAGAAAACTGCAGTTGTTATGAGCACTTGAGCGATGTCAAGCATATTAGTGCAGTGGCATGTAAAGCAGAAGACGGAGTCAGCTAATTTGCCACATACAGTAATAGTTGACAGAGGATCATTTCCAGCCACCTCAGCTGAAATGCTTCAGAAACCACACACTGCAGAAACATGCAAACTATGATAGCGTTACACATCTCTAGAGGCTTAAAAACCAAAGCAGACGTATAAAATGAGATTTCTAATGTGTGGAGGACTGCCAGTGTGACTCATATTATTTATTTGTCCCTATCTGTCTTGTATTTCTTGAAAGCTAAAGATAGGCCTATCTGTTGTTGCTGGCAGTCAGTTCAGTGGGTATTGGTAGTTCAAATAAGCTATTTTTCAGTACTTACGGGAATACTTGAACTAATTCAGAATTTAACAAAACTATAATAACCTTTGGTTGAACTGTACTACTACTACATTTTCAGAGCTTGACAACACTTGGTTATATTGAAAAGAGCACTGTTCCACAGCAAAGAGGAACATATTCAGGTTTGGAACAACACGAGGGAGTGCAAATGATGACAGAATGTTCATTTGTGTGTGAACTATTCCTTTAATGGTACTACTACCACATTTTAGTTGTAGAGAGTTATTAAAGCACAGAAGCCTGCAGTGGAGTATTCAAGGCCATGCCTCTCTCCAGCCTCAATCCGATTACCGATGACACTTTCACATCTACTTGAGGGAAGAGCTCTTTTGAAGCTTCCTCCTTTTCTTACTAACCCAGAGCCTGATTGTACATTAATGACATGGCACAGATCACAAGAGCTCAGAAGCTGATGTTAAAGCCCATCGCTCAGCAATCCAAACTAGTCTAATTAGAGATGTGACACAGGGAAGGTCAGTGACTGCCTTTGGTGGGATTACAGCAAATGGACTCCAGAGCAGCCTAATGGATCATCAGAGAAAGCCCCGGTGACTGTGGTCCGCTCTCCAGCCACACGCAGGCGTAATATTCCCACCTTGCTTTTTTGGGAATCAAGACACAAAGTCGCATGTGTACTTTTTAAGTTTGGATCAGCACACTTCTAAGTGCTCTCGGTGGTGTAGTTACATACCAGCATCTGATCATTCAGCCATGCTGCTTCGTTGCAGTTAGCTAAGGCATACACTTTCCACCCATAGATTAAAGCATATCAGTGACCATCAGAGCTACAAAACATCAGCTCATATCAGTCGTCATCAGGATTGATTCATTTATGGACACTGTGATGAAAACAACATCTGGGGGCTGGTAAATTGGGGTCATTTTAATTTTTAGATATATAATTATGGGACAAAGGGTCTTGAGCAAATGTGTAAGATTTAACTTTATTTGAAATAAATAAATACAAAACTTGAAATTAAGCTAAAACAGCTAAAATAAGATTTTTCATATTTCAATTCACCCCCTCTACAACTGTTTGTTTTTTGATGATGTATATGAAAGCCTAATTTTAAAAAAAGTTTGATTCCTGGAAGAGTCAAGAAGTTTAATTAAAAATTTAATTAATAAACTTTGGGGGTTTTATATTTGATTTAAGACATTGTGAGTTAAAAAGGAAAAGTGATGTAAATGTATTGTTAAACCCTGAAGAAAATTCTGCTCCTAAAGTTTCTGGGATTCTGAAATGTAATTATTTTAATTATAATCATTTATATTACAGTGTACCTCTAAATAATTTGATTTAGTTTAGAATATTCTAATAGTATTATGGACAATGCCTTACATTAAGGTTTGTCATTTATCTGGTTAGTCTGGTTGTGTAAAAGCTTGGTTAGGGCCGTCATCATGTGAGAAGAACCAGAATTAAGCATTCGATATATTATCATGACAACTCTGACATTGATATCTTTTTTTCCCTATACAGTTAGGTTTGGGTCAAACGTTTTTTTTGTACAACCCAACCATTTGTAGAAATTATTGTGAATGTCGAATGAACTTCTCACCTGATACCAGTCTTGAACAAACTTGTAGGGAAACCAAAGCTTAACCCAATGGTTGGAAGCATTACATGATTGAAAGGGGTTACATTTTGTACTGTTACGGTGACAACTATATTTGCCATGCCAGATTGTTGCACCCAAAATTATCCTGCCTCTTATGGGGAACATATTTGATTTGACATTAAAAGTGCTCGAGGAGAACAAAAAGTATTTCTGACTTCTCACCTCTGAGCTTACATGGTAAAAATCAGCTGTAGCCTGGCAGGAGGTATTAAACGGCATCTTTTAATTTCGGTCTCTCTTCATTCGCCACCCGTTCTCCTCTACTCTTCCTCTCGTTCCCGCTCATTATACTTGCCAATCTAGAAGGAGGGAGGAATGACCTCCAGGGCTGATATTAAAGAGGGCTGAGCAGAGAGCTGCAGTGTGTGTCCAACAGACTGGGATAGAGCAGCAGAATGCAAGCCAGTATAGTCCAAGATTCATAATTTATATTCCATTCCTCATGTTTGCTTCAGCATAGATCATTTCCCGCTCTCTCCACAAACACAAATCTTTTCACTATTCCCTGCTGCCCGCCCATTTGCCCCCTTCCCTGTCACAAGCATCCCTTTCCAGATGGCTGCCACTACATTTCAGTGTTAACTATGGTCAGCACGTCCTTCCTCAGGGGTATTGGCACTAACCCACTTTCCCAGCCCGCCTATATTGATCCCTCATGAAGCCTCAACTACTTTACTATCTCTCCTCCTCCTCACACCTCCATTCCCATTCTCCCAGGAAGTTGGGTGTGAATGTCTTCTTGGATTAACATGATCTGTTTTCCATTGAGAGATACAGTCTCTTGTTGGCAATCTTTCATGGAGATACTGTCCAAGCAGCTTGGTATTAATAGTGAACCACATATGTAGATTAAACATTGAGTAATCTTTATTTGCCTTTTTATAAGCAGGGGTCTTGTTTTGAAGACCTCTGGCTTTAAAATTATGGCAGAACCAAGTTGAAAATGAAAAAAAATGTTACTGAATCACAAAACACAGAGAGCAGAGTTCTCATCAAATGGACAAGAAAGTATGTTTATTTGCACACTCATGGACAATAAATATGGACAAACCTAGCCATTGGGTTACATTTTTAAATGACATTTTTAACCCAATGGCCTGGTTGGTCCATATTCGAATCAAAATTGGGTTAAAACAACCCAGCATTTTTAGAGTGCGGACAGTTATTCTGCTTTAATGTGTCTGATTTAGGAATTATGCAAATCAGGTAACACAAAAGTGTTTCACTTTATTAATTTACTTTATTGATCATCCAAATTAGGTAACATGAAAGTTAACATGTTCTCCATGTTCTGCTAAAAACAATTTTCTATGCAGTACAAAGAACTAACTTGCAATAAAAATGCTTTATGATGCTTGCAAATGGATTTTAAATTAACCAAGATGAGGTTAAATCAATATCTGTTTGGCATACACACCTGACCTCCAACAGAGAGGAACACATTGACCTGATATGACACCATTATATCACCAGTGTAATCCAATGCAATCTCATTTGTCTACTTTAGAATCTGAACTCTGCATTTTCTGTACTGACTGCCAGCTAATATTCCAACAGTGGAGTGAGGCTGGCTATTACCGATTGACTGTTTTTGACATTATGCTGCATTTGTTTACAATGCTGCATGCTGAGACTTCATTCCTAATTGTCAGCAGTAAAATGCCAGACGGTTGCAGAGACACATCAGGGCCAGAGAACTCCTCTGTAAATAGCAGCCTAAGTGGCATCCCCCTTCTAAAATATCAGCGGGTGTGTTGAGTATACTACAGTTATAAAAGCTAGTCAAACCACCACTTTGGAGCCCTGAGTAAATCTACAAGCAAAATTCATCAGTTAACAAGGTGGTTCTTTGTGAGACCCGGCGCTTGGGACAGAAATGCTACCTTATGCATCCTGAGAGAGGAAGATGCAAGAGGCAACCATTGGGATTGTGACTTTAAAATGTACTAAATCATTCTGCTGAGAACTCACCAGTAGGGGGAATGTTACTGTTCTAAGCATTTACAAGGAACCAGTTATTGCTTTCAATAAAGGCTCAGCAATCCATTTGCCATAGACGGCACATCCTGGAGTGAGTAGTATAATACTCACAGCAACACTGATCTCAATAAAGAAAAGCTTTTTTTATCTCATTTTGTGTGGCAGCTGTGTGTTTAGCGACGTATAGGGTTTTGTTAGCATGTGTATGTAATCTTCACAGTGTGAACTGGTCTGATCGTCACATACAACTGTAAAACAGCTGTTGAAAGCATCTATTACAGTTCCACTGGCATGATGATTTTATGCTTTAGGTACATTTAAGAGCATGCATTTTAACTCGGCTACTTAAATAGACATCAATTTAAATAATCACAGACATGTCCCTGACGTGAAGGCCGTTTCAAACAGCAGGTTGCAAAATTATGCTACCTTCTCGAATACCTGCTTTAAGTCAAATTGCATGTACTGCTAAAATCTCAGGGGAAATGTTCATCCAAGAAGGCAGGCATGAGAAATGTTATTAGAAATTTGATTATATTTTTTATTCAATACTGGAAAATATTGATTGAAAATGCTCTGCTCTAAAATTTTGATTCACTGAGAGCCAGAAACACATTTGGAGATTCGTGCTCTGAAGTAAAATGGAAAGCCTCTTCTAATGATAGTATCATGTTGCAACTCCAAACCGACTGTCACCCAAACTTTTAAAATTTGCTAGTGAGAAAAATGACACAATTACATCAAATAAATGAATTTATATATATAAAGATACATTTACTGTACATTAGTGCAGTGACTAAAATATATGCATTGGTCACATCACATTAAAAAGCTTCAAATCATCAATTATTGTTTGAACACTAAGACTTGTTATCTACAGCAAGAAACTAGAGTCTATTTACACCAAGTAAAAATAGCCGGTCTTGTTGGCAGAGACTATTTATACTAACTCCACCCTCCAATTTTCTAAATGAGCCTGAAAAAATCGTCACTAGGCAGCTTCATTAGGTTTTGGAACAGAGATTTCTTTATGATATTTAAGTGTTTTTTGTTGTTGTTGTTTTTGTTGTTATTGTTGATAAAAGCCAATGTGATTTAAATGTGTTGTGTAATCATAAGCATCATTTCTGGCTTACGACACCCACAAGCACATTATAGTATGTAGGGATGTCAAATTTTCATACTGAAAATTGGCTGCGGCGTTATGCTGTGTCTACCCGGCTGATTTAATTTGGAGAATATTAGCTGATATTCATGTTTTGAACACAACAGCTGTGTCTCTGCCCCCGATTATTATTTCAGCATCCATTTCAGCTTTTTAAGAGCTCTGTCACATAATTCACTACAGCTAAGCTGATGGACAGTGGGACAAAAAGACAGCTGTATCAAGCCTTTGCTTTTAACAAATGGATGGTTTTCAGAGCATAAATATCCACAGGCAGGCAATTGGCTGGCCAAAAACAATGGCAATAGCTCTTTTTATGCCCATATGTGATCAAGCTGTGTTGTACTGATGATAATGGGCTGTTGGATTAAATGCCATCTGTAAAGTAGCCATTAACAGGGCTGTCAGGCCCATGCAGGCAGCTACTGTATAAATGTCACCCTTTAGGCTAACTACACAAGAGAAAGGCCTGTCGATGAGAGTTCAATGAGGGGAAGGTATAATATGGCCCCTGACACAGCAATCGATGAAGTGTGTCTGTAGGGGTGTGTGTGGGGAGGGGGTTTACGTGGGGATACAGTGCTCCTCTGCCGCCAGAGATTGGATCAGGCTCTGTAATGGAAGCCTGGCCAGGGTGAGTCAGATCTTACTGGCCTGTGTCTCAAATGTTCCCATCAAAGCCAGCAACCACTCCAGTTTCCATCAGCCTTCCTTCTGTTCCTACTCTACCAACTGTTAGCACTAGGAACCGCCAGAGGAAAAAGACAAACACCCTTCCAAATAGTAGCCATGATGATGGGGGGGATGAATGAGCAGACTGCCAGCAGCTTCTGTTCAGACTCTCCTCACCTAGTCGGCCCTCACACTGGGGAACCAGGGACAGATAAAGGGGAAAGGAGAGATATGACCGAGACAGACATGACATAATGATGGACAAGAGGTACTGGATTAATAGACTCTGCTGTGCCACTAGAATGAGAGGTTAGGTCTGGGAGATCAAAAGAAATGGAGAGAAAGAGAATGAGGATGTTCATGCTTTTGCCTCTGAATTAATCATTCCAGTCAGAAAGGATAAATGGATGTAGAATGCACATACACTCAGCTAAAGGATTATTAGGAATACCGTAATACTGTGTTTGACCCTCTTTCGCCTTCAGAACTGCCTTAATTCTATGAGGCATTGATTCAACAAAGTACTGAAAGCATTCTTTAGAAATGCTGGCCCATATTGAAAGGATAGCCTCTTGCAGTTGATGGAGATTTGTGAGATGCACATCCAGGGCATGAAGCACCCATTCCACCACATCCCAAAGATGCTCTATTGGGTTGAGATCTGGTGACTGTGGGGGTCATTTTAGTACAGTGAACTCATTGTCATGTTCAAGAAACCAATTTGAAATGATTCGAGCTTTGTGACATGGTGCATTATCAGGCTGAAAGGATGGGTACTGTACATGGTGGCCATAAAGGGATGGACATGTGGCTGTGGCATTTAAACGTTGCCCAATTGGCACTAAGGGGCCTAAAGTGTGCCAAGAAAACATCCCCCACATCATTACACCACCACCACCAGCCTGCACAGTGGTAACAATGCATGATGGATCCATGTCCTCATTCTGTTTACGCCAAATTCTGACTCTACCATCTGAATGTCTCAACAGAAATCGAGACTCATCAGACCAGGCAACATTTTCCGGTCTTCAACTGTCCAATTTTGGTGAGCTCTTGCAAATTGTAGCGTCTTTTTCCTGTTTGTAGTGGAGATGAGTGGTACCCGGTGGGGTCTTATGCTGTTGAAGCCCATCCACCTCAAGGTTGTTGTGTGTAGTGTTGTGGCTTCACAAATGCTTTGCTGCATACCTCGGTTGTAACGAGTGGTTATTTCAGTCAGAGTTGCTCTTCTATCAGCTTGAATCAGTCGGCACATTCTCCTCTGACCTCTAGCATCAACAAGGCATTTTCGCCCACAGGACTGCTGCATAGTGGATGTTTTTCCCTTTTCACACCATTCTTTGTAATCCATAGAAATAATTGTGCGTGAAAATCCCAGTAACTGAGCAGATTGTAAAATCCTCAAACCAGCCAGTCTGGCACCAACAACCACGCTCAAAAATGCTTAAAACACCTTTATTTCCCATTCTGACATTCAGTTTGGAGTTCAGGAGATTGTCTTGACCAAGTCCACTGCCATGTGATTGGTTGATTAGATAATTGCATTAATGAGAAATTGAATAGGTGTACCTAGTAATCCTTTAGTTGAGTGTATTGTTTGTTGTTATTTATTAAAAAGAAAAGAAAGAGGAAAAAGGACATTTGTCCTTTAAAGAGAAAACAAGTATTGTATGTCAAACTCACTCTTTTGATGTGAGGGCATCTCTGCTAAATGGGCCGTGAGTCAAGGCTGTTTTCTTTGTGTGTATGTTAGATAACAGGGAGCATCCTTAACCAATGTGACTGTGTTTTTGAAAACAGACCCTTGTCTGCAGCTAATGATAACTGAAACTTGATGACCTCGGAGTATCCCAGAGTCAACTGATGCAAAATTAAGTAAAATGTGCAATATTACTTAGGAGTCCCAGATCCTGTAAAATATGTGTTTTTTGTTTGATTGAATAAGTCAACAAGTACTTTTCCAGTGTATATGGCAGTCAGGCGTTTCGCTTGCAATAAACACAGATTTATAAGCTTCTGTTTTAATTTTGGGGCAAACAGGGATTTCTGTCTTCATTTTTGGGGCAAACAGGGATTTCAGATAATACACTGATTACTTCTTTCCAAAAGGATTGTAAGTGCTCACATTGCCAGATGCAATGAAATAATGTTTCTTTATGAGTTGTACATTTTTCACAGAAATTTCTTTTCCCAGATATTTATCTGGGATATTTGGATTGAATCTATTCAACTTTTCAGGTGTTATATATCCTCTCATTATCCATTTATTATATTGGATAATTTTAAAACGAGTGTTGATCAATAATGTTTGTGCTTGGACACAAGTTTTTTCCCATTCATTCTCTATAACATCCATCTGGAGATCATTAATCCAAGCCAGTCTTTTATGATTTGTTAAATCTTTACAAGCATTAACAAATTGGCTGTATATCAGAGATTTTACCTTTATCATTGGGATTTTTAACTGCCATTTCTTCTAAACTACTTATGGGAGGTCAACTCCATTGATTTGACTTGGACAAAAACTACAATAAAACCTGTTGGAAACCGACTACCGATTCTGTGTGCTCTTTCGATAACTATTGGACTTGGAAAGGTAGATGCTCGGAACACATCAAACAGCCACTTTTGGAAAGTTTGCTGCATCTTTCCCTTCTACTTTTCCAGGCAGGTTGACTAAACGGAGATTGACGGTTGCGATTCTCTAAGTCATCCAAACCAAAGGTGAGGTTTCTGTAACTTTCCAACATTATCCTTGGTTTCACTAATTCGGTGCTCCGCTTCTGATCCTCTGCCCCCAAATTTGGAAATGTCATTATCTCATGAATAGCGTTCAGCTTTGAATTTTGAAGAGAAAAAGGTCTTCATGTCAGCCTTCATTACCTCATTATCCTCTTTGTTGATCACGCTAACAGCACCCACTGGCTTAACGCTAGCTTTGTTCCCGTCAGGAGTTTCCTCAATTTTATCCATATTTTTCTTTGTGGTTCTTTGATTTGCCGTGACGAATCAACAATCTTTGTGGTCACGGCTAAACTCGGATAATACTCATTCAGCTAAATGTCTTTAACTGGCTGTTTATGATTGGAACGTTGAGTCGTACGTCTACCTAGCTCGCTGTTTGGATCCCCCAATATTACTATTTGAAATAATATGTAAAATGGTAAATAATGTTTTCTATTTTTACATATTTTAAAATGTAATTTATTCCTGTGATGCAAAGCAGAACTTTTAGCATTATTACTCCAGTCTTCAGTGTCAGATCCTTCAGAAATCAATCTAATATGCTGATTTGCTTCTCAAAAATCATTATTTTCTTCATATTATTTCATCTTATTATTATTCACTAAAGAGTGAATGTGTCAAATAAATGGTACGAACATGCTTGTCACTTGTGCAAATGTGATCACCTCTTATTTCATTCGAATAAGGCTTTCAACTTTTCATTCAACAACTGACATTCTCAGCATCACCTTGCAGAGTAATTTAACAGTACCTATTTAAAGGAAGAAAAGAAAAGGAATTACAATTAAATGAACTACTATATGAGCACAAAAATCTCCTTTTCATGGGCTGTCCTGCAAAGCTTGTGAAACTTAGATGCATGCAGCATTTGAATCCCAAACCACAATTCTACACCTCGACTCTCCACCATCAGGGCTGTCAACAGTGCAGAGGAACACAGCACATGGTCCATAGCATGTGCCATCTGAGCTTTACACAACACAGTCCCTACCCACCATGGCAGACCTTGGTCTAGACAGCTCTGCTCCTCCAGCATACGGATGAGGGAAAAGAAACAGCTTGTACAAATCACTACTTCTCCCATATCAACACAACAATAGAACAGGACAGCAGAATTACTGTAGCGCTCAAAAAAAAAAAGGAGGAGTACTTCGAAAACAGACTCGCATGAGGAGAATAAAGTAAACACTGGCTGTAAATTTTATTGTTCCATTAATCAATATGACAGCCGGCTGGCTCCCGTAGCCATCAGCAGGGGGAATACAGAGCAATGACATACAAAAGGTAGAATAAACCCTGAATGAGTGGCCGTCATCAATCCAGACGACAAAACTACCCCTGACCCCGATGGGATTGTTTTTAGGCAATTGAAACCAACACTAGTCCTTCTATGCTAATATTCCCTGCCTGTTTTAGTGACGACAAAAATAATATGCAGACAAAAGTCATGTTTGTTAGCTGTGGTATCCTTATTGCTTTTATTCCCTGTCCATTTTCCTCACCAGGAATCATAAAGGACCAACAAATATATGGCTTGCAGAATTTATTCTAGTCTTGTAAACCCTTACAAAAAAGAAGTTTATTCAAGTGCGTTATTAGTACACTTCCTTTAAACCAAAAATATAATAAAGTATACTTTTCAGTCTACTTTTTATGTACTTCTCAAAAATATCCTTAAAAATTGCAAGGTATACCTGACTTACTGGATACAGACCAAAAAGTCTAAGTATATTTGGACTTGTACTTAATATTTTCATCTAGTTATACTTCAAAGTATAATTTGTAGTTGATGCTATTTTCTTCTAGAAACAAACTTTGTTTCATTATGTTCCTGTAAAGCTGCTTTGAAACAATCTGTATTGTAAAAAGCAGCAAATAAATAAAGGTGACCTGACTTGTTTCACTGTTATATGGTAGGGGCGCTATTACTTATCTTCTGAAAGTGTACAGAATCTCCGGATTAAATCACAGGTGAAGAAGAAGCAGACACAAGCGATAGAAGATTGATTACAGAAATGTAAAATAACGCGATCATCAAACATTAAACAGCGCAAGTTCAAAACTGCCAAAACACAAATCACTATGAGGATATGCCGATACACGCCGTTTACATGACCAAAAATTCGAGTTAGAAAAGGGGTACCTCAGGTATAATATCCCTGTTTTTAAAATCCGGGATATGAGCATATTCGGGTTTTTGCCGATGTTTACACGGCCGTTCGCGACCCGGTTATTGCTAATATCCCGGTTTTGAACGGGTTATTGGTTGCATGTAAACGTAGTCATTGATTTGTTTGATGTACATTTGCTCAGACTTTCAAATACTTCTAGTGCATTGATATCAGTATACTTACTACATAAAGAACACTTTAAATATATTTTACTTCAGTATTAGAGCCCGACCGATAAAGGATTTTGAAGGCCAATACCGATACAAATATTTTTTGGTTTTAAAATCCGATAATCCGATATATCGGCCGATATATATATATATATATATATATATATATATATATATATATATATATATATATATATATATATACAGTATATATATATATATATATATATATATATATATTTTTTTTTTTTTCAGAAATGCACAACAAAACATTAACAGATTTCCCTAACATAGTTATTTGTAGTTATTTATGAGTTTTAACTAAAATAATATGATAAAGCATTTTAAAAAGAAACTTGTTTCTTTTATTGTCACAACAGAACAGGGGAACATCAAAATATATTAAAGTTCTGATAAATAAAATAATAATTAGTCCCTACATTGCCTTATAAGCTTATAATTACAATGTCAGGTTAGCTAGTCTATGATGAGCCATAATTTACCAATAGATAACGTCATACTGCAAATTGTAAAACATTTTCAATTTAACAGGCCAGGGAGAGATGATTGAAGCGTGTTTCGTCCATTTTTATTTTATCTTGAAATATTCATTTAGCGGCCTTATAACTGCCAATACCGATAGTTAGGAAAATGTCTAATATCGGCCGATAATATCGGCCGGCCAATATATCGGCCTGGCTCTATTCAGTATACTTAATAAAACGATCTTAAAGCATTCTTATTTTTTGTAAGAGAAAGCATATGGTGCAAAAGACATCACAACTAAGCTTTCAAAATGAGGATAGGCTAACTTTCAAACACCTAATCAAACATTTGTTCATCAGAGCCAAACTTTTCCTCTTCTTTAATTTCCTTTCTAGCACATTTTATTTTCCCCTCCCTCATTATCCCTGACCCTTGCCTCTGAATCTGATGGGCACAAAGAGTCTTCATTGTGGTGCCTGGGGAGATGTTTAAAAGCCTTTTCTCTGTGCTTATATGAAATACTTGCCAGCCCTGCCATTGTGCTCGGTAACTGACCACCTAAAAATACATATCCATCAGATGCATTCACAAACCAGAAGCCTGCAGTGAAAAAGCAGTGAATAGCACCCCCTTTCTCCACTCTCTTAAAACAACACAGAAAACCAACTCTCCAGACCTCCTCAGATGCTGCCCTATGCTTATCTGGGCAGCAGGAGAGTGTGGAATTGGATTTAGATGATGCTGCTTTCTGGTACTTCTTATTGCCACAATTCCCTCCTTGATACTGTGATTCCCAAAAGCCCAAGCAAGACTTGATGAACATATTGGGCTCCCTCTGCTTGTCTAATTTGCTCAAGGCTTGGTCAGCTCTTTTTACAGTCTGAATTCATTTATCAGTCAAAACAAGTTAGAGCCTCTGAGTGTAAGAACTGGGATGTGAGACTGTAAAGTAGGACAGCACACTAGAGGAGAATGAGGATACAAATGCATTTTTACAGCTTTTAAATAAAATGTGCGAAAAAGGCGATATTTACGAATAACGGTAACCAAACAGTTGAAAGATCCCATTGACTTCCATGCTATTTATGGAAACTTAAACTGTTTGGTTACCGACATTCTTCAAAACTTCAAACAGTGGTTAGTTGTTAAGTCTCCCTTATTTTTGTTGTAATCTATGCATATAAAAATGTTTGTTCAAATCTCTACCTATAAGCAGTAGTAATAGTAATGTCGGATAATAAAAGATAACATGAGGGAGAGAATAAGAAGCAACCTCTGAATGCCCATGCATCCTTTAGCCAATCAGAAGCAGAGCTCTTTTTCTTTGTGGTTTCTCTCCATGACCTTGATCGCAAGCAGAAGCTATACAGTAATTAGTGCAACTTGTGGAGATGTTCATCCAAGAGGCATTAATGCATATCAGCCTTCAGGTCCTCATCCGTATTTCTCCTCCTCCTCCTCTTTCTCGTTTGTCTGCCTCTCCCTCCCTCTCTCTAGCTTCCGGAGTCACTCAACCTTGTGATTCTGCGCACACTGCATTGCAAAACAGGCCCTGGTCCCAACAAACAAGCACACAGCATTTTATCATTCCATTTACAAATATCTGCATTCATAGCAAATGCACATGGAATAAATAAAGAAAGATGCAGGGGACAGAGATGTTCTTTCCTCCCTGGTGATTTCAATGACACAGTGGTCAGATGCACAGATGCTGGAGGCTCCACAATGAGATCCACTCCGTGAAAACAACAACAGAAAGACCTTAATTGCTCAGTCAAGCAAAATGATGGATTTTTTTCATAGAGATATGTAGTTTTTGAACTGGAATAAAATGCACGAAAAACAATGAAGTAGGAAAATCAAATAGAATAAAGAAGTAATACATTTTTATAAGCCTTCATTACACAATCAAGCGGTAACCAGTACTTTAAAGTAGAAATGGGTTCGAGTACTTGGACGTGACTACAATGACTGATCACGAAGGTATGAATAATTTCAAAACTTTTTCAATTAACAAAATTCAGCAACAACTACACTCAGAAATGTCATTTAATTTGGTTCATTTTGCATCGGTTAACTATACAGTAGTGACCAAATGTGATGTCCAGAGGGGACATGTTTCACACTTTTAATGACATGCACTCCAGGTTCAATTAAACAAACAAAATATGAGGAGTATAATACACTAAATTTGGTTAAGGTCTTAAAACTACAAAATTAATTGGCAAGTAAGGCAAACCCCAGCATATAAATTGAAGAACCACAAAGAAAAATATGGATAAAATTGAGAAAACTCCTGACGGGAACGAAGCTAGCCTTAAGCCAGTGGGTGCTGTTAGCGTGATTTTTCTATTTAGCAAAAAACTAAAAACTCACAGAAAATAAAGCATACATCGACTACATTAAAATCCTTGTGCAAGTGTCATGCTAATCTCCTCTTCAAGTTCTCTCTAAAGTTGAGTTTCATTGGAAGACCTGAATGACTTTTCAAAATTCAGGTTTGTAATTTCACTGCGCGTTGTTGGATTTGATCTCCAAACAGATTCTCCATACTTGGCTTTATTGCGTTCAGCAGGATTCCCAAGTAGCCTTTTGGTCCATTTTTAAACTACCAGCAACTTTGTAGATCCATCCAACACCTTCTGCAGACATGCATCCCCAATACCATATACCATGTTTCCCCTACCATGCTTAGCGGTGCCACTATTGTATATGGTATCAAACCACTCCAGTCATCTATTATGAGCATACCATACACCATCCAATGCTAGATTGTTAAATTTGGACTTGTTGGACTGCAGAACACAGCACCAATCTTCCACACTCCAGCCCTTGTTTTCATTGACAAATGCAAGTTGTTTTTTACATTTGATAAAACTAATAAAGGGTTTCTTTCTTTACTGGTACCTCTAAATCCAGCCTCTTATAGCTGTTGGCTTACAGTTTAAGATGAAATTGTGGGAGGTCTCATCCAGGTCTTTAGAAGCTCATTTTAGGTGGTCTTACTTTTAGGCGATATATTTATACTTCCTTGAAAAGCACAGCACTTTACATTCTGCATGATAGTGGTCTCACTGTGCTTTGAAATAATTTTGTGGAAATTGTGACCATTCACATCCTAGACAAAAGCAATATCCAAAATTGTCCAGATTTAGCCATTTTATCAATATCCTCCTTGGTTGCAGAGTACAGCTCCTTCCATCTAGCCATTTTCACTAAAACCCACAAAATAACATCTAACATAGATGTTAGAGATGTAGATCTACTTGCCACACAGTAATTTAACATAGTAATTTGATTTCATAGTAATTTAACATCTAATAGTAATTTAACATTTAATAGCAATTTAACATCTAACATAGATGTTAGATGTAGATCTACTTGCCACACAGTAATTTATTGAATCATAGGCTGTGAACAATGAGTGCAAGCTTGGTTATGACCATTAGGAAAAAAATGACATCCACACAATTCGGTATGTTTCATTGCATCAGTCACATTGAATGAACTGTACAACATCCATAACTTGCATACAAAATGTGATGACAATTTCCCTAAAGGCCGGACATCCCTTTTGGGAACTATTGTACATTTAATGAGTTCAGCTATTTGAACTTATTTGGCTTGCTGTCCACTGAGCCATACAAAAAAGTATTCAAGTTTGAGGATCCACAGAAGGCGAGAGAAACAGTGCTGAACTGAACAAAGCAAATCCCACTATGGGTTCGATGGACACCGATGGACAGTGTTGGTTTTTCTGAGATGCTCTGAAAAGGTTTTTTTTTTTTTCCCCCAGAACATAAAGAGCAGAGATTTACAGCCTGAGGCAGAGCTTGTCAAACCACACTCCTCTCCTATACTCTGCTGTGTGAGACAGAGTCTAATGCTGTAGACATCCAGACCACTGCACTGCTGCAGTTCCTCAGCCTTCACAGTCTGCAAACCTAAACAGAAGTATCAAGCAGCCATTCGCTGATACATGATTCACCACTTTCAAATACAGGAAGCATTCTCAGGGAAGCTCTGAGCGCATTATGACTTCAAATTTCAAATTTAAACTCTCCATATCATACAATAAAAGAGGAGGCTTTCTGGTACATCTTCCTAATCTGTGTGTGAATTAATAACAAGTTTTTGGTTTTTGCTCTGAAAATGGGTTGGGAGGGAGAATCTTTGTTGTATACAGTACATAAAAAATAATAATTGCAATGCAGCCCCTGTTCTGGCTCACTATTGAATAGGAACAAAACTGTTTCCTCTTCGTTTTTTGTTCACTACTATTTTCATTTGCTGTCTTGTTGGTTGAGAGAGAGAGAGACATTAAATAGCAATCATAGCTTGATGGAGTGAGGTCGTGGGCCACAGTCAAATGGGAGGGAAGCAAATGACAGCCTGGTAGGTGTAAAAATGAGAACGCAGGTAACAGAAACATTAAATCTGCATATAAACGTTCAGTTGACTAGCACAACCGAGACTGTTTTATGCCATAATGAAACCATGGACCTGAACATTACATGTCTTCACAAATACTTACACAGCAGCATATTAAGACAACAATTTACAACCAGTTCCATTATAAGAAGATCGATAGAATGACAGATGTAGAGATGGACGCACAAATAGATTGATGGATAGAACGAAAGACAGAAATTTGCGATTAGATGTTGCTAGTGTTCTAGCTGGTTGTGATTCTAGTTAACTTAGTTAAAAGATGTTTTGGGTGGTTGGTTGGGGGGTTCAATGATATTACTACGTAGATGCTTGCTAAAGTGTTTTGGTGGTTGCTAAGATGTTTCTAGGTGGCTGCTAATGCATTCTGGTCAGTTGTCATGATTTTTATAGATGATTGCTAAGATGTTTTGGTCGGTTTCTTCTCAACCAGTCGTATTTATTTTATTGGCTTGCCACACAAGAGAGACATCTCTAACCCAAACACAAAGACCATACGTCCCATTTGCATGTTTTTATCTCGCTAGGCAAGTCAACTGCTTGATGTTTGCTGGCTCACACAACCAGATGTGTTTTATAGTTTATTTGGATCTGGATCAGTCACAGTGACAGTAGGACGGCTTAGATGTGCTCTGTGTTTGGAGTCCCCACCGGGAGGTGTGAGTTCTGTCTTGGTCTACTGCAAACACCTCACAACATGAAACAGTTGGACAATCATTAGGAGGAGGATGGAGTATTGAAGTGATGAAGAGGATGTCTCCTGGAAGTGTGTCAACAAGAAAGGAGAAAACTAATTAGTGAGGCTTTTGCTGGGTATGCAACATGACTATGGGGTGAGGACAGTTGCAGGATTGAATGAGATCACAGGATTCTAACTATATTGATTTTTGGCATGTGGGATATGTTTGACACCTATCTGCTCACAGACAGTGGCCAGGGGAGCAAAACACAGCACAAGTGTGGAAAAATCTAAAAATATAACAATGCATGCAGGCCTCAACAATGGATGTTTTCTGCTTCAGTAGCTCTGTCAACATTTCGACTGGTCCTAAGATGAAAAAGCAATATTTTACAATATATCTATTTATCTAAAAAATAAATACATTTGTTAAAAATAATCATCGCTGGGGGCCATGATCTCTGTCAACCCATGAATCGTGAGGAGTGTCTGTGGGTTTTACCTGATCTCTGATCAGTTTTATACATTGGTAGACTATTTAATTAGACATTAGTATAATTAAAATTAATAATGGTAGTTCGTCTTATGGGCCTATTTAGCTGAGCAATTCATAGAACTAACAAAACAAACCCTGATAATTCATGAGAGGAAATACTGTATATGCACTTGATAATCTTATTAAATGATTAGATGAATGCATTTGAAAGATTTTACTTTTAACAAAACATTTGCAATAGATTTGTAAAAGTTTTTTTGCATGTTTGGCCGGGTTATTGTTGCATTTACAATGTTCTGACCACTAGGGATCACCATTGAGACTTGTGTTGGATTGTTTTGAAGCCTCTACACAATATGGCACATTTTTTTCAACTGTTTCATTGTTTCACGAAGCCTTCACTAGAGCCAGGTAGGCATGCTGCTGTATAATATAGAGTACATGAATTACCTGTAGCATATCTATACAGGTGGAGCTGGGGAAGGTGGAGGGATGCTGACCAAGTTGAGCAATAGTTAATTGGCTATTGATACAGCATGAACCAATCAGCGGTGCCCTATAGAGAATGATGTGATTGTAAGAAGGTGACTGTGACTGAGTTAAGTACCTATTAGCACCATCTAGAGTTTAATGATAGAACTTTTTCTATCATGACTTTTTTATTTTCACATGTATTTTAATGGCACATTTATGCTAGCAGAATACATAGCAATACTCTATATATCACACAAAATCAAATGTTTGCGAGGCGTAAAAATACATACACATAATGAATGAACGTAAGATGTGATGTTATATTTGGACAAGCTAGCAAGAAACACTCTTAAACATCCTAAATCCAATGCTAACATGACCCCTATTCTGGATTCAGTTAGCAACAAATATTAGGATCAACCATCTGCTAAAGGAACACCCTAAGACGTATTTTTGTCAATGGCAGTGTTTTATAATATAATTGTGCTGCTATGTGTGCCAGTGAAGTAACTAAAAAAGCACAGATTCTCTCAGGTTCGGGTGTGTGTGCGGACGTTACAGCAAGCTGCAATTTGCTAATGTATTCAGAGATGTTGGAGGTGTGAATATGCCTCTTTGTGGCAGACATATGCTCTTAAACACAGCAACACAGACCACAGGGAACAGATAGTTGTGGTACATATTGCCTCAAACCTCCCCGAATGTTCCTATATTAAACATGAAAACATAGCTATTTAATCTTTATGTTTATCAGATAAACAATCAAAAAACATTATGCTTATACACCAATAACAATGTTTAAAGGCCCAATGAAGTGTAGTGTAGAATTATTCAATGAGTTGACGTAATTTCCACTGAAACAGGAAGACAGGGCAGGACATATAAAACAGCTCCTCCCCTTTTTTTAAATAGCCAGTATAGTCTTTAAATTATAGCTCAGCTCCGCCAGAGCCCTCGAGCTCGGTAAAGCCGCAATTTTCTCCTCATCTCTAACCGCTTTTTCTTCCTAATATCCTCCGTTATCACTTTAAAATGCAGCATTCTGTGCAGATTTCAAGTGGATCCATTAAGTTTTCTTGTCTGCACCGACTCGCGCATATGATCCGCTCTGTACTAAGGTGTCTCTTGACAGGAGTAGACTGTGTGCGTGCTGCGATGGTTTGCGTGAACACACTTCATTTGCCAAATTCAAAGCATATTTACACCGTCTGAATCGTTTACTATCCCCTATATAGTCCCTATAGTATAGGCAGCAGGACACTTTATATTCTAGAGAACATTTAATTGGTCAGAAAAATATTGTTGATCCATATTGGTGGAATTGAGAGAAGTTTTGAATGCTTACTGTATATCTACTAAATACTAACTTTGTAATTGTTTTGGAGCACATAGCTTATTGTAAACAGTAAGGCATGTTCATGTTACTAAACATACAGTCATAAACATGTTCATACTAATAGCCAAAAAATTCAATTTTGATTCCATGGTGAAATTTGTTTTATTTATTTATTTTGCATATTGCTATGAGGTTGCTAGGTAGTTGCTAAGTGCACCCTCCTATTTCAAAGATATTCTAGCCCCTAGTTATGGCTCAGGTGCCTCCCCAACATACAATACGTAAATAAATACATACATTTGTAAGGTGTAAAACATATGCAAATAGACGGATCATGACACTTATCCCATTATTTCAGATCCAAAGCATCACCTTCCAATCATTCGGATCAAGCTCAATCAGATTGAGCCGTCAAATCCAATTACTAATAGATTATTTGGTTAAACATATCTGTGGATTTTGTTTCCCATTTCATACTCTGCCCGTCTGTTAACTAAAAAAAAGTAATATAACACTTCTTCTCAACAAGATGCACAATTTGATGTATGATTCATTTCTGTAGCAAAAAGAGTAAGTTGCCCTCTGATGTCATTTAGGGTTAGAGGCTTGTTCAAATTAATAACCCTAACACTATTGCCCTAATAATAGTGATGCTCGTCTTATCAAGCACCACTTACAAGAAGCTATACATACATACTAATTACATTTGAAAGTACATCACTGCATCCTTATGTAATTAAACTGTAAAGTGAACCCTAATGTAAAATGTGACCTGATTCCACATTTTACTCTGGGAGTGAATTACAATAGATTAATAGGTGGAAAATGTGCACCTTTGAGACACAAAGGAAAGTGGGGAAATGAGAGCTAAGAGAGGGAGGAGTGCGATAAAGACCAAATTAGGACATGGAAAGATGTGCAATTTATGAGCTTAGTATTGCAGTCGGTGGATGGCAAAGGAGGCTCGATTGGACAAGCTCACTTACATCAGAGCCCCCTCTAATACAGTATGTGGCAGTTTGTCAGAAACCCAGTTTAGATATAATAGCCAACAGCAGAATCTATAGTGTGAAATGGGATGTGAAAGCTATTGTGAAGTTACACAAGTCACATTACTCATCAGCATTGAGCATCGTTTCAACTCTGCAGCTCTTTTTGAAGGGTTTGCCATCATGCTGTGTGCCAGAGCCATTTTGAAGGATTTACTGTGTTACACTAACAATATTGCAGTTTAGTTAAATAAATCTAAACAGCAACCACCGCCTAACATTCTGTGTGAACGTAATATTTAAAGGTTAAGTAGGGATTTTGTCTCACACTTAAAGGCACACTATGCAAGAATTGTACCTTAGTATAACAGCTTCAAAGTCATTTCGATGGTAAACAAGGGCGAATCATCCTGGTAGTAAAGCTTGGGGGGGGGGGGGGGGACACTGGAAAAACCAGCAATGCAAGTTTGAGAGTAGCGCCCCCGACAAATCTCGCGAGAATCATGACATACTTTACTGCAACGACGTCACACACATCAACAACAACATATGGAGCATGAAGACACTTGCGCACATTTCAGACGTGATACGCGACGATGGAAAAAGCAAAGAAAATGTGATCGGAAGAGACTAGGAAAGGGAAAAGCGAATCTGACCGCATGAGGAACCGGACAAGTGTCCCACTTGGTTGGGCTTTTCACTCGTTGGCGCGAGCTAAAAAACACCACAGGATGCAACAGTGATGCTGACCTGGCGATCTTGTTGATGGACTAGCAAGTAAATCTTCGTAGTTTGTGTGCATTTTATTTCGTGATTTCATCGGAATGAATAGAGAATCTCAATAGACTGAACAGTGTGTCCGAGTGAAGACTGCACGTGCGCCGCCAAAAGAGACACTATGTATCCATGACACTGATAGCCGCGAACACGAACGCTCAGGTTGAGTTCAAAAACACATCTCTTAAAGGGTTAGTTCACCCAAAAAGGGAAATTAAGTTATTAATTACTCACCCCCATGCTGTAACAACCCCGTAAGACCTTTGTTCGTCTTCGCAACACATGAAGACATTTTTGATGAAATTTGAGAGGTGGATCACTGCTACATAGGCTGCCTAAGGGATCGAAACTTGACGGCCCAGAAAGTCAATAAAGAAAATATTCCATGTGACTATAGTGGCTCAACGATAAGTTTATCAAGCGACGAGAATACTTTTTCTGTGAAAAAACAATTTAACAATTTGAATCAAAAATATCTTCATTTGTGTTCCGAAGATCAATGAAGGTCTTACGGGGTTGGTACAGCATGGGGGTGAGTAATTAATGACTTAATTTTAATTTTTGGCTGAACTAACCCTTTAATATAACAGCTTCGAATGGGTATCAGGCCGTGAGTGCAGAGATGCTCTGCGTGAGTGGTATTTACGACAGTAACGTTAAATACAAGTACTCCACAGCGACTCTAGGAGTCACTGTTTAACCAAAACGGAATTCCTGCATAGTGTGCCTTTAAAGTGTTTTACACTTGACTGCTATTCAGTGTTGGGTGTAACTAATTTCTAAGTAATTAGTTACTGTAATTTAATTACTTTTTCCTTGAAAATGTAAAGTAAGTGATTGCTCTTCCTTTATCTATAATTTAATTACAGTTACTTCTGATGTAATTGAGGTAAATACTGTGTATAGATCAATCCAACAGCGATTCGTATGCATTTTATGAGGTGTCTAAATTGTACGACCGCACTCGTACAAATTTGTATGAATTATTGTAAAATATGTATGAAAAAAGTGTGAAATGTCATGAGAACAGACATAACACAATAGTGGGTTTAACATCAAAATGTATTGTCTGATGTTAAAAAGTACGTTTTTATAATGTAACCTTCTCCACCTTGGTCAGTTTAAGGGTAATTTTATGTAATTTTATAGTATTTATTTGAAAGAATTAAAACAGATTCATGTCTATCCTTGTATTATTCAGCTGGTTGAGATTGATATGGGATTTTGAAAGTAATTAGTAATTAAAAGGAATTAAATACTTTTTAGAGAGAGTAATTAGTACAGTAATCTAATTACACTGTTGAAGAGGTAATTAGTATCAAGTAATTAATTACTTTTTTAGACTAACCCAACACTGCTGCTATTATATTGACTGCTTGACTGTTTTACACTACTTGCTATTCTGTCCTATTTATAACTGAAAGTCTGATCTGCATAACATTTGTATGGAAGTTGTAAGTAGTCCTTGCACAAAGTAATTAAGCACTTTTATAAATATAAAATAATGGGGGCCCGAGGGAAACATTACTGGGACATATGACTAAAATAAATAAATAAACAGATATTTATTATGCAATATATTAAAACTAAACTAAATCAAATTAACTGGGACTTATGACTCGAAAATAGAAAACTTAAACAATTCAAAACTGCCATTAACATACATACTTAAATAGATTACATATGAGTTCAAATGTACATCACAGGAATCGAGCGCACACTTAAATCCCCGAGAAATAAATAGTCTGTTTAAAGTGTGTGCTTGAATTATCTATTTAAGCATTTTGTTTTGCTATTCCTCTTGTGTGTGTGAGTATGTGTGTGAGAGAGAGGTTTAAGGTGGCCGGCTGTCAAAACCGGCGCCGGCTGCAGTCAGTCAGGGGGAACATGGTGCTTTCTGCTGCCACTCAACCCCCATGGTAATGATGATGGGCCTGCGAAATGCCGCGCTCCAGGATCTCGTTACACTCAAATAATTGGAGTTTGTTAGAAGCGGCCAGCTTCAATCTGGGGGCCGGGACACTCAGGTGTGTGTCTGGGATTAGCTGGAGTGCATAACTGACAGCACAGCCCATTTGTATGACCTTATCACCTCTGACTCCCTGGGATCGGTAAGGGAGCTCAGCTCTGGGCCACCGCGCACACATCGGCATAGGAAAGAAGCAAGAAGTGAGCGTTCAGTATTATCATACCATATCTGTCAGCACAAATAAATAAGCATTTGTGCATGGCGTACTAACTGCACTATGCCCTCTCAAACTCTAGTACGACAAGATATCGTCTTCTTATACGAGGCCGAGAACGTTTTTAGAGTTGGCCTGGATTGAAGAAGCTGCATCTTATTTGCTTTGAGATGCAATTTTCACCCCACTGCACACAAACAGACACACACGCATATTGACTGCTGCATGCTGGTGTTAATGAGTTACTAATACATTCACAGTCGAATGGAGGAACATCTCATCTTGTGCACACAGGCTCCTCTATCAGAAATTTCGCCTAACGCACACACACAGACACACTGCTGCAAGCCATTAAAACATTATTCAAGAGACGCTCGTTGGTTTTCCCCTCTCGTGTCAGTGGCATTGGCGTTATTAGAAATATATGCTCTCACACATGTGCTATTAAACTTCACTTCGCATTTCACCGCATTTAAGCAGCAGTGAAAATCACCATAATTACTACAGCTTTCACGCAGCGGATGAGTGCCCCAGCCAAGGGAAGGCGGTGGGAATCGTTTGACGCAGCAATCCAAAATTAAACGCAACACACGTAAACAAGGGAATAATAGACGAAAACATGCAATTACTCGTAATTAAAAAGTGAGAGATCTTTTTCAGTGGGGTCAATAAATCTCTTGCATGCGAGATGATGAGCCATTATCATAAACGGCAAATATAGCCTCACCGAATACACAACACAGCCAGTTGATTTTGTATTTGGTCCGCAAGCCCTCATAACCTTAATTTTTCATTCATCATCTGTTCAATTAAAAATGAAAATCATGACTAATCAATATTGTTAACTCACCCTTATGTCGTCAGAAACTCAAAAAGGATCATGTGACACTGGAATAGAAGATCTAAAGAGTATTGGCTGCTGAAAATTCAGTTATTCAAATTGAAAACAAACATGTATTTCAATTGTAATAATATTTTAATTCTGTTTTATAGGATCAAAGACACTAAATGCAGCCTTGGTGAGAGACTTCTTTTGAATTTCAAATATTTAAAAAAAAGCGGAATTTTTCCAAACTTTTCACCAGTAGTAAAGCCAAAGTATGGCCTACAGCTTCAGGAACATGCTAAAATAGTGCACATGTAGTCCATGGAATACCTTTATCATGTTTTTATGATGCTTTTATTGCCATCAAACTCTTTCACTGTACGTCAATAATAGCAGAGTATACATCTCTAATGGCTAATGGCTGCTTTTGTGGTCTAAGGCAGAAAGAACATCATCCAGGTTTGGACTGATATGAGGTTGATGACACAATCATTTTTTGGGTGAACTATTCCTTAAAGCTGTAAATCTGTTCTTGTCTCAGAGCACTCTGGCATGAATACTCATGCTGCTCAAATAGAATCAAAGTCTTAAAACTAGAAAAGTGCAAGAAAAGGGAATGTATTACACCCCAGTGATCATCAGAAGACACAACGGAGTCTTCTGATGATCACTGGGGTGTAATACATTCTCAGTTTCATAACATAAGAACTGCAATGTTTCATCTTTGGAGGGATTTTTTTATTTTTTATTTATTTGATCCCAATTTCATCTTAAGAAGGCAAACATTACTTCCCTAATCAGCGTGCGAATGTACACGAATGTGCGATGATGTGCCTGCTATTTATTAACGAGTCGACATGAAACAGCATTGACAAACCATGTTGTTGCGGGGCAAATCATTTTTTTTATTTTATTTTTTATTTGCACCGATGAATTGTGGATAATAAAGACTAGAATTGTTTATTTAGAAGCTACAGAGTCAATTTTAATTTCATGCTAACTTTAAGCACTAAGAATTGGCTTACTGGTTTTGACTTGGCCACAGCAACGTGGCCAGAGTTCAGTAGTCAAGCACCTTCTTACAGAACAATCCAGAAAATTCAATGTGCGGAGCCTATGTGGTTTGTTCTTGGATTTGTTACTTTCTGATGGCAAGAGCCTGTGCAGCTTGTAGAAAGAGAGATTGTGAGAATTGGCTGTGTTTTATTTGGATGAGCATGCCAAGTGAACAAAGCGCTGAAAAATGAATTTGTGCCGAACATAATATGTTTGTGCGTGCAATTCATTTACACTTCATAGAAGTTGTTCCTTTTTTTTGTTCCTCACTTACTGCAGCCCTGCGAAAGTCTCATTATGAACATATTAAATAATTTAAACTATAGTATATTTTATTTCCCTTACAGAAAAATACCATGATACAATGATGGTTTCAGATGGCAAAGCTGCCCAATTGTATACTGTATACCCAGCCCGTTCTCATCCCAAGGCATCATACTGACACTTTTGACAATGGGTATACATCCAACGCACATGGAACCCTTTAGCGTCAGAATGAGACGCAGATATATATGGGCCAGAAGGTGCCTCCTAGAGGTCTAACCCTAACCCTTCCCCAGACCTAAACCTACCTATAACCGAAGCGAGCTATATTGACGCTAAAGGGTGCCATGTGCCTTGGATGTATACGCTTTGTCAAAAGTGTCATTATATGACCCCCTAGGATGAGAATGCGTTGGTATACCATATGCTGAATGATTATTTACATACCCCATGGTAATTTTGACCAAATTAATACTTTTGTTCAATAAATATACATTAAAATGATCTTTTAAAAAGATTTCGATATCAAATAAATGCTGAACTTTCTATTTATCAAAGAATCCTTAAAATGCTTCACTGTTTCCACAAAAATATTAAGCAGCTCCACTATTAATAATAAGAAATGTTAATTGAGCATCAATCAACATATTAGAATGATTTCTGGAAAAAAAAACACGAAAAGACACTGAAGATTGAATTGATGATGCTGAAAATTCAGCACTGCCATCACAGGAGTAAATTACATTTTAAAACAATTTAGAATGCATTTATTTTAAAATGTAATAATTTTTAACAATATTACTGTTTTGACTGTGTTTTTGATCAAATAAATGCAGCCTTGGCAAGCATAAGATACTTCCTTTAGAAGCATTTTGCATTTTACAGACCCCATACTTTTTATACATCTTTTTTAAAGTTATTTTGATATTCCCATTCTCATTTTTGCAATTTTACATGCAGTCGGTAGGTATATGTAGTTCCAGACAGCCAATAGTAAATGCTTACAGATATCAGCGTAGAGACATAATGAGCAATCCAGAGATTGTGTGGGTGTGAGGGGTAGTCATACGACCCAGCCTTGTCAGGCGCTTCAAAAACAAGAAAACAAGCAGCACAATATTTTACTAGCTGCTCAGTATGAAGTTATCATTCCAGTTCCAAAAAGTGAGTCTGACAGAGTAGGACAGCCCTCAGTCCCTGTTGTTCTTATGAGGTTTGAGCAGTCCCACAGCCTGTGACATGTCTTTAGTGAGAATGTGAACATAATGGGCCAAAAATTCACAGCAGACTGATGCAATTATCGTCTTGTATAAAGGTAGTTCCTAAGAAACATCAGTCTACAGTATACACATCCTAAGCAAAATTTGCTACCTCAAGCAATACCTCAGAGTAGCTTGCAGGCATCGGGTCTTATACATCAAGTAGTAATAAGTTCACTATACGTCTCAGACTTCCCTCATCAACTGTATTACGTTGACAGTGGGCCCATGGCTCACTTGTTTCTGTATGAAAGATATGCTTCTAATTTTTGTTTTGTCATTTCAAACTGGAGCAATCCACCAAGCCAATTCCTGCCAGACAGCTAAAAAGTTTGTGTCAAAGAAAAACAGAGGGGAAGATGAAAAAAAGAAGTCTGTCTCACGCAATGGGAGATTATTCACCTAAAATTAAAAAGCGTTTGCAGGGATTTTTTATCCACCATCTCAATGTCCTATCCTCCCTGGAATCATTAGTCCCATACTGGGGAACACAGACAGAAAAAAAACCCAAAAAAAAAACATTCTTTTTGCCTCAAGCACAGGGTGTGTGTGAGATCCGCTATGTATTCTCGTCCGGCATTTACACACTGAAAACAGCTGAAGGCACAGTCAGGGACATGGAGCAAAGCCACCTGCAGCTGGAGGCGCTGAATTACAACAAAGAAATTTAATTTAAAAAAATGTTAAGGCAATTGTGTAACTGTCTGGACTCAGTCCACCAATAGCACTGACTCAGGCCTACCCTTAAAGCTGCAGTCCGCATTTTTTCCTTTTTGTCGCCATCTCTGTTCGAAATCTGCAATTGCAGTCATTTGCGGAATTATCAACTTTACACGAGTTGTAGTTCAACACCGCACATCGTGGATGATCACAATGAGGAGTACAACGCCGGTGTGGATACTGGCATTCAGAATCACAGATTATTCTTTTTGGAATATAATAATATTCACCGGAAAATATCATCTGAACATCCACTTTTGTTCTGGTTCTGACATTGCACTGATTAAATCTAAAAATTGCTTAACATGCAAAACCGTGCAAATTATACTTTGCTCTCAACTTGTTAATGTTAACAACGTCAGCATTGCGTGACTACATGTAATGACTTTCCAGTATGTATTCTTGTTTTCGCACGGGTCCGGTTGCTGTCTCTTTTTTTCTGTAAGTTAGCCGAAGTCCGAACAAAGTCTTTTGCATTTTTCGAGTGAATCTGTTGTCACTGGTGATTGTCGTTTGAACCTTTCTGGATCCGCCATCAAATTGATAAGTTTACTTATATCAAGTGCTGTGAGAAAATGCTATAAAATCTCCACCTGCAACATCCTCACTCGCAATATAGCTTATACTAGCCGAGACTCCTTCTTTATGTATACAGATGTGACGTGACGCAAAGACAAGCTTGAATCTCCCGCGATAATCCACCAGTAACACTGGGATTAAAAACATTATTACAAGCTTATAACGTTTTGAATCTAGCTACGGCAAGCAGATAGCGTTGAACGCTGGCTGGTTGTTTATTTTCTCAAATATGTATTTTGGATCATTTTTAACCCCAAAAAAGTTACGGACTGCAGCTTTAAAAAGAGAAAAGAAGATGCTTTCATCCGGGCTAATTTGAACACCGAATAGCTTATTTAAGTTATTCAAAGGAACAGGCTAAAAACAACAAACCAAAGCAATTACATGCAAAGGCCAATTTCTTTTCTGATATCTGTTTCATAAGTGTAGCTCACTCTCATAGCTCTGAATTTTTAAAGGGTGTATCGAACGGAGATGAGATGAACAATTGATCGAGAACAGTATACAGAGGAGACATGCTTCTCCTTCTCATTTTTCTGGAGGATGGCATCTAACTGTCTATTTGGACCATTTTTGCCCTATTGCCCTTTAATGAAAAGAGAATGAAGGAGCACACAGGGTGTGTGCTGTAGAAGTGACAAGCATTTAAGAGTCTCATTAAAAGTAGAGTGAAGTTTGTTGGGCTGGCACAGGATGCCCCGATATGAGATTGAAATCTGAAATCCTTCATGTAACCACAGAACCTGAGCTGAGTGCAAATATTATTTTTAAATGGAGAGAATAGTAATAAATGTGTTATAATAATACAATACAACTATAAGGGGAAAATATCAAATTAAAATGTTGTTGTTGTTGTTGTTGTTGTTGTTATTATTATGGCATTATGAAATGATAAATGATTTGTATACTAATTTTAAATTGTAAAGGGAAAACTTGAATATTTTAAGTATGCATATAAAAATAGTTTTCACCTGAATACACAGCTAATGATAATGATAATAATAATCATAATAATAAGCAGGTATTGTCAAATATCTAGATATAAAATAAATTATAAAAAATAAATCACAATGTAATTGAAATATAAAATAAAATAAATTACATTTTGAAATAATACATGACAACTATTTTTAAATGACAAAATGTTCAAATACAATTTTATCTGACTACACAGCTATTTTGAATGGGTTTCAAAGGAAAAATATTATTTTTGGTAGTAGAAGGTCGCAGTGAAAGCATCTACTGTGAACCACCCAAACCTTGAAGTGTACCAGTGCAAAAGCTCATTTTCATTTCTTCTTAGTAAGCACAAAAAAACAGTGAGAAAATAGAAGAGACAAGTTGTCTGGATGTATCATTTAAAAATTGAACTGGAAAAATGCTTAGTGAAGCACTTTGGTCCTACTTGTAAAACCGAATAAGCTATTCTTGGAGTTGTGACTCAAGTATATGAGGATCCGACGGGGAAAAAAAAAAGTACAGCTCTCCTTGTTACATTACATTCAGAGATGCTATTAAAAGTCATGTGTTCCCCTTCAAACCATCAGACCATGCATTGAGGGTTTGTAATATAGAAACATGACAGGCAAATTCATTCAGTTTTTGGTGCAAGAACGCTTTATCTGTCCCCCCAGACCCTGGGTCCCCTCTGAACTCTCTGCTGGTGAGAGATTTGCTCTCTCTCAGCTCTCCTGCTTTAATTTTCCTGTCTTCCTCTTCACTCCTTTGCTCCCATGAGTGTTTCCTTTACCACTTCTCTCTCTCTCTCTCTTTCTCCCCCTCTTATTTCGGCCTTTCTCTCTTCATACATCTGCTGACGGGCCTTGTCTGAGACAGCTGAGCCCACAGTTGTCACCGGTGCCACTCAGAGTCCCTTCACAAAGCATGATGTGGAGCTGCCTGCAGTGTTTCATTAAGGCCTTACACTTCAAGTCCCAGAGGCAAAAGGCCTAAACCAATCATTTCCCCTCCACGACCTTTCCTAAAATGGAAGTCCAGCCGAGTGGCCAATAGAGGCCAGCGTTAGTGGAACAAGGCAGGAATATGTGTTGATAATAACCCCAATGGGGAGATAAGCAGAGCAAATGTAATTTTACAGGACTAAGCCGGCCTGTTGTGAAAAGAGTGAAGACTGGCATAGCACAATTACTCTCTTTCCTTCTCGTTTTTTTAATGTTTCATAAAGTGTTCCTTTACGCTCATGGTCGTTCTTCAAGGATAGTGAATTGTTACGATTCTATGGGAAATATGCTTTAAAATGGAAATATGGATTTCCCCTCAGCCAAAGGACAGCACAAAAGATGGTCTTAGGATGGTTAATTTTTGTTGACATTCAGGTACCCTGCTTGGCTCTGTAAGGACAGCAAATGCAGTCTGGGAGTGATGTGAAGTATCATATCTCATTCCCTCTTCTATCAAACCACATGACAAACAGGAGGTTCAAATGAGGCATAATGGCACAGTTAAGAGTTCGTTTTCACAGGCGTTTATGGTTATATTTCTACTCATTATAGTAATTCAATCAACTGGTTACTATAGCACAGTTAGCCCGTGCAGATGTTGTAACCGTATTGTATTTATAGTGTTGCTTGCTATATTGTGATTATAGTATTCATAGAGTTGTCTAGCACATATATCAGTGCCGCAGTGACTCAGTCACACATCTAAGCATTTGAAGGCAATTAATAGGAATAAATATTGGTCAGTATAGTTCTTATGTCAGGTCTGATTTGGGCATTGGTTCATGGTTTCATGTGTTTTATTTCATTGTTATGTCATGTGATTCCCTTGCCTGTAGCATCTGGACCAATCAGACACACATTTTTTTCATTATATTTATAGAAAAGTCCAGCAAAACCCCCTCACTCAACCACAAAACAAGGTGCCTGTGACAACCCCCCAAAAGGATAGAACTGGCGTGGTATCAAAGGCACACCAGAGAGATACGAAGTATCTCTCTAGTATTACCCATTAATTCATAGACAAACGTTCTATGTATGAACATGCATATCTCCAGGACATTGCATGTATGATTATTAAGGTCTTGAATAGAGTATGTTGTACTGTATACTGTTTTATTCATGATCGAACCACTAGTTTTTACCTCACCTAGCTATACCATGTTTGATATCTTTGAATTTCTTTTCATTTTCATTCCTTTCTTTTCCGATCATTTGTTATGTTGATATCCATGCAAGAATCCTTTAATAGTTTCCCAATCCAGTTACATATGCGATGCATATGCTCAAAGACAAACGGTCGTAAACTTTCCCTTGGCTCACTGACCCCCTGAAGGTGTGACCTCCACAGTATGGGCGCCATGGGAGTGACCTCTCCTGATCCTTCTTCTCCTGGTTGCAGCTCATGTGAAAAGACTGACATCTGCGGCCTTTCACCCGGTGCACAGGGGAAAAGGGGTATAAAAAGACCGAAAGGCACTCATGTTACTCCTCGTGTCACCTATGGTCTTGTTCAGGAGAGCAACCCACAATGTTCTTTCATAATCCAGAAAGCTCTTTTCACGGAACAAAAAAAGTTAGTTTTAAGTTTAAGTATTTAAGCAAATTAGCATGATGGAAGACTTTTTTGAAGCCTGATGAATAAACTTTGAAGTCGGTGTTCAGCATGATGTGGCTTCCGTATGACTCAGTGAATCCCGTAAGCTGCCGTACTATCTCTAACGTCCAGATTGGCTTTGCCTTAATCAGGGCCGTACACTGAATGTGTTTTATCCAGCTGAGCCTCCCGTGTCGCTTCTCCCGCTGAAACAACCAAACAAAAACCGAGCGGAAAGAGTAAACAACCCTGGGATAGTGACACTGGCCGAGTAGGAGGAATACAGAAGATAGGACACAAGGGGAAGTGTCTAAGAGAGATGGCGAAAAAGGGTGGGTGTTGATTTGCTTTGCTAAAAGGAAGATTAGGAGCAAGTATGTTTTGTCTAATATGTATGCTTGATGACTTATGTCATTAGCAAATAAGACAAGGAATATATCTCCTCACCAAAATCATGTTCAGAGCTGGTGGTAAACAGGGGAGACAAGGGCTAGTTGTCATTCATGTGAAGATTTTGTCATTCTTCTCTCCTGACATAAGTGATGTGATGCACACAGAAGGCAAAGGAATATTGCGAAAAAATGACTTGACACAATAATAAGTGCTCGAGTGTGGAACGGATGAGACTTTCCCAGGACCAGTGGTCTTCTTTCAGCATATAGGCCACATGGCCCATCGTATTATGAATTATATACAACAGTTACTTGGTCCACTTATAGCAAAAGTGCCAATATTTGTGAACAGCCCTAAAGAAACCTTACATTAAATGAAACTACACCAAGAATGCTCCTGGATTACAAGCCAGTACATAAACAGTCTTCTCACTATAGGCTTATACCTTTTCCAAAAGACGCTATTAATTATAACGCTCATACATTTCTATGAGATTGCTATTTGTTGCTGTGAGACTTGTCAGTCTTATCACAGAATGAGGGTTACCAAGCACGACCCCTGGGTATCAATGTCCTCATCAGTTACACAGTAATAGAGTGCAGGTGAAGCCTGAAAAGAATATCGTGGGTCATAAAGTTCCATCAGTGACATCTGGGAATAGGCAAGAAGAAGCTCATGCCGGTCAAGGACATGCACAGACACACAGAGCTTCAAGCAGAATTTATATTGGGAAGAAAGTGGTGGCAAAAATGTTCAACAGTCATAAGTGCGAGTGTTTGTGTGAAGAGGAAGCGTTTTAACAGCAGTCAGTGGGGAGGTCAGAGCAGCAGGTCTGGGGTCTCCTTGCTGTACGCCGGCTGTCAGGACTAATCTGTTGTGCTCCTGCAAGTGAGGGTATTACACATATCTTTTTCACACTTGAGCTAATGAGCTGATAGTGTATCTTGTTTTTATTAGCAATTTGCTGCTTGACTTCTCTTAAGAAGGGTTCCTTAACCCTCTGGGGTCTGAGGTGTTTTCTGGACTTTATTTGCAACCAATAAGCATATCTAATACGCATAAATGTTTCACAGTTGGCAAATGTTTCAACTATATAATGAGATAAACACCTTTCTATAGCATCTTCATTTCAACACTAATATAATGTAATAAAATACGGTTACACTTTATTTGAAAGTGTCGGTGTTATATTATGGCGAGACACGGCAGGCAAAAACATTGGTTTTTTATGCAGTGATCAGTTTTGAGATTTTGGGCTGGTTTACTCCTTCAATATGTGTTCTTTCAAGCTGTTATAAAGAAAACGTTGAAAATAGACATTAAGATGTTGATTTTATTACATTTAGTTTACTTGTGGCAGTAAGTTTCTCCTGAATTCACCTAGAAGTTAGCGTTAGCGGAAACGAAGCAAAATGTAGATCTACATCTGAGGAGCGATATTTTTTTTCCAAGGATGGTAGAGGAACACTCATAAATGCCATGGTAGGTTTAGGGACGGGGTTGAGGTAGGTCATATATTTATATATACAGTAATAACGTTAAGTCAACGGCGTTCATAAACACGCTGAAAAGCGATTATGCGTGTTGATAGCACGCCAAAAATGGAAATACGAATTGCGTGTCATACACACGCTATTTCATGAGATCGGTCTAAATAATCAGTTTTCATGAGCTTGAAATATTATATATTTTTAGTAATAAAGACCTGGGTATTTATTCTGTTTTTGAACATTTTTTCCAATACAAATTTACCATTTACCATAAATCATTCCTGGCTTCATGAAAAATGAAAAAAGAATTTTGCACCTGGCTTTATCCTATGTTCAGATCTATCTACCAAAAATATATGCAAAATCGTGGACATTTAATAAGATAATTTTTTTAATTTGCATAATCAAACATAAAAATTTCAAAATCATAGCAGTGAGTGTAAGTCTTGAATGCGGAACCCCTATCAAAATTTTGTGCTACAATGTGAGGGTCAAAAACAGTCTAAATTAAGATGTCTTTTGATGTAAAACTTTTGCTAACATTAAAATTGGACCCCAAAGACCATTTAAAAAAAATATGCAGTTCATAACCCCTTTAAAATTATATTCTTATTTACTTATTTGTTTATTCATTCATTCCATTCATTTTTCAGATAATATTATGTTATGTTCCACAGTAGAAAGAATCTCATACAAGTTTGGAATGATGACAAAAAATATCCCTTTTATGTCGTTTTGACTTCAACATTTTTAAACCTGCCTGTATGACATGGATAATACACCACAAACAAACATGCGCTCACACATATCCAGACAGAGAGGGGTAAGAAAAAGAAGGAAAGAAAAAACCTTCTCTGGTGGTGACAGCAGTAGTTTTCAAATTGAGGAGCTAAAAATAATTGGTCTAAACAAACAGCCACCATATGGGGCACGTAAATAATAAAGAGAGGGATTTGAGCGGCGCGTGCAGATGAATATACTCTGTTGTCAGATTTAGGAGGTTACAGAAATGCAGAGGCGGACAGCTGAGGAATCCGCAGATGTTTAATACCTGGATTTTAATTATGGGAATTTAATAGATGTCATGGTGATGTTAATTCTATTTACTTGTGTTGAAAGACGAAGGGAGGGTTATTGTTTTATGCTCTGTTTAGTATGCTGGACCTTCGAGTCATTAGAAAGAATTGGCGGGGGCTTCAAAACGTCCCGTTGGTCTCGCACAGCAATCAACCCCTGGATGGCACTCCTTTATCAGAGAGATACACTGTAAAAGATGATTCTGCTCTTTGAGAAGCCGTCTATCACTGCATCCCCAGTTCGGCCATGTATAAATCAGGCCGTCACACCCGCCCAATGTTGTCTGCATGAGCTTGTGCCACTGTATGACATAATTAATAGAGCGGTCGTATTGAGACCTTTATGCTCAGCTATAACTCATGGAGCTCAATGGGAAGCTGCGCAGACGAGGCGTCTGAAGGCTAAAAGAGTTTTACATCCAACACTTGGCCTTGTTCAGAATGTCTTGCACATTCTTTTGTCCTTTAAGACGCACTCGCAGTAAAACATCCTTAAAAAGGACATGTTTTGCAGGTTATGAAGCTTTGGCTCCGTAGATTGTTAATGGCTCTTATCAAGGCTAAATACAATTCACTTTGCCATCAATTCATCTTACCTCCTTTAATGTTCAGCCTTGTTCAATGGCTGGCTAATACAATGCCTAAGGACGTGTATAGAGCAGTTTTCAAAGAGCTAATTTTCCAGTCGTCTCTAATTTAAATTTAAAGCTTGATGTTAGCCATTGATCAGCCAGACAGAATCGTCTGTTATTGGGCCGCTCAAGAGTGCCGTGTTTCCTCCACTGTATTCTTACTGGTTGAGCGCCGGCGGACACACGACGTGCTTACCGAATGAACTGTCGGTAAAAGGTTTTTGTGATGAATGATTTACAGCTTGAACATACCTTGCTCAAGGCAGGCCTGCACACCCCAGTCTTGCTGCAACCAAAGGGGCCAATTTTCCAGCTCACTTCGTTTTAGTATTGGCATCCTTTAACACATTTCTGAGACTGCCTTCAAAGAAAACAGCGCTCTCTCACATGTGTGTGCCCATGCTGCATGCCATGCAAGCTAACTAGTCGCATGGCCCAGATTTGGAGGCAATAAATTATGGAATAGTAGTGGATTTTTATTCTTTTTTTTTTTTTTGGCAACTCATATCTTAAAAAGTAAAGGCACACACATACACAGACAGACAGACAGACACACGCACACACAGGGATAGTTTACAGAAAAATAAAAGTCCTGTTATTTCATGTTTTTCTTACAGTCACTATACAGTACAGCTCCAATGTTTGAGAAAGGTAATGCAAAGGCTGCGTTTTTCCACAACTTGGAACTGCAAATTATCTTGAAATCCTTATAGGCATCTCTATGGATTTGTTCCTGGGTTATTGTTCGTGTCTCTCACATATTTGACGTGTGAATCGGGGGGCGGGGCTAAATAGGCAATGATGTAGAAGCAGGTGTTGATCTTCTGCAGAGGCGGTCTTTCATCGCACTATGATGTCATACTGAGACAAAATCTGAAATCGTTTTGGGAGCTTGGTTTTTAATAAAAGCTGTTATTTTCAACTATTTTTATTTTTATTTATTTATTTGGCCTCACTAGGACGTTTTGAGTTCTGAAACTTACAGGATATTTTTATTGTACAATGACATCTTGTATGTCAAAATACTTTTGACTTTGACTATGCGAAAAGTTTTGACATCTGTAAGTGGCTCATTAAAATTTTGTACAATGGTTTTCCGGTTTTTGTGGTTAAGCGGCTTTATATTTGGCACCAGGGAGGCTAAGCCATTTGTTTTTAAGGCCAGCCTCAATCTGTTTTTGCCCAGGTTTTCTTGAGCGCCATTTGTTGAACCTTCCAGTTCACAGGCCGCTGCCGCCAAGGTAGTTGATATGGTAGAGCTTTACCATATCAACTACCATATGCGCTTTTGGATTTTTCTTTACTATTGGCTGATTCTCACATTTCAGTCTGATGGTGTCATTTTGAAGCTGCTGGTCACCTAGGAGACACCTGATTTATCATAGACAATGCATTTGGGTCACTTCTTGTTTATTTAAATTTGATTTTAGCAGTGCAACTATTGCAAGATTTAAGAAAGTCTGCATTTATATTTGGATTACTTGTAGCCTTAAACAATGGCTAGAAATAGCAATATATTCAATAACCAACATGATGGGACACATCAGTCAAAGTGAAGCAATGTGCTCTGATGATTTGTGCACAATATGAGCAGGAATGTATACAGGAAAGTAAAGGCCCAATTCATTTTTCCTAAGTCATTCTTTCACTCTTTCATCTCTAACCAGACACATCTATTGGCACTACAAACCAATTAACTTGTTAAATGAACTGACTTTCAACTACAACACAAGCATAAAAAGCAAGCACTGCAAAATAAAATCGATATCGAAACTGTCTACTTAACTCAGACACTTAGCTCAGACAGGAGTTGGCAAAGCAAAGTCATGGGTGAACGGTGTAAGCACAACCTCTGCCGTATTAGTCAATCTGGTGGAGAATGGTTAATATGGCAAGTGGGACTTACTAATTTAGCACTAAAATCTCTGTCTGGCTAGAAATTAAGGATGGACACTGAAAATCAGCCTATGCTGATCCATCCTAAGGTAGAAATCACCAATTATATGTATCACATATGAATGTGACAATGTTTTTTTTATCAATAACAGTATGAAAAGCTATTTTATATTCTGTCCTGTTGCATCGAGTTTAAGGATCTGAAAGGAGACGCTCTCAAGGCTGAGGTTCTCCAAATGGCCACTTTGTAATCACTCTGCAAATTATAAAACAATCACAGAAAATAAGTGCTGTTTTTACTGAAGAGAGGGCCAAGACATATAATTGCTGTTTTATTTTCCTAAGAGGAAAAGTGTGGAGTGATTGATTGAGGAAAAATATTAGGAAAGTGACCCTCAACACGAATGCTGTTGTTATATGTTATGTGCTGTATGGTTTTTTTCTTGGGGTCATTTGTTCCCGCAACACATGCACTCACTTGCCAAGATAATATAATCTAAATTGTGATTTCTCATTGACATAATTGCTATAATTACCTAATTGCAAATGCTCACAACAGACTAAATATGATCCTAAAATACAAAAATTTAACAAAGCCATTATTCTGGAAAATATTTAGAATAGAGATAGGTTAGAAATACGCACACACATACTGTAGGAACTATACTTGGGAGGACTTCTCAACCTCTATTTTTCTTAAAATAAGTAATTTGAAGGTAGAAAGTTATTAAAAATATGAAGTTGTAAAGCCATTTATTTTCAGGTCAAGACTAATCACACTAATAACTTTTAATGATTGTGGCTTTTACGCTTTTAATGATTGCGGTTGAGGGTGAACAAAAGTTTTTATTGATTTATTTTAGCAAGAAAGGTGAAATTAAATTAAGTGACACTAAAAGATGTTTACATTGTGACAAAAAAACTATGGTTTCCACAAAAATAATAGGCACAACTGTTCAACAAAAGTGTAGTAGCATATTAGAATGATTTCTAAAGGATCACTGAAAACCCAACAACTAGGCTAACTCATTTCATTTGAGGAAAACGATTGCCTCAGTTCATTCAAGTTTATAAAAACAATATTTATGAGTACTCTGAACTTATTTTAATCGAGTTCACAAAAACAATAATATTTCTTAAAACAAAATTAAACTTTACACTGCACTTAATAATGTATATAGCTGAGACTTCACTTTATTGAGTAAAAACAGTGTGAAGTTGAAGACGGTGAAAATTTCAATTATATGAATAAATTCCATTTTAAATAAAAAACAGCTATTTCGATAATAATTGCACTTATAATTTAGATGATCAAATAATTGCAGCCTTGGAGGGCAATAGACCAACTTAAACCTTTATAAACCTTTATGTGTTAATGTATTAATAACATTTTTTGGAACTGACACACGCAAAGCACATACAAACACAGTCATTAATTATGAGACATCTTAGCCTTTCATTATTGTTGTAATTAATTAAGCACAACAGAATGTTGCCACTGCAATATCTTATTTAATAAATAATAACCATCTCCCTTTCTCTCTCTCTCAGATGAACGGGTTAGGCTGCTGTGATGAAAAGCAAATAAACAGCTTGTCATTTCATATTAAGATTGATAGTTGTTACATTAGCTAGCATAAGCTTGTCGCTAACTAGCAAGCTCAGGGCGGGCTGTTTTGGGGAAACAGAACCACCATGTCACATTAAAGCAGCGGATCACACAAATATAATGAAGTCAAATTGCTGCCATTAATCATTGCAATAAACTAATAGCCACTTCAAACAAATGTCACGCAAATTAATGAAATCTGATTATTCAATGAACAGTGTTTAGTTGTTCACAGACTAAAGCCTCAATCACTTCTTTGATAAAGGTCTGCCGTGCTGTAGAGATCAGCCTCGCTTTCCAGGTAATTGGTTTTCACACCACCAAAGTGACCTTGCGACATGATAACATAGAAGTACTTTTCTTTCCCTAAAACAGCTCATCCCGACCTTTATATCTTTAACAAATTGCCTGACACATAAAGACCAGTGGCCTTCAACCTTTTCCAGGACAAGAACCTCTCTGTGGATTTTGCATTTTAAGCTTGGCCTATAAAAAAGCACACATATAATACAAAGTTAATTTATTTACACACTGTACTTTGTGCATAAAAAAAATGTAGGATTTGCAATAAACATCATAAATGAGCCATACTTGTACATTACAAATTCATTTTTAAAACTGAACTGAATTTTAGCTTCGGTTGAGGTGTGTTCGTTTGTTCTATTTTCACAAGAATAATTGACGGACCCCCTGCGGTATCGTTATAGACCCCCTGTTGAAGACCCCTGGTTGGGTCAAAACGTGTCAGGAGGACAAAGATGAAGTTGCCTATTATGTCAGCAGTACATTAATCTTGCTTTTGAGTGGCACGGCGAATACTACACTTTTGTTCATGAACAGCATGGGATCATGTTTTTAACCTCTCTCTGATTAATTCATCTAATGTCTGTCTACGTATAACCACAGTTTAACTTGGAAAATAAATGTCTGCAATGACTAAAAACTCACTTGATTTCCCTTTGGCTATGCAAACAAGGCTCAAACCAATCAATGCAGAGCTTTATTGCTTTGCCATTAGCTTGATTGTCAAAGCTACTGCGTCTATGTGCGAACATCAGCATGAACACCTATTATGTGAAAGCATGTCATTTGCGGACTTGTGCGAGCAAGGCAACAAACAGCCAAGTGCTTATCAGGGTCCTTAGAGAGAAACAGGAAATTGAGTTTATCCAGTGTAATGGTGGGCAGAGTCACGGAGGGAAACAGACGGACCATTTCTCTCCTATTAGCAACCATGTGTTATTCATGAGGGCGAATTTAGTGTGAACTATGTTTCATTGATATTCTGTGCACTTACTTTGCACCGACTGTCTGGGGACCGAAGCCATTCTGTTTTATGCCTTTATTAATTTATTTATTTATTTCCACGCTTAAAATCTGCATGGCATGAAAAGGCACGGTGACCGCGGGGTCAAGGGGTCAAACATCGAGCCCAGTGGCAGGCCGCTTAATCAACCTCAGCTTAACAAGCCTTCAAAAGTGATAGCGAGGTTGCGAAAAGAAAGGCAGACAATGAAAGGGAAAATAAAAGAATGAACTGAGGAAGTGTTCAGGGAGAGATTGGTGGCTTACAATAGCATGAGGCCAAGGAAAATGCCACGCACAACAACACGACTTCCATTGTTCCAAAACCATAATCCCTCTCCGAGCTTTGGGAGCTGGGATTGGTGTTACTGCCCGAAGCGCTGTCGAGAGTGGTCAAAACAAATCATTTGGTTCGTCAGCGCTGTGAACTGAACTAAGTTCCTCATTGGTTCACATGCAGACCGTTCTCATCAGTGGATTACTTTTTTCTGTTTAATTTAGTAAATTTGTCATTGAACTTATTCGGATCGGTCTTCCCCATCATTGGACCAGATTGTGACAGGTGACAGGCTTATTGAGAGCAAAAAACATATGACAATATTCATCCTTATGAAATTTATTCAGGAAATGACAAACCCTTGGCCCCTGTGCCATCACTCCTTCTCATTATTACTTCTCATCTCTTCACAGCACTAAAAATATCCGGCCTCCCCTATTTTTGCTCTCAGCTTGTCTCTGGATAAGCGAGGAGGGTGTAAATTGCTGTGTGTAAGGGATCCAAGTGGGCTGAAAGAGGACCAGGATCAGGGAGGTGACATGTGCAAGGCAGCAGATCTCTCCGGACTTAGTTTAGTACGGCAAGGTGGAAAAAAGACAAGAAAAAATCCTCACCAAAATAACATTGAGCTATGCATACCTGACAACTCAGGCATGGTGTGATATGGAGGCAGATATACTTGAATATATAGTGAGCAGGCAATTACCATGACACCACCATGGTAAACAATAACTGCATGCTATCATGCTAAAAACGCACTAGTATAACCGCATGTTGCACAGTAAAGATATTCAGAAAACCAAGCAACTGCACAGTTTCATTCTAAGTTGTTCTGTGTGCTTTTTAGATGGTCATGATTAGCTTGTGATGATTAGATTAAAAAACAAATCTTTCTCACCTCATGCTGTTATCTACAAGGCGATGCCCAGTTCTGTTACAGTTTTATATAAACGGAAGGAAAAGCAGGAGTTTGAGGAAAATAATTACACCTGCAGTGTGACAAAAGCTGAGACAAACAGAGGGAAGCACAGTATGTGCGATTAGGTGATACGCCTCCACAAAAGCCAGCGCTACACCAAAGGGATAAGTCTATTATGTAAAGTGCTGAGGAAGAATTTCATTATATGTGATATGCAAAGTTTAATGCAAAGGGGTTTGAAAACAGACGTAAACAGCCAGCAAGTAAGAAAAATAAGGGGAAGAGGCTCAGCAGCTCCGCCAGTCAAAGCCGAGTTGTTTGCCTTGTCTTTTCCCATTTATTTGGCTGAAATCCCCAGAAGCTTAACTTTCCGTAAGCAACACAGCACACACACAATCGCTCATTCACTCAAAGGACAGGTGTCACACTACCAAAACACATGGGGAAAGAATGAAAAAAAAAAAATCCAGTATCCTACTGAATGGATAATAGTAAGTAATATTGGATTACTACAGATCTCATTATTTTATATCTTTTAATCATGAGGAGTTTATTACGATCTATCTTTTCCAGCTGTTCCTCTCAGCTAGGTCATTCTCAAACCCACAGCTGTGCACGCGGTCTATCTGAACACACAGCACTGAGATTGTTTGAGGCTTGTGAACCAGACATCATCAGATTGTTATCCGATTTAACGTGGAGATAGTATATGGAAAGATAGGTGGCTATAATCCCTCATGCTCAATAACCTGAGAGAAAAAAAAAACCCAGACCAATCCCATCTCATATTCTGAAATGTTTGCTATCAGTGCAAATCGTATCCAGGCTTATATTCTTCAAGTTTTTGTTAAGAAATAGATAAGCCCAAGTGTAACGATAGAATAATATCTAATTCTTCTCAAGGGCACTGTTTAGCATTGCTGACCGACATTACAAGAACAACAACAATTTTTCTGTTAATCCCGCACGTATGCACAAGGCCCAAGGGGGAGCTTGTGAGGGTTCCGGTTGCTTATTTAGTCAGTTGGTCAGGACATATTTCATTTTGGCATGCTGTTAGGACAAATGGGATTACACGGCCACTCTGGGAGCGAGACTCACTTGCAGGTGAGGCAAGCTGCTCTGGCGCTGTCATCAGACGCCCATGGAATCATTGGTAAAGGTCAGCAGAGTCTGCGTCTGAACGCGAAAGCTATTCCAATAAATATCCGCTCATCTCCTGTAAAAGCGTAATTCCTGCCTCTGTATTTTGAAGGCAGAAACCTGGAGGATTATGGTGATGTTAAGAGGCAGCGGGAGCGAATCAATTTTGAGTGAATGACAGGAATGATGCTTTGAATAATGCATCTTTTAAAAGAAGGGCGGGGGGAGCCGGCGCTCATGAGCAAATGGGACTCTCATAATAGTGGAAAATTTTCTCCTTCTCTGCCATTCTGTGTGTAGATGAATTGGTTGATAAGTTACACAAAATGGCTCCAAGGAAGCATGTCAGAAAGCAGCAAGGGTATTGTATGCCTCTCAGAGGCTTAACACAGGTTTAACTAAGCACTCGAGAGGTTGTTGGTAGGCTCTGGGATCAGTCTCAGCTGAAGCAGGGTGAGACAGATTTACACACACTTGGACAGAATAAATACTTGTAAAATACCAGATTTTGCAGCTTCCCCGAAGGGCTCAGGATCTCAAAAACGATTCTATTTTCTAGTCATTGTTTATTTCCTTTTCAAAATGGGTTTAGTTTCAGAGGGCATACCTTATTTCATTGAGTCACAACCATTGCTGCTGAAAAGACCATCTTAGACCAAACCAACCTCAACAAGTAATAAAGCTGAAATTACGAGTATGGTACTTTGTTTCAGGAACTTTGTTTTGGTCACTCATTACAACAAAGTTTACTAGGACCTGTAAATGTTTTCTTCTGTGTATTCTTGCATCTATCCCACTCACAGCTCTATCCCTACAGACTAGGGTTGGGTACCGTTCACATTTTAACCGGAAATTTGCTGCCGGTAGCCAACGGTACCTTTTTTTCGGTAATTTAGGCACGTTTACCTCAATAACTAGCATTTATTTTTTACATAAGTAAAAAGTGTTATTGACATTACGCCAGAGCTGCCTCGGTCGCAGTCTGCCATTGTCTGTGATGCTTGAATATTAATTAAAAAATAATATTTTCTATAAAATATATTGTTTTCTACACATTCTGTGTTGTGAATTTTTTAGTTAAATCAAATGAAGACATGAAACATTATTTTAATTGAGCTTTATATTAAATTAAACTTTTTTGTCAAATTAAATGCGGCATAACTGAGCTTTATACTGTTAAAATGACAAAATAGAAGAAAAAGTGAGATTATTCCTTAGAAAAGTTTTTGATCACTTATTATTATAATTATTAGTGTTATTGTTAAATTGAGATATCTAAATTCTACTGTACAACAGTAATATATTATCAAGGTAAACCGGACTTTTATTTTGACGGGTTGTGGTGAAAACCTTTTGAGTTTCTATGTGTTGATATAATAGTTTTTAATCATTAAGTCTCAAATACCCCTTTGTCAGCAACAAACCAGGAATATGCTGCTCTTATCTTACTCGTACATCATCTTAAGCAAATTCAAATAGCGAATTTATTTATGAACTAATTTAAATTTGTATCATAAATTATCTCTGTTTTCCTTTCTATCTCTTTTTAGGCTGTGGGCTGGAGTTCCTGTTGGTACTCTGCGGGCTAGAGCTCTCCTGGTCTTGCCCACGTCACTGCATTTGCTACATGGCCCCCAGCACTGTCAGCTGCCAAGCCCACAACTTCCTGTCTGTCCCGGAAGGCATTCCCCCACACAGTGAGCGCATCTTTCTCCAAAACAACAAGATTCATCGACTACTGCGGGGCCACTTTAGCCCTACCACAGTCACTCTGTGGATTTACTCCAACAATATCACATATATCGAGCCATCAACTTTCCAAGGATTTACCTTGCTGGAGGAATTGGACCTGGGAGACAATCGCCACCTTCGTTCACTGTCTGCAGAAACCTTTCATGGGCTGGGCCGGCTCCACGCCCTCCATTTATACCGCTGTGGCCTCAGTGCACTGCCGAATGACATCTTCCAGGGTCTCCGCAACCTCCAGTATCTGTACCTGCAGGTGAGACACACAAATTAGTTGCTTGTATAAAAAAATAAATAAACAGCAATGTAGGTTATCCTGTATTATTGCAGTAAAAATATAAACAATGTTTTGTTTCTGTGTCTGAAGGACAACCATTTGGAGTATCTGCAGGATGATCTTTTTGTGGACTTGCACAACCTGAGCCACCTGTTTCTTCACGGGAACCGTCTGTGGAGCCTTCACCAAAACACATTTAGAGGACTGGGGGCTCTGGACAGGCTGCTCCTGCACCACAACCAACTGCAGTGGGTGGATCGTCTGGCATTCCACGACCTGCGACGACTTACTACTCTCTATTTGTTCAACAACTCCTTGACGGAGTTAGCTGGAGAGTGTCTGACCCAGCTGCCTGCCCTGGAGTACCTTCGCCTCAACGACAACCCTTGGGAGTGTGACTGTAAGGCTTTATCACTGTGGGACTGGCTCAAAAAGTTCCGGGGGTCCACGTCATCAGTGGGTTGCTTAGCACCGGCAGAGCTGGCAGGCAAAGATTTGAAACAACTGAGGAAAGAAGACTTCCCTAACTGTTCCGGATCTGAGTCCCTGCACCAGAGTAAGACCAAGACTTGGGCAGGAACAGACAAGGTCTCACTGAAGCAGGAGCCCCATCCTGCCCAGCCTCCACAAACACACCCACACCACCCCCAACTGAATGAACAATACCCTTCTCCTCCCTCTCCCCTGCCCCAGCCACCCCCAGCCATAAATGGTGTACAAGCAGGACCAGGAGGGTCTCCGGGCGCAGACCCTGCTCAAAGGCCCGGCCGCTCTCGGAACTGCACACGCCAACGTGTCCGGGGCAGGAAGGGAAAAGGACCCAACGAGGTCCACATCTTAAAAGAGATGGCGGATAAGGAGTATTCCTCACCCGATTTCACGGGGAAATATGATGAAACATCTTCCGATGGTTCAAACACCCGCAGAAAGCACAAATGTACCCCCCGGACCTCTGTGCGTCCCCCTAGTGGGGTCAAGCAAGCCAACAACTGTGGACACTCTCATCATACAAATCTCTTTCTCTCTAGTGTTCTGGGAATGCTTGTGCTCATTCTGCGCTGAACTCAGTATTGGACTATCATGGATTCGCCGCAGTCCTCAGATCAGTTCTAGCTCCAGCATTACCAGGCCTACTAATGTGTGTATGTTTGTGTGTGTATGTGTGAGTGATAAAGTGTAATACATTGTATAAGGAGCTTTGCCATTTAGACTGAAATAGATGAAAACTGAACACTGGATGTTATAAACTCAAATTTGGGTTGGGGAACAAGAAGAATAGTAAAGCAAACCGAACATGCTTGCACTGCCACCGTTGCTTTTCCCCCCCATTTCCTATTGGGCTGGTCTCACCTTCTAAATGGAAAACAATCAAAAATGACCCTCGGTCATTCTAAACTCCAGGTAAACTGAATCATGGGTTATCTTGCTTCACGTTTCACACTGCTCATACTTTACCCTGGGTAAACAATTAATCCTGGGTATTCATAAAGTGAAGTTTCATATTGTACATTCCTAAACCCTGGGTTAAAGTTCTTATTTGCATATGTGCAGGGTCAGTATCATTATCCCCTTTCACACAGCAATCCTGGTAAAATTACCAGAAAGACTTTACCTGTAAATGCATGTAACACAGTTCAGATGTTATAGTAAAAAGGAGGTGGGAACCAGAGAAAATTAAGAATGTAATAACAAAACAAAAGTAAAAGACAGCACCCCCTCACGGCTCATCAGCAGTCATGCAACCATCCTCACGACCCTCATCCTTGTCCTGTTACTTGTTCACACAAGTAACAACGTTCTGGCTTTTTACCGGTAAGAGACCATTCACACATCGGCACCAAAATAATATAAAATGGTAATTTACCACAAAAGACTGTATGCAAGGGGCTATTGATTGGATGAATGCAACATACAACCTGTTTACATAAAAGCACAAGAATTGCGCATCCTTGTATTGCCGACAATAATATTGAGTTTATACAGAATGATTACTTTGGACTATAAAAGTAAGAACAAAACGGTCGCTTCAGTGTGTAATGTTTCCGTGCATCGTTTCACGCTGTACAAGTTTGGCACTTCAATGTGGGGTTAACACTGCTCCGGAGGAGGGTTTCATAACCTCGGATAAAAAGCGGTGCTAACCCTGCATCTAAACAAGTGTGAAACGTTTCTTTAATCAGAGTTAAAAGTAGTTTAGAATGATGATAACCCAGGGTTGAAAAGCCCTAATGTGTAGAAAGAATGTGTGATATGAGACACAAGCAAGCAACGTAGATGTGTGAAGATAATATGTATAACATTACTAACACCAAACAAGCATATAGAACACCATCAAATGAAACGTATAGTAAACATAGTAAAAGTACATTGCCCTTTGTTTAATTTATCACATTATTGCCAAAAATATTGGTGTAAGGTCTCCTAAGATCAGTTTGAACCATTAGCAGGACTTGCGTTCTTTGTGGTTGAAATATTCCACTGAAAGATGTGAAACAAAACAAAGGTATTGAATGAAATGCAACAGTGTTATGAACGGAATAGCCAGTTAAAAAGCACATACATGATCTTTACCTCAGAAAAGGTAAGGCCCTAAACCAACATATTTTCACTTTAGATGGATTTTCGTTTCCTTTCAATACCTTCCTGCATTTATTTTTCAGATTTCCTTTACCTTTCCTCTAAAAAGTGACTTCAGGTGATTCATTCTTGATTTGGATTGTACTGTTTTATAACAGCACATAAAAGCCAATGGTTATACTAGCTGCTATATTGTTTATAGAAGCAAATGAGTCCCATTTTACCTCATCAGCTTCAAAAAAAAAAAAAAAATCAGTATGTGTGTGTGTGTGTGTGTGTGTGTGTGTGTGCGTGTCCAGTATAAAAAGCTATGAAAAAAAAATTAGAGTTGTGTTTGTTTCTTGTCCTCTGTGTTGTTTGTTTTGTTTGGCTGTGACTCAGAGGACTTAGAAATGGACTGCTGATGGGGGTGTGGACTCTGGAGGGGACACAGGTCTAATTGAAGTGAACTCTATTTTGAAAAGCGCCTTCAGCCTAAGCCCGCCATCGAAAACATAGACACCTCTCTTTCTTAAAGCGGTGTGAAATCATCTGTTTTAACAAGACAGAGAAGAAAAAAAGGAAAGAACAAATAAAAACACACACACATGAAAACTAAATGTATCTTTAAGAGACTTGATGACAAAAACACATTTCAAATTTAGCATGGCCACAAAAAAAGACCTTTTGGAGCCATAGGCCTGCTTGATTGCCTCTACAGTGTCTGCTGTGAATGCAAATACGAGTCAAGGAGAGGGACAATCGCGTGAACACTCGGGACAATATGGACGACACACCGTCAGGTTGCCCCTCACAGATGCTCTGGAATACAGGAGAACTACGACTCCTGTTCTAAGACACACTTTGTAAAAATAAGGAGAACTGTATCATCACAATCTGCAATGGAAATATTAATCAGTACTATGACACTGACATCATTAATGACATTTTTGATTACAACAGGGTTCCTGAATCTCTGAAGAACTTCTCTTCAGAATGCAATTATTATTTTTAATATTACTTTCTTTTGATTTTTCTGTTTTTGTTTAAACATTTATTTGGTCTGTCCGTAGGGCACCATTTTCTGACTAAACTGCACAACCCAGTCTCCTCTTGTCCTTCCCTTTCTCTCTCTTCTGTGTCTCTCCATCCTAGTGATTTGATGGTTTAACAAGTCGTTCTCAAAAAAAAACAGGAAAAAAAACTTTATAAAGATATTAAAATCTATATCTTCTTATGTTAAATGTGTTTGTTTGCATTTACTCTGTGTGCTTGTTTACAGATGTTGATGAGTCCTGACATAAGATGCAATTTTACTTATTATCACCTTCTCCTTGCCTTAATTATGAATCGAAAGCTGAGAGTTGAGACTCTTTGGTGCCTCTGAGCACTGGCACCTAGATCGCACAACCACAAGGAACAAAAAACTTATAAAATAATGAAAATAATAAACTTTCAACAAAACATTCAGGGAATTTAGAACATTCTGATGAAAAAGATATTATAGGCCTAGGCTAGAAATACATTTGATAATGAATTGCTTGTTTTAAAAGATATTTGCTTGGTGCCCCTGGGCACTTGCTCAATTGCCCATATTATTAATCTGCCAATGGGTGTGTAGTTTCATCGTGTGGGTATCTGCAGGCCAGAGAAATGAGCGAACCTAAAGGTAGGGGGCATGACAAAAGGTCGCAAAACCTGCCAGTTAGGGTGTTGGGTAGGGTTAAGGGTTTGTTTCTGTTGTAGCATTGTGTACCTTTCAACAAACATTTTTGGTCCTGAGACTTCCGTGGAAGATACAGTATAGACCTTAAGAGAGTTTCAACCAGTACAACAAAAAGTGTTCTGACTCTGAAGTGATTCTGACTGATAAACACTTTAATCAGAGGCCTATTTGTCTTTTTAAAATCTAAAAGACTTTAAATCTCAGTTTTAGATAAAAAATTTTATTAAACTGAGGTTTGACTTATTTTGCAAGTCAAGCCTATATGTATATATATATATATTAATAGTTTACTTCTTGCCTTAAGCACATAGGGGATTTAATTTCTTTTTTTTCTTTTTTATGATTTAGAAAGAAGTGAAGATATGCTACAAGACTGATAAAAAGTTTAATGGGAAGACTAATTAAAAAGTAGGTAAACAACTCACCCACTTTAGATATCATTGCTTTATGTCATGCCAAAATCAAACTTGAAATGGCCTGAAAAAAAGCTGAGTGTTTTTTTTATGTGAGTGTGTGTGTGAATATTTTTTCAAATAAATATAAAAACACTAACTTGATGAGATTTATAATTTGTTCTAATAAATAGAACGCATTTTCATCCCAAGGCATCATATACGACTCTTGCCAAAGCGTAGACATCCAACGCACATGGTACACTTTAGCGTCAAATGAGATGCTTCGGTTATAGTAGGTTTAGGTATGGGGTAGAGATTGGGTTAGACCACTAGGAGGCACCTTCTGTCCCATATATATCTGCGTCTCATTTGACGCTAAGGGTGCCATGTGTGTTGGATGTCTACGCTTTGGCAAAAGCGTCTTATATGATGCCTTGGGATGAGAACGGGCTCCTACTTTACAATTTAGTGTGATCTGAGGTGACTGTGGCAAAGTAATGTCCACACTGACTGTATATAAAACATTTATTGTTCTAACACAAACGTTCTCCCTCCTTTAGTGCATTTTGATATCCTAGGTACTACTAAAAGTCCAGAGTTTTGTGACCTTAAAGAGTGTGATGAAGTGTGAGGCAATAGAATATCAGTTAAACACAGGAGCCATTTAGGGTCTTATAGGTCATTACCAATACTTTGTAATTGATATCAAACTTATTGGGGTTATATGATCATACGAATTGGGGTTATATGGTCATACTTTCTTGACCTGCATTTTTGACAAACTGTAGTTTGTTGATTGAAGATGCAGGATAACCAGCTAGTAATGCATTACAGAAATTCAGTCAAGACATCATGAAAGTCACAGCCCTGGACTGATGTTGATGTTGTCAAGCTGTGTTTGGTTTTAATGCGTCACCCTCCACCGATCTACCAATCACAGAGTAAGTAGTGATGCGGCATTCGGGTTGCCACCTCTTTGACCTGCATTGTATGACTGACAGACAAGAACGGTTTGATCTAAAAATAACAAAAATTGAAAATACTGCGGAAACAAAGACACCTATATCTTGGATGCCCTTGAGGTAAGCTAAAACATACCAAAAATTAATTTTCAAAGTACACAGGCACAGGCTCACTGATAAATGTGTGTGTGTGTGTTCAATCACTGAAACACGCAAAACTCATACAACTAACCCTCTATAAATCATCTCTCGAAAGCATTGTGTATTTATGAATGTGTCGCTGCAAATCTGGAGATATTCAAGGTTATCGTTATGATTTTTAATCGGACTTTACAGCATAAATCCCATTTCCTCTCCCTCCATCCTATCCACCCACCATGATGGAAATCGATTCCCGTGTTAAGAGTGTAAATTACTTTTTTTTTTCTTTAATTCTGTTCAATGAAAAGAGGGGAAAAGTTAGTTTTCTGCATGGCAGAGGACGGAAGCAGAAATACATATGAATTGATGAGCATCTCTAAAGTGATAACATGGTGGGTCTCGGCTCATTCTCTCTGACGTGCAATCACTTGCTTCACCTCTCCATCTCTCTTCTTTCTCGCTCTCTCGCTCTATTTCACCATCCTCACCTCCACATTTGGTAGATTTACAACATCCAGTGGATAAAGTAGGATTTCACGAGAGCCTCAGCCATATTCAATAATATTGGCACTACAGGAAGTGAACACAATATTTAAAGGGGCAAATTAAACACAAGGGAACGAAATATCCTTGAGCTTCCGAGATAAACAAAAATACTATGAAAATATAGCTCGAAACTTCTTTCTTAGAAGAAGAGTCTTGATTAAAAGTAAGATGCAAAGACTATTTGTTTAGAATTTCGGTAACTTTGATGTCACACGGATGACTGCAACAATGCATGATGATCTAGGACCCTGGCTTGTCATGGTCAGGTAGTAAGGAAAAGTCAAATAGATACTATTATTCAAACAACAGAAGAACTTATGATATAAATTAAAATCAGGGAAAATCTTTCAAATTTTATGGATTTCCTGGGTGTGCATGGCACTTGCCGCACCACATATATATCTCAATGGTAGAAACAAGCCGATGAAGAATGTTTTTTAAAAGAACCTTTCAACCTTATCATTCCAGTTTAATCTCAACAGTTTTATAGTATATAGTTGAGTGCAGCAGTTTGGTGATCACAGTAGCTATGTTTATATCCACCCTAAAATTATTTTAACTTTTGGGGAAAAAAAAAAAAAAAAAAAACTTTTGCTGATAATTTACTCACCCCCATGTCATTCAAGATGCCCATGTCATTCTTTCTTCAGTCAGAAAAAAATGTTTTTTCTGATGAAAACATTACAGCATTTATCTCCACATAATCTGAAGTGCAAGTGGGAAACAAACAGTTCAATTTTCAAAAGATTCTTTCAGTACAAACTGCAAACTGTTCAAAGGGCTTTAAACTATTCCAGACGATGAATAAGTTTCTTATCAAGCAAAAAAAAAAAAAAAACGCTCACTTAAAAAAAAATAAAGTTTAAGTTTTATAAGCTCAAATGGTCGCCTTGCTCTGTTCACGTTTGTGACTCCTGTTCGAACTCGTTCATCAAAATGAACGAATCTTTTTCTTGCTCATTCAACGAACGAAATGAACGAATTGACTCGGAAAAAGATACGTTCATTTTGTACTTCTTAAAGGCCCAGAAGCAAAAAAAATGAATTCAAAAAATGGTTGTTGACACAAAATGTTTTGAGTTATGAGTAATAAGATATGACACTTTAAAAGTGTGTGATGCAGATGACATTTTGTCTTGATGATCATCCCTGCTAGGATTCAAAACATTTCATATTTTAAACACTTGCTAAGGGAATAAAAGCAGCACATTAGTGGCTCAGCTAAACCCTGCGAGCTAAACTGTGATCGAGCCAAGCAGTCGTGAGGGCCAGACACAAAAAAAACATGCAGTATTTCTATTCCCAGCTCTCTGTTTTGCTCTCTATTTTACAGGAGCTGCTTCAAAGCTGCTAAAAATAGCCAGAGCTCAGTCCCCTCACAACTTCAAAAAACATCTGAATGAAGGAGGAGAGGATGTGAGAGGAAGAGAGGGCAGTGAGGGGAACAGGGTTAAAGGGAAAGAGGAGAGCAGCGGGCTGGGGAACGACGTAAGGTGGGACCGATGGGAGAAGAGGCGATAAAAGAGACAGATGCAGAACAGATGGTGGGCCGGGGGGAAGAGTGGAAGAGGCTCACCGGGCCACGGACAGAACTGGAGTACGAGAACTACAGCAGTCAAGGGAAATGAGAGCTGATGAGGACGACCGGAGCGGAGGGAGAAAGATAATGAGAGAGTGAACGAAGGGTGAATGATACTACAGTAGCTACTGAACACAGTATGGCTCTCAATGTACAGTGCCAAGCAGCACGTGAACCAATCATCTGTTACTCTTTACTACATGTTAATAGTAAATTAACACAAATGATCAATAGGTAATTTGAATGATACAGTACAAGTTACCGAAAAGTCATCGATCGATCAGTGTTTTTCAACCACGGGAAGATGTCCATACAACAGCTGAAAAACAACGTATGTCACGCTAACGTTACATTTACCTCAGGAATGCCTTTTAATGAACCATAGCACGCATGTTAGTTGGATTTAAAATAATTGCTATAATCGCCATTTAAATACTGAACTCTGCCATAGCCGATCCTAAGCCGGGTTGAAATGAGGAAGTTTGAGGGGCCATCAACCCCTCCCCTGTAAAAAACCTTTTGCTACAGAAACACCAAGAGCCAAAATAACAGACACCATGGCCCTGGGAGAAAATGGACCTCCAACTGGAAGGTCAACTTAGTATAGTCAATGCAATTGCATTGACTATACTAAGGGGCAATGAAAAGAGGGCTTTTCACGGCCCATTTGATTTGATATGTTATCTTACTGAATATAGTATAACTGAATAGATGCAACATGGTTTTATTTTTATAAAGTATACTGTATCTAAAGCTATGACACTGACTCTTTGGTTCAAGTGTAAATCTATAGATGTATGTGTGTTAATGTGCCACTGAGAGACTGTATATGAAACCAAAAGAGTGTGGTGAGGAATCCAGTATGCAAGTGAGATGCACAGGTTTAATTGACTTCCTTTCAATGGTGTGTGAGTTTAATTAAAAGCAAGCCTTTAGAAAATTAAAAAGTAAAAGAAAAATGGAGCGAGGAAGAGTGAGTGAGGAAGAGCGGCAAGAAATGCAGAGAGAGAGAGACATGATAATTAACAGAATAAACGAAATGACACAAACGTCATAGCACCTGCCTCTCACCACCTCCCCTTCCTCCCCATGCAAGTCCCTCTTTCCCCAATCAATCACAAACCTAATATCATCTTTCTCTATTGTAAGCCTTTCCTCGCTCCACTCCACTGTTTATTTATTTAGCCTGAAAGTCCCATTAGGCCCTGCTTCTACCTCACTTGCCTCCGCTGCATATAAAACAGCAGCCACTTTATGGCTAACAGGGTGCTACTTGACTCTGGAAGTAGAACTTTACCTGAAGAAAGTGCAAGAATAAAACACAACATGCATGAAAAGAGACTTCCTCAAGTCCTTGATGATTTAGTTAGTTTAGTTTTTTTAGAAGTTCGGTTTTAACCTGTCGCGAATGAGTTATTGCCACAAACTCAAGCGCTGCCCGCCGATCAAATGCAGTCTGGTGTATCTACGGGCCTTACTGTGATTTACTGTAGCTGTTTATTACCGTTTGGTAAAAGACAACTGTAATCACACAGGGAGAAGTGGCGTGCTGAAACCATCTCTGTCAAGCTAACAGCTGATCAATGGCTGTTATTAAAAAGCCGGATCAATTTCAGCTGGGGCAACCCAATAAAAGTTGGGCTCAAACTGCATGGCCCGTATAGCCCCATCAGTCCTGAACAAATTCCTAGCGGAGATGAGGCCCTGAGCAGCAAGGCTAATGACATAACAGCACTTTCTGCCTTTCAATTAATCACACACACACACACACACCGGCATGACACAAGGAACACATTCCCAAACACAAAACCATCCACTTCCCAAGGGTTGGTGACCCTCTGCAGAGAACCTGTGGCCATGTGCATTTTTTTATTCATTTTCAATACTTCACTTTTTATAACACAAATCCTGAAGTGTCTGGTTCCCAGAACTCAATGGTCATGATGAATCTCATAGGAACTTTTGGAATTTCCTGGCATTATTTACTTCCCCTGATGCCATACCATACCAATATGTGCATAAGCTGCAGCCCTCAAATATCAAAATAAAGAATCAAAATTACAAATTTACAATTATCAGAGACTTGATAAACAATTATGTGGCAAGCAGTGCAGGGTTGATAGCCATGGGAATGGAGTCATGGTTACGTGTCTCTCACGGAAGAGCTCCGGAAGGATAAAATGAAGAGTGACGACAGTGAAGGCCAAAAACCAGGCTTAGAGTATTACGTTGTGTTTTGTTGATTTTAAATTGTAATATTATTTCACAATAATACCATTTTTATTGTATTTTTTATTAAATAAATGCAGCCTTGATTCCTTATAAAAAATTAAAAAAAACATGAGTTTGGAATGACATGAGAGTAAATAAACAATTAAACAATCCCTTGAAGTAAAATTGTCCATTATCCTTAAGTTTAAATGATCACATTATGACATAAAAGTCTCATCAGGTTCACATTTTCTTCAGGTCGTTTATTTATCTATATTAGCCCATAGTCTCGGTTTCAATTTGCATTGAGTATTGTTATACATACATGACACTGAATAACATAATCCTCCAATAACATCTGCTTAATCACCTTGTTGCAACCATACCGAGTCACTGAATCCTCAGTCCCCTGTGTCCCCGGCACCAAATAAACATTCTCAATAATGAACCGCCAATTAATCACAGGCTGGAGGACATCCCACACAAAAGCAGGTTCACAATGAGGGCAATGCACATGTGCTCTGGACTGAGGACACTTACGCTAATGACTTTTGAAGATCTGTGACAGACGGAAGCTTTCATAAACAAGCTGCAGTCCAGAGGCCATGAGAAACAGACTCATAGGAAAGAAAATTACTTATGAGATTGAACATTGTTCCTACAGAGTAATGGGATTAAAAGAAGTCATCTGCATGTTTTTCTCCTGTAAAAGTGAATCTGGTTTTCACAAATGTCTACAAAGTGGAGAAAGACAAGAATACATGCAAAGATAAATCAGTGCACCAAAGCACAGTTAAAATAAACTGCTACAGCAACATAATTAAATGAAAATAATGAATTACATGAAAAAAAATAATTTTAAGCCAAATTTGGTCCGAACTTTACCCTATTTGAGTAGTGATACCATCTTTTGGCTACAGATTAAAATATATATATATATATATATATATAGAGAGAGAGAGAGAGAGAGATAGATTTTATACATATAATATATATATATATATACTGTATATATATACATATATCTATATACACACACACATATATATATATATATATATATATATATATATATATATATATACATATGCATATAGATAGATAGATAGATAGATAGATAGATAGATAGATAGATAGATAGATAGATAGATAGATAGATAGATAGATAGATAGATAGATAGATAGATAGATAGATAGATAGATAGATAGATAGATAGATAGATAGATAGATAGATTGTTGTGAACCACTACAAACTCTGCAGATTCTGTCAGGCGACAATCAAAGACACTGAGATGCATTGCCATGTTCAAGGCTGACACTTTAGACACGGTTCCTCACCCCAAAAACACTATAGAACATCATCTCTTGATTTGCTCTCTCACTCACATACGTCTCATCTGGGGGATGGATGTCAGCAGCGGAGCCCCTTCTGCCTCTCACCCCTGCAGCTCTTCCTCGACTACAGCACCGCATCAACTTTTAAAACAAAGAAGGGATGGGTGAGCCTTTCTCTCCACCTCCTTGCTCTTCTGCGCTGTGGGAGGCTGCGCTGCTTGCGAGAGGAGTTCAAACCTCTGCTGTCTTTTAATTTTTACTCGGTTTCTCCTACTCTTTTTTTAGCCAGGAGCAACATGCTCTCTCCAAGCTCACACTGACAGAAGCTACTGTGTGCATTTCTCTCAGCCAGACACAAACCCATACTATTCTAGAGGCATAAGGTGACGCATATGCCAACACACACACACCTAAATACAAGTGTCGTGTTTGAAAGATACAAAAAAAAAGTTAGGCTACTCAAGAAAAAAGGCTGAGAGAGACCAATTTCAAGTCACTTGAAGGAAAGAAAAAAAAAACAGATTATTAAACTAAAATGATTGATAATAATATATTTGTAATGCATCAGTAAAAAAAAAAAATATATGGGACTTCTGGCAGCCCCAAATAATAGACTTGGGGTTTTTCAAATTATGGTTTACCAAGAAATGGTGATTAAGAAAATGATTTTTGAATTGTAGGCTATATGTCTGCTTCGCCTCTACTCATTCTCAAGCTCTCAAACAGTCTAACATTTTTGCTCTGGTGAGCATGTATCAGTCAGTAAGATTATAGTCTTTAAAGCAGGTACTGAATAAATCAGTCCAGATAGCAGAATTCAATCTGGAAGAATGTGGGAAAAGGCAGCTCATTATGATTTATATTGGAGTTGTGAGTCTTTATTTCCTGCAAAGAACCAGGCACTCACAGGAAATAAATGTCTTCAATACACAAAATTACATGATGTCATGAGACATCCGAATAATACAAAAGAGAGACAGACCCATTTGCACAATGCGGGCATGCACCTTTCTCTCCAATTGTTGATCTGTGTTGGAACAGAGCACAGATCTACTTCTAAAACAGCCATGAAACCCATGACAGAACGTGTCATTTAGGTCATTTTGTTCCACTTTGTGAATCAGAGACGCTGCAAGCAGAAAACGACGTGTAAAATCTCCCAGTGAGAAGGTATATAATATGCGACAACTCTATACATCATAACTGTCACATATAAATGCATGCTAATGATATCTGAGCTTTTAATTCCTGTCGGTTTGTACCTACATGACAGTGACCAAATAACTGCAGTCAATCATTTTACACCTGGCATTCTACCTAACATCTCCTTTTGTGGAAGAAAAATGCAATACAGGTTTGAGACAGGATGAGTAAATAATAAAGAATTTCCACTAATTATTCATTTGTGCATCAGATCACAATCAGATAGCACTAGATCACCTCAAAAGCCAGGTGTAAATGCACGCAACATGCACATACATCACTCCAACCACATGACGTATTGAGTAACAAATTAAAACATTGACTTGTACATCACATCACATTTATAATGAAAACACCAAACCATCCTGATGAGTCCCAGACTACATCAAATAGGCTGTGTGTTTGTGTCAATCAACAATGGGGCTTAAAACAAGGATTTTTAACAATGGCTGGTAACGCATTACCGCCACCCTCTGCTGCGGAGTGTTTTATAGTCTATTTATATATGTTCTTTAAAGATCGCTTCATCTGGAAAGCATCTACAAACATCTGATAGACATCTTTAAGATGTCAGTTTAACATACATTCTAAATCATTATATCTTAAAGACATCTTCTAAACATCTATTTGACATCTGACAGGAGACGTCCTATAGACGTATTGCAGATGAGCAAACACTCTAAAAAATTTGCAAACATCAAATAGACGTCCCTATGATGTACGTGTGCTATCTGGGACATAGCTTCTTTTAAATTTCACATAACCCCACATTACATAACCAAAGTTGCAAATTATGAAGAAAATCATTTTTAAAAGTCTTTCAGGTATTTTGTTGTTAGCAAGTTAACAAATTAGCGTGCTAACCTTAAAGCTAACATACTTTACATTTACTAAACTACACTGTAACTGATTAGTATAAGATAGCATGCCCTAGGGTGCTATTATTTATTATTTGTGCCTCCTCTTTTCCTTTCCTCACTTACTTTCAGCATGTCTAAGCTCCACCCCCATAGGATGTGAGGGCAGGATGCAAAAAAAGAAAATGAGAACAGAGGAAACGTAGGAAATCTTATTCTACATTGGAATATTCAGAGAGAGGGTATATATATATATATATATATATATATATATATATATATATATGAGACCCACTTTGGCCGGTTAATTTTTCTCATACATATAAAACCTGCTTTGGCTGGTTGTATTGTCATATACTATTAACAGTGTCTGGGTTTATTAGTGTGACATGATGGTGAATACTGACTGAGATGTATTATTTTAGACGTAACGGTGTCTAGTCTGATGTATACATGTCAGGATTGGGGAAAAAAATATTATAGAAGTCAATGATGCCCCACAACTCTTTGGTTACAAACATTCTTCAAAATATCCCAGACATAGAGAACATGGTCATGTGAAATGTCTATGGTCTCAGTTGTCCATTTTCAGACATGTTATCATAAAGCTACCAGATGTACAGTACACAAACATGTAAACCCAAATACAAGCAGCATGACAGAATTATTGCACCAAAATGGCTCAGCTTGAAAAGGAAAACCACCCACGTGGCACCACAAGACACAATACCACAGTGCTATCATTAATCACATAGCTTCTCCCTGACCCCAGAACACAGCACATTTCACCCACTTTACCCACTTTAATGTGACGGATTTACGTAATCATTGAATATCTACAGAGCACATCATCCTAAAAATGCTAACATTTTTTGATTAGAGGCTACTCTATCCAAGACTTATAAAGAACAGAGATCTATTAAATTAAGATTGCAATACAATGGCAATAAACCATTGACAAAATATTTTGGTAACGCTTCCTTTTACAGTCAAGTTACCCATGTAAATACTATGTACTTATTTTAGTAACTACAATTACTGGGTAATAACTAGTACTAACCCTGAACCTACCCCTAAACCTACCCCTGTTCCATGTACTTACCTTATATTAGCCTTTCTAGGTAAGTACACTGTAAGTACTGTTCTGTAAAAGGAAGCGTTACTAATATTTTTAAGATGGTGTCAATTTTGTTCAATCTTTTGTTCATTAATTATAAATTAACCCTATGAAAAGAAAATGTAGAATTTTTTTTCAATATTGTGTTAAAACTCTAAACTTTGACCTTAGAAATACAACTTCTATATCACCAATAGGGACAAGCATTTTTCTTAGATATTTTAGTTATGAATTATTTATTCTGACTTGCTTTGCACAGTTGTTAGACCTTGCTTTAAAAAAAATATATTGCAAATGTCAGCTGAAGGTGACAAAATGTTTTCAGGCACTTGACAAATATACAATATAAATTGAAACCATTTCATATTTAATATACTTGACGTAAAATATTTTTACCATTGAGAATTCACAAGGTTTATCACCATAATTTGATAATACCCAGATGCTCAGATGTGTTAGTCTTGGATGAATTTGATGAAAAATATTTGTTCATAATACTGAATTCTCAGACAAGCTTGGCAAATCTAAATGCAGTGTAAAATATTGTTGGGAAATCTTCTGAAACTGGCATTTTTCTGTCTAAAACTGGCAGCCTTCTCCATTAGCTTTCAATTTAATCTGTTTACTGTCTAGGAGAAACGTTAAAGAGATTCCATTTGTGATTTTTACTTTATATGGAATTGAAAAACAAGGAACTCGAGAACTGGGAGGTTTGACAGATGAAAGGTATGTCTGCAATGCCTTAATTTTAATCTGGGAATAAAACCGCTTGAGCGTTTGGTGAAATGGCGTGAAGAAAAAGCTCCAATAGACATGTAAAAAATAAGTCGGGAGGCATCTCACTCTGACGGTCTGCCCAGGGGACACAGAGCCCCACATCACTGACAGCACTGAGGAACACAGACCTGTGAGTGGCACTCTATCACTGGGGAGCACACAGCAGTGTTCTTCACACACAGGTGGAAAAACTACTGGTGAAGAGACTTTTTGCTTTGACAGCTCATACGGAATAGGAGGAACTCCGTTCCTCCAAGGACATTTCTCTGCATTGTTTTGTTTGTATGTAATAGAGAGAGAGAGAGAGAGAGAGAGAGAGAGAGAGAGAGATACAACCCCATTGAGTGGCAATTTCCAATTCTGTGTCTACTGAGATCATGTTTGCATGAAGCTAGCATGAAACTAGCATGTTGTGCTTTCTAATTTTAAATGCAGACCCTCTGCTTCCAAACTAGCATTGTGTTAACAAAGAGAAATGTAGCTGTTGCTCAATAGAATAAACCAAATAAAGACAGTCTATGGCGGCAGTAATTAGATAACTGAAGATCGCATTTACTTAAAAATTCATAAACTTTGTGTTCATTTGTGAAGATTATCACGATGAAAAAAGCACAGAAACACACATAGTCACGGACCTTATTTACTTCAATAAAGCCAATGGAAATGTTGTCGAGGGAACTAGGGTGATGCTAACTTCTGGGTTAGCCTACAAAAATGTCATCCCTGCACCACTCTATATAAGGCTCAATGGTAACACTTTATTTTGATAGTCTACTTTAGACATACTACTAACTATAAGTAAATTCTCAACTACAAGTCAACTTACTGTCATTAGAGTGTTAGTAGACTGTCAGCTTAATATCTGCTAACACTTTATTTTGTTGGTTCCCAAACAGACATTCAACTGACTACAAGTAATTTGGCGACTACAAGTAAACTTAATATTCTAACTAACCCATAGCCTAGGAACCTAAACATAACCAAACAGTCTGCTGACAGTCTACTATAATATACTAATGCTCCAATGAGAGTGAGTTGACATGTAATTAAAAAGGTACTTATAATTAGAACATCTAAAGTGACTATCGAAATAAAGTGTAACCGACTCAATTTCTTGCTTCAGACAACATCATTTAATATTCATGAGTCGTTTTATGACCACACCCCCAAACACAATGACCTCAGCTGAATTAACTACATTTTTTGATTGACTTTAAAAGATTTATCGAAACATAGTTTCAACATAAAAAATCGTATATAGAAAAACGAACCACAGCAAAATGTCCTCATTTACCAAGGGGCTCATACATTATGGAGAAATCAAAGCTAACAAAGTTTCTATGGCTCTGATGTGTTCCTGTGTGGTTCACAGCATAATCGCATTCACCTGGCTGTGGATCCTCCATTCAAAGCATGGATGAGAAGGTGAAAGAAGGGACAATTATTAAAACAGCTCAGCTCTCCAGTGCCTCACTGTGTCCATCTCCTCCATCTACCCTCCTTAGTCTGAACCCAGTCAATTAAAATTTGACTTGTCAGATCAAACAGACTTCCATTTACTTTTGCACACATAACAACCCCCCGAAGAATGCAGAGAGGCTGAAGAGCGCTGCCTTTTATTCACGACTAGAGACGGATCAGGAGAAGAAAGTTGACGTTCGAGGACAGGCGAGCGCTCTGCCCGGAGATCCCATGGTGCATTCGCTGCTCGATACGTCCCTCACAGCTGCTCCAGTTCAATTAGGAAAGTGGTCTGTGAGGCCGTTTGATCTGCTTGAGGAGCCAAAGAATAAGCTACGATCTCCACATGAATGGAGTATAATACACACACATAAAGGAGGGTCCTTCTCACCTCCTATTTGCATACATTTCATAATTTAAATAGTTCCATAAATAGTTTAATAGTTACAGTTATTTTCAATTATTATTACATTTTTGGGACAAGATGATATTCTAATTAAGGAACATCACATAAATATTGCAAACCTAACAGAAACTCATACTACTATATACATATAACTACCTCCGCCCCCCAAAAATTATAAGGATATTCAATTAAAAATGAAACAACAGCAGCAAGATGACAAGGTCTTGTTTTACTAGACCGCTGACGACGCTGGAATGAAAGATGTTTTGCTGGACATCAGACAGCACTGAGATCAGAAATACTTCACTGAACATCTAGCATACCACTATAGGTAATGAAATTGTGCTACAAAGCAATTCAATAATGCTAAAACACTCAGTTTCCAGTAGTATGAAAACAATGCAATATGACTCCATATGTACAAATATGGCACTAGTGCAAACTGCTGACAAAGGCTTTTGGTTTAACTCCCAGTTTGTACAACATACTGAGGCGAAAAGTATTTTTTTATTTTAGGATTTTAGATTTGTAATATTTCTATATAGATTTTCCCCATCGCTAAAAAAAAAAAAAAAAAAAAAAAAAAAAGTTTAAAAGGGAGTGAACTTTTCTGCTATCGTTGCTTTTTTTGGAGTCAGAAATCAACTTTTCTCTTACAAAGAAATATTTGCCCACTGGATTTGATTTCAGGGGGATTTTTATATTTCTGATAGCAATTTTCTTTCTAACCCTAAAATAAATGTGTCACCGTCATGTCAAATACTTATAAACGCTTATCCATATATTAAATCAATTTAAACTTATATGCAGTATATATGTATAATATTAATGCCAATTTAAAATTAATTTCTGATATTGTCCTCCGATTTCTACAGCAGCATACAAAAGAGACAAATTATCTATGAATCCAGATCTCATTTTACAAATGTAACTTGTTTAACAGAGCTTCACAGCAAAATCTCATTAGGAATTTTATAACTTTAATATTTGAAGTTCTCCTACTGCTGTCACAACATTTTTTCCACAATAGCCTAATTTGCATCATAAGTGATAAAGGCGTGCATAATGACTCTCGTTATACTGATATGACAGGAGAATTCAGGTTCCTTTCAGCGCCTCCTTTATTACGAGACTCGAGCAGCCATGATGAGGATTACAATGATGATGATGATGCTGACCTGTACAGTTACCTCTGAATCACACAGCATCAACAATGACTGAATTTACTATCAAAAAATGCCTCAGAAATACTTTGAATAAGGGAGTGATATCTTCATGTTGATGGGACTGAGTTTTCTATGTGCTGAGATGTTCATATGTCTTGTCTGACCTTGTCCCCCAGGACAAGAGAGCCTTGACGCAATGACACATACAAGACACCTCATTTTGGAGAACTAACCACCAGTGCTTTGGCAGAGATCAGGTCAAACGTCTGCCGCTCTCCCCGCTTTTTACTTAGCTTAGCATTTTGTCAGGTTGCCAACAAGGCGCACTTTGGACATGACAGAAGGTCGACATTTACAAGGCACCCTGATGACCCCGCTGAACCCCGAGAAGAGAGGCCATGACGACGTCACTCACTACACCAATGATTCTCGAACCATTCTCATCAGCGCAGACGCAGGAAGGTCACGCAGACCTTGTAACGGGATAGAGTCTAAACGTAATCTGATGAACTGCCACATCCCATAACTGCCATCCAGCCTGAACGAGAGCAGCGTTGAGCTCAGAAAGGTGTCAGAGGGGAGCAAATTCTGACATTAAACAGTAAGAGCATTATCATCTTCACCCTGACAGAGCCAAAGACTAGTTTAAGATGATACGTCTGAGAGGGTTTAATGTCACTCGGTGGGAGAGCTTAACAATACCACCGGCTGTCAGACAGGATCTGCAAAAGAGCCTGTGAGGGCAGTCAGATGTCCTGCATCAGAATCTAGAGGGTGTTTCTCATTTGACCTCCTGAAAGGTGGGGGGGGGGGTGGGTTCATGCACTTGACAAGAAGAAGGATTAACCTTCCATGCAGCAGCAGGGGAGAGAATTAACAACGGTGAGGAAGAAATTCACTATTCTGCTTCACACTGACATTATTAGATCAGCAGTGAGTAATTCTACCAAAATCGGGACCATGAACTTGAATTAACCTAGACAACATATACTGCAGAATTGTAATTCAAAATTGATTTTATTCTGAATAAAATAATTCATTTCTTTCTAAAGTCAAGCTTACTTCCCCTAAACTTTTTAAACTTTCACCCCATAGAACGTTTTACTGAATTTTACACACTTTTACATTGTTACAAGCAAAGTCTTTTTCAAATAAATGCTGTTCTTTTTAACTCTTTATTCATCAAAGAATCCTGGGGAAAATATGATTTACACCAAAAAAAAAAAAAAAAAAAAAATCAAGCAGGACAATTTTTCTCAACATTGATAATAAGAAATGATTTATTTAGCACCAAAACAGCACATCAGAATGATTTCTGGCCGCACATTACATTTTGAAATTCATTACAATAGAAAAGAGTTATATTAAGTAATAATGATATTTCACATTAATACTGTTTTAATGTATTTTTGATCAAATATATACATAGATTTCTCGGCAATCTCATCACTGCTTGTGCATGCAACCAGGAGGCAGAAAAAAAAGACATGTATCGTGGTTTTGTGTAGTAGTAGCATAGCGGTGGCGAACAACTAAAGCACTCGCTGGCCCTGAGTTTAATGCATAACCTAAAAAATAGTTCGAAAGAACAATGTTCCACAGATACATACTGGTTTGGTAAGACATTAGGGTAAGTAAATTATCATAGAATTTTCATTTTTGGGTGAACTATCCCTTTAATACCCAAGAAAAGCCCAGAAAACACACACACTCATATTTTTTTATAGCGTCCACACTAAAAAGCAAATCAAACGATCAATATTTGCACTAAACATAAATACACAGGCTCTTGTAAGCTAGCTGTTTCTTCTGCAGGCCATAAATACTGGGCTTAATGAGGGGGCACTTAAAGCGCTAGTCTGGACACCGCACATCACTAAAGCCCCATTTACATTGTAGGTCTTAATGCCCAATTCCAATGTGTTGACTATCTGCAATTTTTTTTGATCTTCTTTTAAAAGTGACCCATATCAGATATCTGCATTTACTCTGGCGAAACAACCCAGAAATTTGCAGCACAAGACTAAAAACAGCACAATTTGCAATGTACAACACAATCTTTTGCTTTCCGCACTATCTTTAAGGTCAATGGTTTAAGCCTTCGTCCTCCATTGCCGCTTTGAAAAGAGTCACGCGATCTCGGTTTGTGTCATGCAGAATTCACGTCATTCAGTTGCTTTTTTAATGACGTATGCCTCGCATTGACAGCAGAATATCCAATCTGTCCACTTGCATGGCAGATGCAAATGCACATAGCTGATTCATATCAGATTTATTTCCACATATGAATGAGGCTTAAAACCGATCTGAGAATATCTAAATACATGTGCTTCCTGATCTGTGCAACATGGGAGAAAAAAAAAACAGAATTGGGTTGCTTGAACATGTAATTTAAATGCGGCCAAACTGACAAAGGCTGAGGCCAATAAGCCGCCAGCTCCACTTCAACACATGAATCAGCTGAAACAGCCGCACAGCACAATGACCGGACACCAGGTTAAATATCCAAAGAGCACCGCGGAATGAATGACTGTAATTGCAGCAAAACCTGGCCTTGTCTTACTCACTGCTGAGGGAATTTTACCTGTGTTTTTTTTTTCCTAAGCACCCATGAGGTTATTTAGAAAAACGATTTCACCGACAACAAGGGTTGTGGTGTCCGGGGAATCATTTGATTCCATGTCAGGCTCTGTGTGCGAATTCTTTGATCACTGGGCAGAATCTCTAAGCTACCACTAGCCATGTGATTATCCACGAACAACCTGTTACTCTCAGTTTCTGACCTAATCCTATCTTCCCCTCACAGTCCTTTTATCTGGCTCCCATCTTACATCTCTGCTTCATCTAGAAGCACTTTCATTCCAGACCACCTCCCAATCTCACTGTCTTACTTAGGCCACAGTCCATTGAAAAGCCATCTGAAGCCATAATCAATTCCAGCTGAATCAATAACACTTGGCTCGGAGGAGCAGGAGGTGACAGAGTGCTCATTGAGCTGTCAATCAAATACTTACTCCAATCTCAAAGTCCACAGCGTCCATAGCCTTGGGCAGGGTAGATGCCAAATGAAGAAAAAACTGCAGAGCTCCCTAGCGCAATGTTTGAAATTCTAGGCGAGTTACGAAAACACTTCAATTCATGCCATCAAATGCAGAGTAATCGAAAACAGTTCTGGTGGAGTGTAATCTTTATTACTCCTTGCATATGTTTATCAATGTGGGATTTGAAGCAATGTGATGGAAAGCGTTGTGATTTTTAACTTGGAAACATGCCTGTTGTGAGTAAGATAATTGCTTGGTGTTTTTAAGCTACTAACCAGTGCAAAGTGTCTGGTACTAAGCCGATCTAGGAGAGATAAAAAAAAAAACACAGGGAGAACAAAGAAAAGGGTGCCAACAATGCATTTGTTCACCTGAATTGGTACTTTTTTCTTCACTAGACAGAACAATGTGTCTGGTGGGAATATGAAGCTGACTTTTTCTAAGGTACACACACACAGAGATGACTAAACTATGTTGTTCTTAAAAGACTGTTAGCCTTGGTTCTTTTTCCAGAAAAGGCAGTGAAAGGACCAACCACAGAGACAGAAAATCGCTGTTATAAGTGACAGTGGAATCTGAAGCCTGTGGAACCTCACATCTAATGTTTATGTCTGCAACAGATATTTTATTTGTAAAATAAATATTTTAAGGAAAGAAAATCTTCATTTTTATGTAAAAATCAGCATGAAGTGATGTTTTTATGATCACCACAGTCATGAATCTGGTCTAAACTAGAATATTAAAAAATAAGGGTTCAAAAGGGTGTCAGAGAAGAACTGTTCACCGGTTTTTGGTTGTGCTTCATCTCTGCATGATTGTACAGGTGAATATGGTTTCCCTACTGCTCATAAAATATTCACTAGGATTAAGAGATATAACCAGTTTAGATGGAAAAGACCTCACACTGATTAGCTGAAGACATTACTGTTGCCTTTACTATGTACTTCCTTAAAATAAATTCCAGCACAATAAAATGACCCTTCATTCTCAAAAATTCTTTAAAGGCATATGGTTCCTTAAAGAACCTTAAACCTCCATAGAACCTTTTTGTTGCATAAAAGTTTCTTTATAGGGGAAAGGGGCTCTTTAAATTATTAAAAAGAAAAATGTTACTTTAAGACATGATTATTTCCACTCTCCATAGCTTAAGATGAAAGTGAATGACTGTGAGGTATATATTATTTTAGAACAATCTGCATTTTTCATCAAACCCATTCTTAATAACTTAAATGCTCTTTTGATTCTCAAGCGTGTTGCATTTGACTAGAAACTTTAGGCAATCTACAATAATTGTTTATGTACAGGGAGAAAAAGAAAATGAGACACGCTAATGATGTCAAAAGACGCTCCCCTTTACCCTAACATATCCGATCTCTCTTTATCTGTGTAATTCAGGTTTCAATGAAAGCTCCTGTTTGTTTTTTTACATTATGTTCTGCCAGATCTCCCACACGGAGCCACAGGAGAATCTGGGGACAAGACCTGGAAAGAAAACCAATACCGTGGGCTTGAAAGGCTGGATTTAGTTCAGGACTCGCCTGCTGCTCAGAACAGCTTTGAAGCCTCGAGTCGGCCATTCGTCACACTGCCCACAGCGTCACTTTCCGTGGCAGAGCTCACAGTATACCTTTGCTAACAAGACATTTTCGCAGCTTACAAACAGACATATCTCTTTCTTGACAGGTCTGTGCAGTCCTATCACGTTCCAGAGCAGACTGCAGGACAGGCTGTGCTTCTGATCTTACAGCGGTCTGCCAACAACATCAATTGCCCACTAGGAAACATAGGGTCACCAGTGGGCCAATTTAGGACACAATGTTTCAGCATAAGATGGGAGAGTATTACTACAGATGTAGTGCCTTTAGCTGTGATGGTTAGACCTTGCCTCCTCATTGTCTTATCTCTCATTTTGCAGGCCTCTATTTTTGATATTGGTTGCTTTCCAGTGATTATACCCACTCAAAGTTATGCAGTGGCATAACCTTGTTTTTTTCTTCCCTGATGCTTGTCGCAAAGACGCAATAAACACACCATTGCTCTCAACACCATGCACAGCCTGGGTCTGATAGCTCATTTGTGAGCTTACTTAGCCAAGCGGGTCTGTAAATAATGCTCCACAACAAGCAAAGTATCTGCCAAACAAAAACTAATTTGCCCAACTGCATTTACATTGATAATTAAAAAGATTTCTGGATTTGTTGGGCCACTGCCTTTAGTCTCTGTGCAGAGAAAGCAATGTCAAAAAAAAATAATAATGAAATGGCATTTAAAACCAATTGAACCTTATGAACTTGGCACATTTCTGAGTGCTAAATGAAATGCAGTGGCAAACAAATATCTAAACAAGGAGTGATTTGAGTGGATTACAATCAAAGCAATCAGCTTGATTCATGAATTAGTTGGTGCCCAGTAGTCCTAACTGGGGGTAAATGAAGCACTCAACATAGCAAAACCATCTTGAACATATCTTGGGATTTACAACCAATTTAACATTAAATCAAACTCATAATGTCAAGAACAGGCGTATTCAACTCCCAAACCGTTTTGTCGGCATGAAAGTTACCCATGAAAGGGTAACTTTCATGCCTCATCCTCCTCTGTTGCCAGCCCTAGAGCCCCATAGAAACGTTCGTCATTCCCTGGTCTCCTCTGTCAGGGCGCGGTCAGAGGAGGCGTGCCTGGAATTCGGGCCGGCCTACTCTCACGTGATCCTGAGACCCCGGCTTGGATATGTGCCCAAGGTTCCTACCACTCCCTTCCGGGACCAGGTGTAGAACCTGCAAGCGCTGCCCCTGGACGAGGCAGACCCAGCCTTGGTACTGCTCTGTCCAGTACGTGCTCTCCGCACCTATGTATACAGAACGCAGTGTTTCAGGACCTGAGACCAGCTCTTTGTCTTTTATGGTGGGAAGCTGAAGAGAAAGACTCTCTCCAAGCAAAGGTTGTCTCACTGGATAGTGGACGCCATTGCCTTGGCACACCAGCAGCAAGGTCGACCGTGCCCCATTGGTGTGATTGCCCACTCCACCCGGAGTGTGGCGTCCTCTTGGACTCTAGCGCATGGCACCTCGCTAACGGACATCTGCAGAGCTGCAAGCTGGGCGACACCCAACACATTTGCCAGATTCTACAATCTCCGAGTGGAGCCAGTGTTCTCTCGTGTACTTGCTTCAACCAGCCAGTAACCGACCTGCTCAGGTGTCTTCGTTTGCTCGTCATTTCACTCTACGGACTGGATATGTGCGATATTCTCCACAGGTGACCTTCCCCGAAAGCACTGAGTCTTTCCCTTGGCAAGCCAACTTGCCACCCCTGGGGTTGAAATATTCCACCGGCGACTGGACACCCCAGTGTTTTCCATTTGCTTCCTTAGAGTCCTGGAAGTTTTCTAACATTCCGTCTTCCTGCCACTTTCCGCTGAACTGCGGGGATCACGTGAGCTCAGGTTTGGCTCCTCAGTGAAGAAACATTTCTGCATTCTGCCGCCATCCTCCTTTTATACCCATGAGGTGGGGAATAAATCTAGTTGTGAATCTCAGTAGTGAATCTCTAGTTGTCACTGGTGATTGTCGTTTGAACATTTCTGGATCCGCCATCAAATTGAAAAGTATAATTATATCAAGTGCTGTGAGAAAAGGCTATAAATCTCCACCTCCAACATCCTCTCGCAATATAGCTTATATTAGCCGAGATTCCTTCTTTATGTGTACAGATGTGACGTAATAACGCAAAGACATGCGCGAATTTCCCGCGGAAATCCACCAGTACCACTGGAATTAAAAACATTATTATTATTTAGAAAATGCATTTTGATCTCATAATTTCTTTTTCACATGTTTTGTGGGACCCAAGGAGGATTCGTATATTCACTGCACTGACAGATGGAGTGGAAACAGAGGAGATAAGAGTAATGTCTGACAGCACTGCAGAGGATTCTGTCATTGTAGCACTCCACGTTTCAACTCAGTCATCATCTGTCTGTCTTCTCCCCGGCCCACTCTCAACCATACTCATGAGTGACTGGAGGGATCCTCTCAAATCTGCCTTTGCTTTTAAAATCTAAAATCAAATGTCAGATTCTCTCCCACTGACCTGGAGTAAAGATAACTGAGTGTGCTTTAAGTGAGACACAACATTCATATAGACATAGACAGATTTCCCCACTCATCTTGAGAAGGTTTAACTGACAGAAAGAAAATGAGCCCACTTCTTTCAAGTGTATGAGGTGGTCCTGAACTAACGGGGGGGGGGGATAGAGTGCAGATAAAATTGCACTGATCAAACAATATCACACTAAGATTAGACAAAGGTACAGAAAGTGAGAATTTAATTCACTTCAGATATGTCCTTTTGTGATTGTACCATCTTCATGATTTTTTGAAGGGGGAAAAACTATGATGAAGCCAAAGGAATAAATATAGAATTATATGACTCCAGGCGAATAATGCAGAAATCATCAGTGTATCAAACGAATGCGAAAGAAAACCGGTTCAAACAATCTTCAAACATTTTTGGGTGACCTTTAGGCCTTAGCATGTTCCGATGTACAATTAAAGTGTATGAATGCAAGGGACTGTTACATAATCATTTGTCTGTAGAGAAGCAGAGAAAGCAGTTTACTGAAGTCCAAAGATGTTAAGAGCTCTTCTGGATGGTGGAAGCACTGCAGCAGGCAGTCATGAAAGTAAAGCGAAGAAAAACCAATAAGAGAGAATTTAAATGAAGTGAAAACATTTCTTCCATCGAGCCATTCTGCCAGTTATTGTCAATATAAAAAGGCCACTATGTATTTTCTTGTAAAAATAACCTTTTTTTACAATCAATAAATATACTGTAAATATTTATATATTATATTTCAATAATACTTTTAATATTTTTATATACATTATCAATTTTATTATTTTCAAAGCTTTAATTTTGTCATTGTTTTATTATGTCAGTTCAGTAAACCTTTTTTTATTTTTTATATCAAATCTGATAGATTTGAAATAAAACATTTAAAACCTTAGTTTTACTCTCAAATATTCCAGCTTGCCCTTGTGTCCAAGTTTGAAAGCCTTTGTCTTGTGATAATATTGTTTCTTCTTATTCCACTACCAAGATTTAGTCTGAACATAACTTAAAGTATCTGCATACATCTAAAAATAAAATATTTTTTGAGATTATCAAAAGTTAGACTATATGACTTCAAAGATAGGTTTTAAGGAGAATGTAGACGTGCCAGTGATGTGACACAACTTTGATGTTCTGCCTTTGTATTATGTTTCTTTTATGATTTATCTCACTTTCCAAAGCCTTCACCTGCTTAGTGCAAAGAAACAAAACCTCTTGACGAACACATTTTTGACAAACACAAATCAGTCCACATTCTCCAGACACAATAAATAACAACAGAATAGGTGCTTTATCATAATGGCACTATTAGTCTCCATCTCATAAACTGCACCCTGTGTCTATTTATCTCTGTTCAGGACAAGGCAGTTTAGCTCGGTTAACTGGATTGCAATTTGAGTCACATGGTCTAGTGCTGGAGGACCAGAACAAAAATGATCAGTCATAACTCAAACTCTGGCCTTATCAGATAATTTTGTAACCATTTAGCGGATATTAAATATTCATTCATTACGGTGGCACACTTTAAATTGCTCACTGCAGTCTCCTCATCCATACATTACAGTGATTTATGCAAGCTAATAGTCGTGCAAGGCAGCTGAACATATGTTAAGTCCTCAAAGCCTTTTTGTTTGAATTGCATGAGCCTATTTTATGATAATGCATACAGACTTTTACAACATTTTGAGACCAAATACAAACAGATAAATTTTAATAGTCATTTTAGCATCTCATATTTTTATTACTTTCAAGCAATGCACAGCATGATCAATTAACTTTATCTTGCCTGTGTGTTTAGGGGCAATTGTGGCACTATTTAAATACTGAATAAAAATTGAATCTGTGAAATATGTAATGAACATTATTTAAAGCTGAAAATTCAGCTTTGCCATCACATGAATAAATTACATTTTAAAACGGTGAATGATTTTCAGTGTCTTCAAATACAAACAGTTTTGAAGATTTTGTGCCTCTGTTGCTACAAAATTCCATCCATATTTAAATGATCCACTTTTTAAGGGTTGTGGGGATGGGAAGGATGCTCTGCGAAATTTTATTTCCACAGACTGACACTTACACAAGGATTTACAGACTAAAGCTGAATAAAAAGGAATGATCCACATTTGGAGTAAAAAAGCTCCTGTGTGACAGATAAAGATGCTGCACAGCGAAATAACAACTCTATTGCTGCCAAAACATTATTTATTGGCATGAAAGAAGACATCTAAGTAATCCGGTATCTAACAATGGAAAACAAAAACACTATCTAGAGCCTAATCCAATTACAGAAGAGAATAGGAGAGGAGTCACAATGTCATTTGTATCTACAAATTCAATCTCAGCCACTTTTTTCACAGGACACGCAAACGGTTTTCTTTTTATCTCAACAATTATAAAAAGTATCTGCCTTGCACCTGCCAACCACGTAACGGTCTGTGGAATTTTCAAAATCGAATTGAATGTCATGAAGTGGTTGAAGCAAGGGAGAAAGCAGAATCCAAATGCAGCACACTTCAACAAAAGTTCAAACTTTACAAACTTCAGCCGGAAACAGGACTCAGGGACAGAACAACCAACATCAATGATACAACTTCAAGAACTCAGCAAGACAGGGCTGAAACAGGGCTTAAATACATGGGTAAAGAGACTAAAAAGAACTTGCACGTGTGGAACGGCTTGCGACTTGTTAATTTGTGCACACAATCATATTTTTTTGTGCTCCAGTTTGGAATTTGAGAGTTCTGCATGTTTACATTTTACGTGCGAGTTTTCTCACGGTGCTCACACTATTGTAATTCACTTGCGCGCCATGTTTATTTTGTCCATCATTTGACACCATAGGTAAATTAGCTATATAGGACAACAAGGGGCCATGGTTAATGAGAAACAACTGGGATGACTAATAGACAGACAGGGAACCACCAAACATGACAAGACAAAGCCACACCGTGACACTGAAAGGACAGGACAATATAACTAAGTTACACTATCAGCAGATTGTTTTGTCTATCTATGGAGATGTTAATGTGTACATCTCAAACCCTGCTCAGACTATAAGTCTTACTGACACCCGCTTACTCTCTCTCTCTGACTCTCTTCTCCAAGCCTCCGCATCTGCAGCAGGCCCATGAATCTTAAGTGAGACGCCCACATACTGTTCTCCCCTCTCCATTCATTACAATTATGGTCTCCCATCTGAAGGCTATCTCTGCATTTGTCTCGGGCATGCTGCCATCATCAGTACTGCTGCTTTACAGTCAAATCACATGAACGCACAAACAGAAGCAACCACTTCCAAAACACATGTGTGATTCTACTTGCATCATTTTTATGTCACTACAGTAGTGACAACAAACTATGGAAGCCAGTTTCCACCTCAGAGTAAACAATAGAGGAGGACAGTTCATACAGATAGTTTCCCAAAAATGAAAATTCTATCATCATTTACTCGCCCTCACATTGTTCCAAACCTGTACGAATTTCTGTCTTGAACTATCCCTTTAAAGTCAAAGTTTTTGTGCAGAAGGTGTGTGGATCAACTTCATTTGATAGAATGAAAACACTTGGCGCACTATCTGTGCTTCTCAGCCTTGTCACAAGAAGCAGGGCTAGACCAGCACAAGTCTAAAAGATAATCTTCATCGCTCCCCTGAGCCAAATCACTGTTTAAGGTCTTAATCAGGGTGGAAGGCCTCAGCGCAATGCAAAAACACAACTCCAAGCAACCAGGCAACGGGCATCTTCATTACCACACATCTTCCTTTATCTGCCGTTCTGAGACCTGCCAAGATCCCTTTCGTAGTCTGGGTAATAGCAGAGAGCATCTCTCTCCAAGGAGTCTCCGATAATCCTCTTGCAGAAACTTCTTCACCACTCTCTTCTCAGCGGTTATCACTGCAGTGGATTTATAAGGCTTTTCATGGTGTTTAGATTTTGTTAAGTGCAGCTGACAAACCGTTTATCTGTTTGGCTCTATCAGGAGATGTCACTGAATAGGTAATAAAGAATTATTTTAACATTTAATTTGTTTATATTGAGGTAATGTACCTTTTTTGATTGTTTTCCCCTTTGCAATTGAACTGTCATTATATATGAACTAGTGTGCACAATCAGAAATTTGAAATATAAAAGTAGAGAAAGGTTGATTAATGTAGAATAATAAAAAATATGCTTATTTATTTAGTTGCTTTATTTATTAATTTTATTCAGTTTTTTTATATTTTCATAATGAGGTATTTCAGTTGTCATTATATTTGAACTTAATTTATTGTGCACAATTAAAAATTAAATGCATTTATTCACAACACGCTTGAATACAAATTAGACCCAGAGAAATACAAACAATTCCAATTTTCCTTTTTAAATTATTGTTTGATGTTCATACTAATGTTTATGCATGTTGAGTTCATAGCCTAATGAGTCAATTAAATAAAATACTCTGAAAGCATTATGATCTTAAGGCAAGACACTACAGGGGAAAACACGCATCTGTACGCATTTTTTTTTATAAATGATGCCTCTTCCACATCATTTTTTTTTAACTGTTTGTATTATTTATTTATTTAAATATCTGTACAGTGTTGTCTCAATGGACCTTTGTGTCTGGAATAAAGTTGATTGATTGTATTTTATGAGATTGAGCTTTTCATAAAGATGTTTTTAGATAAGTAGAAAGAAAACACCCAAAACACACTTTTAGGTGTATCTTTTAAAGCAATTTATCTATTTGTGCAGAACCATAAGTCATGTCAGTTTGAGGACGACAGCACCAGCCTAACAGTCTGATGCCGGAAGTAGGCGGAGTTCATGTTTAAGGCGCAGCACACAAAAGCATAGATATATACACTACAACAGTTCAAACAAATCATAGTCAGAGTGGCCACTCTGGCTCACACTGGACACTGAGTGGCCACTCCCCCTCTCACACTGCATACTGTCAAAACTTATTTTTCAACATCTTCACCAGATCCAGTCGTGACAGTGACACTATTATTCGATTGTGTTCAGTACTTGCTCTGCAGTAAATTGCTGAGCCATTTCAAGTTTTGCTAATGATACTTCTTTTGTTTTCTGCCTGCTGTTACTGAATGAAACGTCTCTTCGTCATTGTGTCTGACATTGCCACCTTGTGGAATAAAGGTGTATTGCACATATTCAGTCATTGTGCAGAAAAAAATATCTTAACACGGTCAAACATCTCGGATTGTTAGCGACCCTATACGATTTTTTCAGAAAATGAATGGAAAAATGGGCATTCTTTTAGAATTTTGTCTTTTTTTCTCATATTGTTTATAATTAATTGATTGAGGAATACTAATAAGGTTGATAATACAAAAAAAAAATGAATGAGAGGGAGTAGTGAATGACAACCGGGGTCACTAAAGACCCGAGGTAAGCGTTTAAGGGTTAAAGCAGTTTGTGTGAGCCTTAGGAATATAAACGTAACTGGGAATGTAATTCTTAAATTGTAATGTGAAGAAACACAAGCTCAGTACCACTTTACCAGTACACCGTTACTGGATATGAATGGAATATACAGACTTCACATGGAAATATTCACATTGACTAAAGTGAGTTCAATATCGCATAAAAAAGAGAAATGAAGCCATATTTCAATGCTGTTCTTAAAAGCCAGGGGCAAACTTAGAGGCGCAGACTTGCACCGTGCGCGCCCGCCTCCATCCCAACCCTGGACTTGCCCTGAGGCTTAAACAAAATACATATCACTCACTATGTCTCTCTCTATGCCTCATGAAAACTAAGTTGCATTAATACGAAGCATTAAGTGATGCTATGGATGCAGTTTTTACTCAAATGTCTTTAAATAGTGCGCAAGTCACTGTGACGCTCGCTTCTCTCCTTGCGCAGATTGTTACGCGTGAATAACAGGAATGAATATCAGCAGGCCTTAGTAGTCACAAACAGATTGGTCAACTAGACCTTAAGAACAGGAATAATAAAACTAAGAACTACAAATCACAGCAGGCTGGTGAAGGATGTGCCAAGGTGTGGTGATGAAGAAAGAAAAAAAATAAAAAGAAAATAGGCTGGCCTTCACGCAGGATACAACAAAGTACCTCCGATGTTAACAGTGTGCCAAAACAATGTTTATGTTGTGTGGTTTGCTGCTGGGTGATTTCACCAGAGCAGGTTATCATCAGACAGCTATAGACAGAAACAGTTTTAAGGAGCCTTTTTAGAGATGTCTTGTCTCTAAATAAGAGATTTTGTAGGCCTATTCATCAGATATACTGTAATGGAAGGAAAAAACAAGTCTTACTGCTGCTTCCCTAAGAAAGTCCGAAAAACCAGAATTATATAGATCACAATCTTTAAACATAACTTCCAACAACACAGGTGAAATTTTAGAAGGACACAAATTTAGAAGGCCATATTTTATAAAGTGGTGTGGAGGAAGCATCATAGCTTACAAGGTCTGTATCTTAAACCTTAAACTTGAAATGTAACAGACTAGTGAAGGTAAAAAAAATGCATCGAAATTTGATTTAACTCATCAATCCAGTAAGGGTGTGATGATTCTACGGTAAACTTTGTCTGTTCTATGGCTTTCTCTTCTTTAAAGGTCCTGATCATGTTTTTTGAAGCTTTGACAAGTGTTTACAGTGTGCAATATAAAATGTGTTTATGTTTCGCGTTTAAAACAAAAAACACATTTTTTTCTAACACAATTTACTTTTAAGTTTTACCATATATTGGAGATGCATGAGCTGATTGTTATAGTAAAAATGTCATATTACCATATCAATTTGAGCCTGAATCAGGCCCAGATGAAGGGAATCGATTAGGAACCTGTTCAAACAAGACTTTTGCAGGATGTTTCACAGTGGTAAGCTGTTTATTTAGTTGTTGTCATACTTTTAATAGGTTAAAGCTATGGTATACGATGTTAAAAATAGGTCGAAAAAGCCTGAGACGGTAGACTCCAAAAAACTCATGCCGCCCTTCCACACACAAACAAACAAACACACCTCCCCTCTGTGCTACCTGTGTGTGAGGTTTAGGCACATAATTCGCTCCATAAATGTCACGTTTGAGTTCACGTCAAAGCAAGATTAGCAACACATGAAATGTTCTAAACTAGTCCCCACCACCATGCTAGTATAATACTACTAGTATTGTTAAGGTATTCAGTCATTGTTATTATAGCAGCACAGCGCATCATGTTCAAATTACGAAACCCGCTAGGCCTACTGAAATATGTTCAAGCACTTCAAAAAATATAATTAATACTAAACGGCTAACATTCCAATGCCGACCGTGAGCATGTTGTCAAACTGACAAAAAGCTATTTATGTAACACGTCACTTTATTAAAGTACAAATAAATAAATGTTTACCTGCTCAACAATTGTCAGCCGTGTCAGCGTCGGTTTTCAGTGCCAGATCTCCCTGAAAAACTCCCCACAACGGTTAACGGTGGATCCGATATTTTTGCTCTTTCCTCTACAGACTTTCTATTTCGTCCAAACTTTACAATAGGGGCAAACAGGGGCCGCTTGCTGCTGTGGTTTATATTTTTATCTATTGCTAATCTGATGCTACTTAGCTTGCTACCATACATAGTTCCCACAGGCTAATTAATGTCACGTGACCTCCCTGGAGACGCCATCATTGAGGGCAAACTGTGTTTACCATAGGTTTTGGTTTTTAAAAAGTTTTATCAGAGAATGTCGTTGTGGTATATGGTTTTCTTCCATTTATGGAATTAATGATGGTTGTTGAATCTTTTAAACAAGTCTTGTTTATATGTTTTTGATTAGTAATATGTTTTATAGGTGTACACGTGGAAACTGTCACAAAATGCCAATGGAGGTTGAAAACATCTGCTGCAATGAAATACAAAAGTGACTGTAACACCTAATTAAACCATTTTTTGTTGCGTCTAGTTCTTTTGAAATTGTTTTCATCCAAACAACTTTATATAAAAATACTTAATTTTTACCATGAAAATAGCCTTGCAAGCTGCCATGTTGTGTAAAAGAAATCGTTGCCATGCATTACAATAATTTACTTATTAAAAGTTGATTGTTACGTGACTGCACATTAAATTATTACTGCGAATTATCGACGAACTATACGCCTTATTCACGGCAGCGCCATCTTTGATTTTTAATGAGAATGAAAGCGAGGCTGTGAGGGATAGACTTGCATCTCTTCAATGGGCTGTACTGTTATTTAATGTGTTTTCGGATTGTTCTGCTCATGAAACACTGGAAAAATATATTTCCAAGAAATGTCAGTTGACAAGAAACTCCCGACAATGTAAACTGTGGAAAATTATAAGTAATCTAACCGCTTTATTCAGCTTTTTACAGCGGATACCATTGGAAACACGGTAAGTCTATCCCTCACAGCCTCACTTTCATACCTGTCATGGCGCTGCTCTGAATAAGGTCTATACTCTCCCTCTTCTCCGTGGGAGCTTAACAAGACCATGCCCCCTTTTTGTGTATTCCTGTGGGCAGAGATTAGTCAAACTGTTCTAATAACTCATTAAATAAGGAAGTAGAGGGATGTAGTCCAAACCGAACGTTCGCTGTATGCTTTGAAATGGGACTTCTGTTAAATAAAATATCTTCCTAGGAATTGAACTTTGAGCTTATAATTTTGTTTGTGCTGTAAAGTCTGTCTCATACACCTTTAAGGTGGTGGTGGTCTTCTAGAAGTCACTTTCAAAACAAGTGGCTTTCTGTTGCCAATTCTTTTTTGAAGCAAAAAATTCAGAACGTAAAATAAAGCCACAGAATTAGACTTGAGGACACAAACAGCTTTATTACTTGTACAACAGAATTAGCAGAGACATACAGTGCATCTCTATATAAATACAGTGTGTGCAATGCAAGCACACAAGTATGAACAGGCTTATCAACGTTCTGCAGGTTTGGTCCAGGCATGCTTGCACAAAAACAGGGGTTGTACTTTCCTCTAGCCAACCTAAGATATCACAGCAGCTGACCACTGAATGTACACGATCTACGATTCTTCAAACTCCAAGTCCATTTCTATTTCCATTTGTCTCCAACAGTTCCGCCTCTATCACAAACCGCATCAGCATTCAAACTTCAGGGCCTTTTCAATCAGTCAACACACAAACTAATGGACAACTGCACAAACTAATCTGGTCCTGCAGCATTTTTAAAAAATGAGGATTTTTTTTTTGTTTTTGTGAAATTGAATGGCCGAAATACAAAATGGGGAAAAACAGCAACAAAAAAGAAAAAAGAAAAAATAGTACGACACGATACTGTAATAAACTAAAAAAAAAAGCCAAACAATGGCTGTGGGATTTGTGGCAGTTCTTCTACTGTGCAGCCATCTTCCTTATGTTGATGATCAGCCGTTTGCTGTATTCTCGGTGGTCCACAGGCTTGGCATCCACCACTGTCACTTTGATTCGAGATTCATCCTATGAAGACAAAACAAAAGGGATTACAATCCATGTCCCCAACTTTTAGAACTCAATCCCATCCAAGAGTAGTTGTAAGTAGGGATGTCCTGATTGAGATTTTTGTGCCCTCAATCCGATATGAGTCATTGAATATCAAGTAGGCACCGATATGAAAATTTTGGCCGATACCAGCAACACATATATCTTTATATTTGAAAGCCGAAAACCGATATATTGACGAATAAATCTAAATCCTAATTTTTACATCATTTTTGAGCCTGATTACAAAAAAGTCTCACCATTAAAAACCACACCCCAAACACACAATTATAATGTTCCCATATGACAGACTTGCGCTGCACATTGCACTGAACTGTTTTTTAATTTTTGCAGTCATTTCAATTATATTTCAAGCAATTTAAAACCATCATGTTGAACAGTGTGCATCTCAAGTATCTCAGCTGAAAGAAATAATCCATTATTTATCAGCTTTAATATATAGGCCAAATTCTCTCATCGGGCCGATAACAATGACATATATGGTGGCCGATATATTGTGCATCTCTAATATTGATCTGCAAATACAGAGTCCCGAATGAGACTACTGATAGAAACTTCTTGTAATTTATTTGAACAATAAGCAAAATAGCTAAAGCATGAAGCTCATGTTGCCAGAATGCCAGGCAACGACAAAAGTAATATTCTGACTGTTTGAGTTTTATTAAAATTAACCATTGGTCAGCCAGTATCATGCATTTAGATCATAACCACAGATAAAAAGTAGGCATAGCCTGTAGCACCTCACTATCATGGCATAATGTAACTTTATGGTTTCAATGGTATTTGTATGAAAAAAGTAGCCTAAATACATTATTAAATACAAGTTAATATTACTAGGCTAATGTTACAGTAAATTTGTGGGAATTTATAGATGGAAAAGCCTTCTGACTATCACTGCGCACAGTGTTTCTCCTGTTTGTGAGCGCTGTTTCATCTGCCTTTAAGCTGGTTTAAATCACTGAGACATTTGTGTTCTTTGCTGAATTCAAGCGCTTCTCACTGGATCTCGTAACCGAGACCGATCCGAGTAAACGCATCTGCTCTACTGAGCTCGCGCTGTGCTTTGGACTTTGAGCAGAGGGGGATAAATGGTTCCGCTTTCGTTCCACTTTTGGCGCATAAACATTGTCGAACATTTATCGAACTCTTCAATTTATCGAGAAAAAATTATATTGTGAAAATTATCATTATCATTTATCGTCCAGGCCAAATTCATATCGATTAATAATTTTCACTAATCACAAACCAGGTTTTTAATACTCCAAACAAACAAAATCCTAAATCGGATAAAATCCATATTTTTTTTTATACACCCAAGTTAAAGGTGACCTTCACAAGTGCTGACTTTGGCCTTGTATTGTGATTTTATTACCTGAACATGCAATTTTTCAATGTGATGGCTGAAAATTTGGATACTGATACAGCATTTCAGGCGCATACTAATTTCCCTGCAGAATAAGAAATCACATTACACGAAGACCGACTGCAGCTCCGCTATATGTCCAACTCGATTAAAGAAATAAGCGAGCCAATTTAAGGCTATACATTATATGTAGCTAATATGGAATGTTAAATTTAAATTTCAATTGATTTGAAATTTCAGAAGTAACATGAACATCAACTCAGATTATCAGAAGGAAAATAAAGGTGATGGAAAAGAAAATAGCCCTGAGATGTTCTTTGCATTGGGTTTTGTGACCAGGTGTGTTTGAGGAAGGCAAATAAAGTAGGTGGGGGGTTTGGCTTCAGGTTCTCAGAAACGACACAAACATCCTTAATATTCACAGCTAATCTGTCAATGGAGTTCTTACACCGATCTCGTGTAGCACGTCATGCGGATAAAGAACAAGGCACAGAGCAATTTTCATCAGCAACGCTGTGATGGACGGGGTGGCAGAGATGCTGTGTCAATTTCCATAAATCTCAATCACATGAAAGGTGCAATATCACATGGTGAAACACGTTTTGTTGAACTTCAAAAAAAGATTTCTTCCACCTTGATCCATGCAATTTTAGCAAATATTTAGGCTTGAAAAGTAACAATGAAAATAGAAAGAGATACAGCATGGGTTTTAAATTTTCAGGCCAAGGACCCCATTGGTAAAGAGAGATGGAGCAGTTTGTTACAGTGTGCATAAAATGTGTTGCATTTTAACGCAAATCTGTGTAGCGATGGAGAACTTAGATCCCTGTGAATACATATTTTCTATATACAATGATAACTTTGTATTGAAATAGTTATATTTACTTTTACTTAATACATTTTAAAAATTGAGCTTAATACATTTCAACTACTTTGGTCATTTTTTTCCTTAAAATATTAGTATTAGGTCAAACTGTAATTGGCCAACACCCAGCTGTACCTACACAGACCACATGCTGAAGGTCCCTGAGATCAGTTTTTATCAGTTATACTTACATTGTAGGTCTCCAGCTTCACTCGGTTCCGGAAGACAAATGTATTGAAGTTTGCATGCTGAAAGACCTCGTCAAATGCAGCTTCGTTCTGTAAAAGGCAAGACAATATTACAAGAGGCTTATAAACAAACATTTAAACAGCATTTTTTGTCTAATATAAGAGCACTCCATGAGAGATTGAATCAACCTCTCAGAGTTAGATCTCCTTAAAAATCCTTGGGCTTGAATGCCTAGATCCCAAACGCACCACAAGAAGAACTCCAAATTGATACACAATGTGCTGCTCTTCAGAGTGTCTATAGGCCAATCCTCAAGGCCACACTTTTATGTACCACCAGGATGGAAAACATGGGAATGAAAGAAAAGCAGGAAGAATAAACTCACAGAGTCCTTGAGTTGGCCGAGATAACTTGAGTTTTGGCCCAGAAGGGTCTCAGCAGTGTCCTGAAAGCAAGTCACCCATTGGTTGTCTCCAAAATCAGCGATGTTGGCCTGACAGAGAATGAGGGGACAATTAATAAAAAGCACAAATCAATGAATTCACACCAAATTCATTAGAGGTCGCATCCAACAAAAAAATCAGTATAGTGACAGAGGCCCTTAACATCAGAGCCTCTAGTGCAGACCAGCAGTATGGATTTATTTCCCCATTCGTGCCCTGTCCCAGTATTCAAGAATGCTGCTTTAAATACAAAAAGGAGCAATTAACAAAACACTGAGCTGATTAACAGCAAAACAGAAACAAAGTAGCCTCAAATGAGCGATGCATCTAGATCTGGAAAACGGCAACAAACTCTGCAACCATTAATTTCTGAAACGACTATTTTCAGAGAGCATAAAAAGGATGGCAGAGATATTTATTTTACAGGACAACCAGAGAATACAGACTGGAGGAACTCAATGTATTATTTCAGAAGGGGCAAAAGAGCCAAGGGCAAATCCCTTACCGAGAGCATGAGGCGGTATTTGAAGTCTGGGAACTCTTTGTCGCATTTCTCACAGCGGTACATGCCATTCTGCTGGTCCACCACCTTCTTGTTGCAGTCTTTACTGGGACAGGCCTGATACAAGCAGTTCTCTTTTCGGATGTAGACTATGGTGGCAATGCAAGAGAAATAATCGGCCTGGGAAAAGACAGAAGACATCACAATTTAAGTTGATAGGATTTTTTTTTTATAGAAGCATAAAAAGACTATGACAGTACTAATGTTTATAGCCAATTTATTAAACACAGTAGCAATTTATTACTATTTTGCACATAACGAATAGTAAAGACAAAGAGGGTGTGCCTAAACATTTGAGTGGTAATGTATAAAATCTTAATTTTTAGTGATATATGCATGACTTGCATACCATGATATATAGAGATAAAAAAAGCCACCTAGTTGCAAAATGGGCCAAGTAGAAAGGCATATAAAAACCCTATAGTTACAATGATATATTGACTTTTAAAAGTGGGATATGCAAAGCAGAGAATAATGCATAAACATAAAAAGGGCTTCTGAACAGGACTGGAGGCAGAAAGAAAAGAGAAACCATAGAGGCACCTGGAGGGGAGGTCAAAGGCTCTGCGCTAAATGTATGCAGAAGAGACAATAGGAGTACAGGAAGTTCAAAGCCACTGGGGCTGGAGATTAAAATGGAGACAGCAATACTAGGAATTATTTTGTGCAGTTGGCACTTTCACTGAATACGGTACACTTTGGTGTTCCAATGACTTTTCTGAAAGCCTTATGCCTGGTTCAGATTAAATGATTTTTTTTTTTTGTCTGATAAGATAGTCACTGTGTCAGATTACGCGATTTTGACTCCTAAAATCTAGTCGTGTTGTGGACAAGACATGTCAGACTACACGTTGTTTCCTGACACTTTAACTGCACGCGTGATCTCATTGAGAAGGCAAAACTAGAAGCGAGTTTTGCAAAATAATAAGGTCAAAAACGATTTCAAATATTGCAAACAGACTACTAGTTTTTTATGTTTATTTATAATTCATTTAGGTGGACAACGAGGCTAACAAGTACTGCACACTGTGCGTAGCTAATTAATTTAACTTTTTTTTCTAACAGATTTTTTTTGTCGTCAATTTTTAGTCAAAAATTTCAGGACTTCAGTCAACGAACATTTTCTTTTCTTTTCTTTTTAAGTACAGCCCTAGAAAATACCTCGTCTAGAAGAGTAGATGGAGGATGAGAAGTGAAAGGAGGTCAAACAAAGGTTTAAAGAAGGGCACCTTACTATTTACATTTATTCATTTATCATACTATTTTCTACACATTGCACATTAAGATGAAAAGATGAAGGACAGAAACAGGAGACTGTAGTTTAGAATAAGGCTGAGCAATTTTATCAATTCTGCGATATAAATCAATATTTTTTGCCCCCAAAAAATATCGATTTTAAGACGTGAGTATTGATACACAAGTCCCATTCAAATGCCCATGTTTAACTTAGCTCGTCAAGGGGCCGTTCACAAATTGTGTCTTTAGCGCACTCAAGTTAGTTATTTCAAATGTAGCCGCGCGCTCAATTTAAGTGACACATTAATTTTTCCCAGGCGCAGCGAGATAAACACCTCAACTTTTCAGAATGCAGCAAGCGCACCGCAGTTCATGTGACAAGAGCCAACCATCAGCTTCGCCCTTTCTGTAACATTGAAAGCTCAGTCAACATGAAGGATGGAGGTGCACACAAACACTACAGGTGTTTTTCTCTTCTCTATAAATAAATCTTGTAACTTAGAGCTACAGCAAGCGTTTTTCAGTGGTGGAAATCTATTAGCTACTAAAATTTTTGTAGTTGTGGAGAGTGCAGTCCATAGTTGCTTAGCAACGACCAATGCTACAGGAAAATCGGACCAAATTTAACTATTAATAATGAAAGATGTGCATTGTAAATGTCAATAATTTATCTTTTTTGACTCATTCTTTTTATAAAAATGATTTAAAGGCTGAAATATGTGAGCTTTTTATAAAACCTTTTTCTCAACTTTATTTGCACTTTTTAACTCTGCATTAATTGCAATACTGCACTTCATTTACTTTTCAAAGGCTTGTAAGCTACAGTTTGCACAGTTTCAATAAATGGAGCTAATTTCTCAACACATCTTTGATTCATTTTGTCGGCGGATTTGCAAGCTGTAGAGACTGTGTCTCGTCAGAGTGTCACCAAAATCACTGTCCCCTTTAAATCTTTCAGAACATGATGTAAGTGTATTGAATTATATCGAATCGTATCCATGACTGAATATCGTGATATATGTTGTATCGTGAGCAGAATATCATGTATTGTATCAACCATAGATTACAAGGTGAAAAAGGGGTCAGCGGCTGGACCTCAGCACGACTCTGCACAAGGCTCTGGAAAAACACATTAAATTAATTTTCCTACACACACAGCACCCATGTTTACCCTGGTGACAACGGTGCTGATGAGAGAATTAAGATTTAAAAACCCCTGCAATGACCAACAATGAGCTTAAAAACACTGCTCAGAAACCCAGGTCTTGATTCATATTTCTGCACCGATGTTGACTCTTTAATGAAATGCAAAAAAAAGGGCACACTGCCTTTCTGCGGCGGACTGAGAATTAAGCTTGCAGTGGATTTATCATCTCTCTTTAGACCATAATCTATACAGAGCCTCTGGCAGAGTCTTAACCCCATATTTTCTAAGGAAATGGGATACAAAAGCAACAACAAATGGCAAAAACGTGTTACTAAGGTAATTGATTTCTCTTCCAACAGGTTTAAAGCTGACCACCCAGTTGTTTCGCTTTGAGAATTTAACCCCAATTAACATCTCGAAAGGCTAGAATTGATATTCCGTGTCACTTCAAATAAATAAAAAGCCTCTAAGGAAATGTGAACGACAAAGGCAGAGAGCATAGAGAAAAATAGGCTTGAAATTCAATAAGTGAAATATCTTTGTAAACTACTGTCATGTCACTTAGTGACAAAAAAAAACTCTAAACATTTCTGCATCTCTAAAATACAAAAATTAATCCAGTAAATTCCTATGTAATTATTGTCACATTTGTTTGGTAGGTGAATGGGTCCTCACAGAGGGTGTAGAGAAGAACATTACTTCTAGTTTTCTGTCAATGTGGCTGACAATTTAACATTTTACAAGATAGAGTTGCTGTTTGTGAAGTCAGAGCAAAGTTGTGTCATCAATCAGCATAAAAGGAAATGCATGTACCATTAACCGAATCAAACATCATGAAAACCTTGTTTCCTATATATTTAAAACTACATAAATTTCAATAAGAACCTGTTTTAAAGCTGCAGTCCATAACATTTTTTGTGTTCAAAATGTACAAAATTTACACAAGCAAATAAACCATGAATCCATTTTCCAAACCGTATTTTTGCCTTATCCTGAGTCACTATGGTACACCTATTAAGTGTTTATATTCAGACTATTTTAGACTGGTCCAGTATTATCACAGCGGAGAAGCCCAGTACCTGCATGACTCGTCATAGATATAAACAGAGAGGCAACTCTGGCTATAATTGTTTTTCCACAAGATGCATGCAGTTCTGTTTATTTACCGTTAGAGCGCCAAAAGTTACAGACTGCTGCTTTAAATTCCCAATGTGATATCCATACCTTTTAAACATTTTATTTCCACGATTTTTTTCAGATTTTAGTTGATACTGGACACGAATGAAAAGGATAATATATTCATAAATATTTCTCAGTGCAACTCCTTGCTGATATGAAATATTTAAAAAACGAATACGAAATAACCATGACTTCTTCAGGCCAGGAAATCAATTAAATTCTTTTCAAATAACTTTGACAAGGAGATCCATCATGGCAGCATGGGACAGAAAACTAGGACAAACTTTTTTGGAGGAATGTAGTTAATAACAAAGAACTGGCTGTGAGCTTTTAGCGACCTGGCCTTATGTCCCAACAGAGCAAAAAGTATTGGATTAGGGTGAAAACATGAGCATCTCATCTCAGAGAAGAAACTTTTATGAGGTTAAAGCACCTCTCATGTGAAAGGGTGTGGTCTATCACAGCCAGGTATTTAAGCAAGTATAGACTTTAAAAAATATCCAGTGTCTCTGTGTAGTGTTTCTAATGTAGACACACACTGGTCTACATTGCGTTTTGATTTCAAGTGTACTGAACTGCCTTCTATTTATTCCTCAAAAAGTTTACAAATTCCTTGTTATACAGTAAATTATTTTTTATGACTAGATTTCGTCAGCATTTTAGATTTCGTCACCCCCCTAAAACAATGGTAATGGAAACACTGCTGTGCTTTATCAAATACCTTTTCACAGTACAGAAAGCATACATAAGAGATTTACAATGATGAGAACACAGTACTCCCATTTTTCACTCATCTGATTGAGACTTCATTCTGTGTATGACACCCCCTCCCCTTATCACTCTCTCTCTATATATAAAATAATAATTTCTCCCTCTTTTCTGGACATTCCCTCTTTATTATTGCCGCTCAAACAGTTAATGATCTCCCATTAGACATAACTAAAAAAACAGCCTGTTATGTTAAACTCTTGTTCTCTGGTATAAAAGAAATAGATCCTTGAAAACAAAACAATATGGCAATTGCCGTCTCTTGAAAAAAAAAGTAATCGAAAGTCATCGATATTAACTTAACATTACAATAATAAACTCTCTCCAACCAAACAAGACCAAGTCAGGTAAATGAAACTAAATAAATATTAATTTGTGTAATCATTAATTTAAAAAAATATATTATTTCTAAACTAAAATTATTTTGCTGTGATATTCAAATTGTCATTTACAATTGTAAAATTTCTGTTACTGATTTCATCCACAATGTTGGTATTATGACAACCGCACTCCCACATACATGCCAGAAAAAAATTAAAATAGACAGCAGACAAGGTCAGACTTATTATGCAGCTTATCTAGTATAATCTCTTAATTATTAGGCTCAGTAAATGGAGTCCTACTAATCTCCATTCTTTATCTCCAGCGCTGAATGTGAGTAATGCTTAAGCACACACCTTGGGAAGATGGGAAGGGCATTAGAATGTGTGATTAATGAGGAAAGAAAAAAAGTAACAGTGTAACTAAATGACTGCATCCCCGTGTCTTGTTTCAGAACATGTACCATGCAGGACTGACTGATTACTAACTAATCAGATGAAAAGACAATTAAGGTGATGCTCTACAAGACATTTTAGAGGAATTCCTAAATAGGCTCATATTTACTTCTCAACTATTTGATTTTCTGTTTTTGGCACCAAAAAAAATTGAGTTTTTGTATTCCCATTTTGCAACTGCGCAGGAAAAAAAGCCGTTGCACCAGCGTTCAAGTGCATGAATAGCAGTTCTACTTAATAAAGCAACATCGAATGGCAATTACACTGAATCGCTCTTCTTCAGAGCATTGACTTGTCAATGCTGGAACAAACAGAAGTTGTTCACTATAGAAAAGCACCTCTTTAGCAGACCGAATCACAAGCTGCGATTGTGAACGTGCAAGCAACTTGAGAAGATGAACAAGTGACGTGAGCTGGTGAAGTGAGGCGCTTCCCATTATAAAGTTTGTGGTTCGACTGGTCGAGACTGTATTCCAAAGATGGTAACCTGCCTGGACACGAAGTAAACGGTCTTCATAAAATATCTTATTAAACTGTCTGTACACTAACAGAGTTCTCAATGCTTCGTTTTGCATGTAAGGACCCTCATTATGTTACTGTGTGGCTATTTTGAGCCTTGTTAGTGGTATTAACTAGAAATTTTTATTTGTACTTACTCTATGCCCTATATACTAGCGTTAAAAGCTAATCTGTGGTTCAAGCTAAAACTGGGTACATTCCATTATCATGAAAACACATCCCAGAGAACGGTCGACTCGGTACCCATGTGTTATCAACCCCTAGGTACATTTTGCGACAGAATTGTCCTTTAACATAAAAAAATTGTAATTATTCCAAACTTCTGACCAGTAGTTCAGGTATACAAGTTTGTTATGTGCTACATAATGATCTTTAATCCATTTTATAGTAAGCACTGGTTATGTATAAATGTGTGCAACCATGTGTTGATTTCAGAATGAGCCGCTTTAAAATTATTAAAAAATATTAAATATAATTAAATGTACATTTTAAATAAATAAAATATGAATCAAAGTTATGTAGATGAATAAATAAAAAAAATGTCATGAAGTAATTTTTTGGAAAGGTATTCTAATGTAGTCTCTACACAGACAACAAAATAAATCTCTTTGAGAGTCAACTAAATGTTAGGGTAACTTACTTTGTCTCCATGGCCTAAGTGCTCATTCTTGACGTCTGCCAGGGTCTTCCAGTTTGTGTTTCCACCACCAGGTCCTCTCAATTCAGTCATCGACTGTCCATCCAAAGCATGTCCTTCCTTATCATACCTGTTTAAAAATAAAAATAGCTTTTAATGCTGTCAATCATCAGAAAAATAAATCAGTCAGGCATCTGTTCGTCTCCACATACAAGGCAATACCTCATCTGTTCAGGCAGATAAGTAGCAGATATCCTAACTAGATCTACAGAGACAGAAAAAAAGCATTGACTAGCTACGGAGACACAAGCAAACAATAGCAGTGGTGGATGCAGAGGTGCTGGAGGCTACTTGTGAAACGAATCAAGTGTAGGAATGGTTCAGGGACATGGGGTCAGGGCTGGAATGGTGAAATCAGAAACCCATTTTCACTGACGCTACAGAGTGGCTGGGAAGGAAAAGAGAGAATAAAAAAAAAACCAAAGCTCTCTCAGGATGAAGCCGTGTGTCTGAGAAATCGATATAGCATTATAATCTAGAGACCGTAGGACTGGGTACCAGAGGGGTAGGATGGGTGGATCGGTAAATACAAGGGTTCAGGGCTTGTTCTGGGATGCACGACTAATTGAAAATATCCACATTAAAAGACAAGCGTGTGGCCCTGGATGAATGGGCTGTGTATTTTTTCCAACTGAAAAATGGGCTTAATTCTAAAGCACAGTCTCTCACCTATGCTTTCAGCTTCTTTGTTATATTGCCACACTTGCGAAATTCCCCAAATAATTCCCTTAAATATAGCGTTAGTCGTGTGTAGCAAAAAAGGATCACTATACTTTTGATTAAAAATATTTTCTTTTGTCCCCACCATTTCCAGCACGATTCGAGGAATAGCAGATAATCAGAAAAGTCAGGCCTGTTGTCAAGTATATTTATACAGTGTGAATAGTGGATACTATGCTGAAAAAGTAATTGTGATTCATAAAAATAAACAATTCAGCAGAATAAAACAAACGCTTCACATAGACAAGACCTGATGGCGTGTGGTAATTGGCTGACTGAGCTCGAATGTATGGATGACGGGCAGTGCCATCGAGTAAGGCAGAATGAACACCAGAGTAGCAAATTGGAAATGGCATGTGCTTTAGAGCAGTGGAGTGACAGGCTGGTGCTCAGTGCAGCATGTCTGAATTGAGCCGAGCAGACAACAAGAAAAAAGCAGCGAGATTGAGCACTGAACGGAGTGTCACATGTCAAAGGACATAAAACACTTGTGACTAGAATAGTAAGAAGCAAAAATAAATAAATAATAATAATAATAATATGCATGAATCTATCAGGGTCTGCCATTAATAAGGTCTTGGTATAACAAGATCCTTCACCTAAAAGAAGTAGATAATTAACGTAGTGATTAAAAACAAAAAATATAAAACGCATGTCATAAAAGGGACCAGGGGCATCATGCACATGGTATTTTGCAACACTCATGTGGGAGAAAACACAAATAAAAAAGGGTAAAACTTAATTTATTTAGAATAAAACTTAACTTTAGCTTTCATTTAAATAATATCGATTATACTTTTGAATTATCAAAGCGAGAACATACATTAGGACTATTGATGCATTTACTGTCGGTATTCCACAATATTAAGAATATCAGGACTATAAATCTTGCATCGATTCAGTCTTGCACGTATTTTGTAGCTTATAGAAACAAAAAAATTTAAAACATAAGCACTGACACCGCAAGGCAAATTATGGTTTTGCATGAATTATCTACTATGAAATTCAAGTACTACCTGCAATTTTAAGTTTACAGTAAAGTTTCCACTGTGTATATTGGATATCAGTGAATATTTTACAAACTATCCATACTTTTTGCTAGTTATCGGTATTTAAATGTCAAAAACAACAAAGTAAAAATTACATGGTTGAACAGTTGTGATATATAATGAGACTTGAGTGTGTCCACCTCTGGCTCAGCCAAAGCGTGAATGCAGATTTGAACTTAGCAATAGATAATGTGAAGCACAGCAGTGTGATTGTGTGCTTCAAAGGGTTAATTATCATGTAAAAATAGTATATTCATCTTTTGGAAGCTGCATTCAAATCCATGTGGCTCAAAAATCTGAAGGGGGCATGTGCCCCCTCGGTCAGAAAGGGCATGACACCTGCACGAGACAATTTTGTTTTCCTTCAATGGAAACAAACTTGACATTACAATCCAAAGCCATAATTGCAATTGAAAATTAGTGACGTTTTAGATTTTTAAATCAGATACCAGTAAAAAAAAAAAAACAAAAAAAAAAACACCAGACATATGGACTGCTTTCATGGAGCTTTGCAGAATAAACCCTCTTCTACTGTATGGAAAAACATTCTGCCCAAGATGTACAGAAGAAAACAACACTGGGTTGAAACAACATGTGGGTGAGTAAATAATAACGTTTTTATTTTGGGGTTAACAATTCCTTTGACCTGGAAACAGCACGGCAGCCAGCGTTCTCTTAAAGCTTATTGTACAGTACAATAGCGTTCCCCAGGGAGAACTTTGGTCATGACAAGTGAGCCAAGCGGACACCACCCAAAATCCCATTAAACAAAACGGAATCACTGAGACTCATGACCCTCGCTTAATATCTCACAATGAGATTGATTGAGATATCTAATGTGGGTAGGGCAGGTGCAAGCACAGACAGACTACTGGGTGTGCGTTGCTTTATTCCGCATGCTGGTTTGAAGGCTCTGACAGGTACGGTGGATGCAGGAGAGGTTTCACTGCCTCTGAGAAGACTGTCGAAAATGAGCCAGTCAGAGTAATTGGCAACCTATGAGTAAGAGTGCATCAGTGAACGAGAAAGAATGATAATGAACAGGGCGAGAGTGATGGGAGGCATGACCGATGGTGGAGTGTGAAGTCCACTCTGCAAGAGCAGCAGATTGAGAATGTTTCTAATCTCTGACGCCATCTATTGGACAAAATAATGCTTGCATCATTATGCTATCTCTATGCTATATTATGCTATATCTATTACCTAGCAGCATTAGGGTTAGTTTATATGCTTATGGAAGCTTTGACCAAATGTGTAAAGTGTGCTAGGCTAAAACCAACTGAGGCAAGCAGTGGTGACCAACATGGGTTTTCGCCATTTAACGCTATAAGAACTGGGTCCAGGTGCAATGTGCATATTAAGACAGACAATATTTGACCTATGAAGTTCCGTGATTTTTTCTGTCATTACCTATGACAAAGAGCAATTGTTTGCTAATTAAACAATTTAGAGCTGAGCTTAAAAAAGAAATTATATATATATATATATATATTTTTTTTTTTTTTAACTATAGAAATGACTATGACTTTCCCAGGCTCGGAAACCGCAAATTTAAAATGTCTTTATATATCTGGGAGTGTCCAAAAGAGCATTACTGACATTTATTTACTCAAAACCATATTAACACACAAATGTGTATAAACAAAACCATGCGTCTCAACAGACATTCGATCATTAATGGATTTTTAATATTAAATTAAAATCACAGAAGTAGGCAGGAACATGCATTTAACTACATATTCCATCAATTCCTGCACTATAACTTTTGAAGAAATGAAACGCATTGTCTTGAATGTCAAATTACACAATGGCAGAAATTCTGACAGCAAAGCAGCACAGCGACGACACTACACTGAGCTCTAGAGCGTGAGAACGAAGGATCCTCAATCAATGTGATTAATTGGATTGACTTTAAATGGCAGGCAACATCTGAGTGCCTCAACATGTTCAACTCCACGAGGACCAGACTTCAAGGGCAAATCCCATTGGGCCTACAGCTTAACAGATGAAAGATGGACACGTCATTTAGAGTCAAAATGAAAGTGTTAGTAACACATTTCACATAATTTATGTAATGCATTTTCAAGTAAAACAGGAGACAAGAGGAAAAAAAACAGGATGTGTGACAGATGGTTGGAGGGGAGGGGCTAAAAAACTAAAGTATTTGGTGATGCTCAGTCACAGGAAATTAAAAAAAAAAAAAAAAGCAAAGCAAACTATTAGACAAACTTTCCTTTGGGCTACCATGAACAATAAGACTGGGAATGTGTATAAAGCAAACAGAATTTGGATCATATAGCTGACAAATATTTTTGTATTTAAACATTGTTTGAAGCTAAATGTGACAAAACGTTGCTGTTATTTACAGCATGAGCCGCTTTACAAACGGCAACCCATACAACAGCAGCATGTTGAAATTATGTGCCAAAATGCGTTTTCTATTAGGCAACAATGAAAATATTGTACAGTAGCTAATCAGATAAGATGAAGTTGCCGAAGTGCGTTTAATTTAGGAAATTCATTTATTTTTGTCCCTGCGTGCTGATCGGAGAGGGAGTTTCACTGCTGATATTCTGAGTGCTTTCTAGTCTTCAGCAGCGTACCTTGTATCGCTCAATCAGCAGATGGCGGGCAGGTGAGGTTTTGAAAATTGGTCAAAAACATTGGTGTGGATCGATGGTGGATGGATGAGTTTTGTGATGCAGTTGCGGATGAAATAATAGCCCATCTGCGCATCTATAACCTACGACTGGATCAGCAAAATTTAAGTTCTGAAACGCTGACAAAGAGCTTTTTTAGTCCTTGAAACAATGCAAGGAAATACACAGTCCAAGTCCTACGCACACTCCAAAACTGTGAGGAAAGCTGATCTACCTCACCCTGTGTTCAGTCACATTCCACTACACTCATTATGTAAATGAAGCCCCCAAAATAATTACCCTCTCAAAATAGTAGACTAGAGGCTGGCGAAACAGGTTTTAATCGCTTGTCAAAATGTCCAAAAAAGTGGAAGATAAATAAAGTGAATTTCAATTCTGCAGCCCCTCTCATGCACCACTTTCATCTTATTTCCCTTCAAGGCTGGGGGTCTGTGTTACTGGTAGGTAAACAAATGGAGCACATGGAGAGAAATTGATTGAAACCTGCAGGGAGAATAAAGAGAGACACTCATGGACTGCTTTAACCAGGTGGGCTGTTAGGTGGCAAGTATGTATCATAAACGATTAGTCGACTAATCGTTCTAATAATCGTTAGATTAATCGATTTTCAAAATAATCGTTTGTTGTTTGTTTATATTTTGAGAATTATACTCCTGAATATATATTTTGCTTGTAAGACTTGTAAATTTGTTCCTGGTTAAAATTGTGACCGGTAGTATAACAAAGTGTTTCAACATCTTTGATTTTTTAGCTCATAAAAAATGGGGGGGGGGTGGGGGGTGTCTGTGTGTCATGAATAATATATATGTGCCCCATACATGGAATCATATTGCTTAATGTATGTAGTAAATGGAAAATCTCTACATCAAAAGGCCAACTGCTATATGCATTCAGTTTGTTTCTACCATTTATTGGTAATGATTTACACAGTTTGTTTATTACTAACTATATACCTGAGCATTCAGTATTGTGCAATATAGCATAAAGGTGAGGGACATTTTGGGAGGAAAGAACTAAGTGCTGCATTTTATCATTTAAACATGACTTTTAATGAAAATTTAATGAAAATGAAGATTGCCACCACCATATGATGTCATGATAAGCAAATTAGATGGGAAAATGTAATCCTTGCATAAAGTTTGGGTCTTCCTTAATATTCCTCTAATTTACAGAAAGTCTCTATCTTTTATCACTTTTAAGATTTAGACATTTAAAATTAAGATGTCAAAATTGAATGTTTTAGGTAAAAAACTCTGGTGCCAAGATTAAATTCCTATTTGCAGAAAATAAATTATTATACAAACAGTTAAAATTAACTACCTAGTTAAAACATACTACCTTGTTTACATTTAAAAGTGGAGCTGTAAAAACAGAGATGATCCCAGTTCATTTGCTGGATTCACATAAAACTACTTCAAAGGGAAAAGCAGATTACTCCATGGATTTCAACAATTAGATGACAATTTGTGTTTCCACTGATAGTGCACAATGATTGTGGCTTACTCAAATCATCACAATCTGGTGATTATGTAATAACTGTGACGGGTCCATTTGAGATATTTTAAGATGCATAATTTATTAATTATAAATTTGGCAGCCCCAACACAAACCTAAATTGGCATGATAAAGCAGAAGAAAACAAGAGTTATTGAGTCATAACAGTTTTTTAATTTCTTCAATAGCCAATAAGAAACTATGATTAGGACAGCCCCTGTGCTCAAAAAACACAGGAAGCCATCATATACTCAATGTGCCTTCCTTGTATGCATGTATTTTTAACATCATCTCTCAACAAGGCATTCAGCGCTGTCGTTTCCCCATCTTCCTTGTTTCACATCCCCAGAGTAGAAATAAACATTCCTGTTCTCAAAGGACCCGAGTCACACGAGTTCACCAAGGAAATTGAACATCTTGGCAGGGGATTAGCAATAATTTGCATTCCTATATCAGCCTGAATGCAAAACCCACCAGAGTGCCACTGATAGAGTTAATCTTGATATCAAAGGCATGAGCATGCTCACCCTCTCTGAGTTCTGGAGTGTGCATTTTAGTGTCTGCTCTCTGCTCGTCCCAATTCTCACAAGTGGAGAAATAAAAACAGGGGAGCATCAGAACGCATCTGTTTCATCTAAGACAAACACTTAACAACAGATGCAGCGTCAGGCATGTGATTGGCTAAGGACAAAAAAGCAGGAAAATATATCGAGCCGCACCGCATCCCCCCCCCCCCCCCCTCCCAACGGGTCTTCGCTGTACATTATTAATTGATTAATATTAAAGCTACTGTTAAAGTTCTCAGTCAAGAGCAGTGAGTGATTTTTTTTCTGTTTTGTTGTTTTATTAACATTACATAGATAGTTCTCTCAAAAATTTGTTCTTGTCATTAATTACTCTCTCAGCTTGTTTTAAACCTGAATAAGTTTCTTTCTTCTGTTGAAGTTATTTGGAAGAATGTGGGTAACCAAACAGTTGATGTACCCCCACTGATTTCCATTGTACATTTTTCCCAATGGAAGTCAATGGGAACCAGCAACTGTCTGGTTACCCACATTCTTTAAAATATATTCTTTTGTGTTCAGCACAAGAAATAAATTAATACAGGTTTGGAGCAACATTTTAGTGAATAAATAAAGACAGATTTTTTTTTATTTTTGGGTCGACTATCCCTTTAAGGACAAGCGGTTGCATGTTTATTATTAGGGCTACTGTCACTTTAAGACCTGTACGCGTCTCGTCTATACACGCGCATTTGATAAGCAGATTTCTCTCAATTTTCTCGGTTTGCTTTCAGTTTAGACATAACCAAATTTTCTTCTGTAAACCGTGTGTGTATTTGAGAGTATTAGCGAACTAAGAATCGAAAGATAGTCCAGCAAGGCAGCAACCAGGCGCTGTTAGACAAGCTTTTAGTGCATGTGCACGTCGGGTGTTAGTGCTCAGAACCGCGCATTAGCAATAATAATAATGAACTTTTGTGAACTAAATGAACTGATTTGGCCGTTCCTCTGCGTTAATATTTTATGTGAGTAGGCCTATTTGTCGCGTTGTACACTAATGCTGTTGAGACGGAGGCGTCAGAACTAAAACTGATAGAATGCACGATATTCATATTTTTCAAAAGCAGTCAGCAGCTTGCTTGGAGCAAGGATCATAGCGCAAATTTGAACTTTATCGATATATCGCCCAGCACTACTGGGGTCCTTACGGTGATGTTCTTGTAAACTGACAACGATAACACAGTAGCGCGAGAGCGACTGAGGTACGAAATTGAGCAGGTGAACGAGCTGAACGCAAGTACGTCCTTGTTGATACTTGGAAAGGAAGGAAGAATCTGTACGCACGTCAGCCAGTTATGTCCTCATAATAACCTCTCCTTTTCACTCCGGACCGGCAGCCGACCCAACCGACACCCGTCCCCCTCCCCTTTTTATTTTTTTTACAGATCTGCATGATTCACGTAGGTCACATTTTCAGGTCGGAAAATCCGGAATTCCGGATTAATCCGGAAAAATCACATCCCTGAGCGTATATTCTGGATTGTATGATTTGAAAGAAACAGAGGGGGTAAAAAAAATAAATAAATTTCACTCACCAGCCTCGCAGTTTGTATGCCTCAGGAATGTCGGGGTTGATCATGACTGTGCTGCTGTAGAGTGTCGATAGAGAACGCCCACCAAAGTCAGACAATCTTGCCCCCTTAATGGCCAAGATTGGCTGCCCACTGCCATCAAATGTCTCTGCCTGCAGAGTGAAGAAAGAAAAGGCGAATAGTTAAGCACTGAAAAAGTGCATACATTCCTTCTACGGTGTAAACATCTTTTACTTGCTAGCAACAGTGCATAAAAAGATCCATAAGGATTTGCCATCTAATTGTGATTTTATGCATTTGGTCTTTCATGGCAAATCCTGATGAGACGAGAATAGCTGAAATGCGAAATAGAAGCTGAAATCTGGCGAATGTCATGGAAGGAGGAAGTTTTTCTCCCAATGATCGAGAACCTCATCTGGTACAAAATCACAGTGTTTAAGGCTGGATATCACTACTGTTCAAATGTCTGTGGCCAATACTTCTTAAAAAGAAATTGATTCATTGAATTGATCAATAGTTTCAGTAAAGACAGCTGTTACAAAATATTTTTTACTTGAAATAAATGCTGATGTTTTGAACTTCCTACTCAAAGAATAACAAAAATATCAGTTTCCAAATATATATATATATATATATATATATATATATTAGGGATGTCACAGTACCAAAATTCCAGTGGTCGGTACCGATAACATTAAAATGTCACGGTTCTCGGTACCAATTTCGGTACCACAGCAAAATTAGTTGGGTTTTTATTTTTTATTTTATTTAACTACTTGAAAAAAATATATTAAATTAAATTCAATCACTTTATTATTTATGATGGTACATTTATGAAAGCATTGAAGGCTACATGCTGTTTAAACGAAAATATTGATGATACTTAGAAATATTGCTTATAATAAAAATCAAGTGAAAAATACAGCATTCAGTGGATTTAGGCTACAGTAGTATTTTTAATAAATGGAGACGTAGTTAAATATATTGTACAGTAGCCTAATATAATTATTTCTGTCAATTTCTTTAAGTTAAACCAAACTTTTATTTTGACGGGTTGCCGTAGAGACCTTTGACTTTCTGTGCGTGTATGATATATGATATGACCCTATGGATATGACGATAGTTTTTCTCAAATGAAACGGTAAAATGTTCATGAAGTGACTCTCGGAGATGGAATCATGAATCATGTCATCATATCGTGAGGCAGCAGAGACTGAAAACAGCGCGAGCGTCACTCTTGCTTCAGTGTTTGTGTGTGTGTGAGAGAGAGGTAAGTTAACATTAAATGAAACCTTTTTTTTTTTTACTGTTTTTCATTAAATGCAGCTTTGGTGAACAAGAGATTTCTTTCAAAAATGACCCCAAACTTTTGTGCAGTAGTTTACATCATTTAGGCAATGCAATCTGTCATCCTTATAAATACATATGGTAGAGCTTAGTAATTAGTTTAGCTATTAAAATTTTTTTACACTTTTGAGGTGACAGTATTCTGACAGTCATATGAAATTGTATGGTCCAAATAACTAAATATAAAAGGTAATGGGGGAAAAAAGGTCATGAATTTTTTTTTTTTTTTACAAAATCCTGATTTATATTAAGAATATTTGAAATTTTACTGTACTATAAGGCACTGAATAATAATGTAAAATTATTAAGATGAATTAATTACATACATCATTGCCCCACATGGTGAGCTGGATGACTCTGCCGGACATGTCCATCAATTGGATGTTTCTCTTGGAAACCTCACGACTGTTCTTGGTCATGATGCGCGTCACATCTTCTGCGTTTTTACATACTCCGATCACATCTGTAAACACATGCGCCACACAAGTTTTCAACACTCCTACTCCCACAAATTCCAACACTCATCCAAAATGTAATACCACAACACCCGTCAACGCTCCATTGCAGCGCGCCATCTTAATCCTCTCACATCAGATGCCGTTATGAATCATTTAGCTGCCATTAGGAGCGTTTCACAAATCACTGCCAGCACCTTTCTCAAATCTCAGATAAGAAATACGCCTGCCGCACACAGACACGCTCCGACTGCTATTACCATAATTAGAGGCACACTTATTGACTCTTCAGTATACCAGTGACAGCATCTTTTTCCTCTAGTTCTGCTAGACCCCGACAGGGACACAAAGTCAATCTGCGCTACAGGCCATTACTGTCATAAGCATTATTAATATTGTGTTCATTATCAACATTATAATTACCACAACCTCCTGGTCCTCAACACATTTGTTACGCAGAGCCATGCTACTGTCTCCACAGCAGTTAATTATTAAAATGCTGGTTATTGATGAAGCCAATCGCACAGAGCAGGGGGCGATGCTCACCTACGATGGCGTCTTTCTCCCTGGACTCCAGGTCAGCAATGGAAATAAACTCGCACTGCAGCATGGGGACATCATGGCTGTCCTCACAGGGGATGATGCTTGTCTCTCCATTGAGAGTCATCTCATAGTCATTCTTAAGTGAAGAGAACTGTTTGTTAGCGATCTTCAGGGTGCCTTTGGAGATGAAGTAGACCTGACGACAACAAGAGAGGAAAAAAAAAAATCAGGTCATGTGATCAACAGCTGTTGCATCCTTACATTGCTTAGCCCCACATTGTTTGATAATGTGGGGCTAACAATTAAGAAGTAGGCCTTACTTTTCCCTGCTCGATGAGCGAGTAGAATTTGTCCACCTCGTTATTAAACCCAGTTGCTCTGATCTCCCCCTATAGTAAACAAAGCGAGATGTCATTGCAAATTAACACTCTTACAACTTTCTGATCTGCTGATAAATGCTTACGCTTTCATCCACTAGCTCCATGGAGAAAAGCTTCCCTTCTCCCCTGGAGTTACTCCATGTGCGGATAGCACTCTTGTTGGTGACCCGAGCTCTGACAGTCCACCTAAAGAAAACACACTCTTATGATCTATGCATAACACAATGTGATATGCAAAGGTCAATTGGACAGAAAAGAGGGAAGTTCAGGAGTGTGGATGTGAAATTTAGACTGACTTTGACTGGTATGGATTCAGGCCTGCAATAGGCACAACTTTAGAGCTGCCTCCGGGGGTGCTGGGGGCAGCCATGGGCTTTTTCCCGAAGCTCTGAGCTGGAGGTCTGTTCATTGAACCTAATGAGAGTAGAAGAGAAAACACCAGATCACCACAAAACACTAAAACAGAGTCACAAGATAATCAAGATAAAATAGACTGCAACTTTGCATTTATGACATGTTGTCGTGAAAACACCTTTAAAACAATCTTCGGTGACAATCTTTTAAGAGTGAATTAAAACGGCTGTTTTACACAGCTTGAAAATCCTCACTGAATTTTAAAAAAGAAGATTAAACGGTGCCAAAAATACATGAAATTAAGAAGCCTTCAAATGCTTAAATAAAAAATGGGTATATGAATATTAAAGGGAATGAAATAAAGACTTCTACTAGAGATGCAATAATGCTAAATTTTTCAGAGGATACCGACAGTTTGATTTTTTTTAAGGAGGATGCTGTCGAATACTAATGCAAGTGTAGTGTAAACTACACAGGGAACCCTCTCACTTGATACATTACTTTATAAGAGGTTAAAATTAACAACAGAACCCAACACAACCTTTTATATTCTGCTCACTGCTTTAATCATTTGTTCATTTTCAGATTTAATAATCATACACAAACAAGCACCAAAATGTTATATAAACACTTGTCTTAATGACAATTTTAAAACAAACATACATATTTTTAACAAACATATTAAACAGTAAATAAGCTCCTCTACAGAGCTTTTTTATAGCTAACTAACAAACTGAACATTGGACAACTTTCCTGCGGTAAATGCAACATCAAGTGACGTTGTATCTCATTTTATTGACATCTTTCCGTGGTTGAAACACAGATTGAAGAATTAAATGAGACATGAAACAGATTTTGGTAAGTTATACTGTATCTTTTAATATACCGTATGGTGTCAAACATATTTTTTCGTGTTATAACTTGCATTAAAGTGAAAGAAATGACTCACTAGGGAATACCAATATGGCAGCACAGTGGCTTCACTGTTTATGACGTCATGAGCTATCCAGTCATTCTGTATAGATCAGTTGTAACACTGCACTGTGTACACATATGTGTATCTTTAAAACATGTCAACCTTCAACTAAAATACTTTATTAACCATATGGTTACAATCTATAATAATTTAGAAATTCAGAATGTCATAACACAGCAGTCAGCTAATACATTACAGCTCAGTAGCACTGTATGGTAATGTAAACATTTGAGGGATTTTAAAGAAATAGCTACACTAAATAAATTAAATATATATTTGTGTTCATTTCTTTACCTTCACTTCCATTCTGAGGCTGCAATGGACGTACAGATGGAGCTGGAGCAGGAGCTGGAGCTGTACTCTGTTGTGCCCTCGACTGACCTACAAAATAAAAACATTCCAGGAACATTAAACATTTGATCAAATTAAATCCCTCTAGACAAGGTGACATGCATCAATGCTCAAATGAAACTGTTTATTAGACATCCCACCCTGCAAACATTTCAGGGAGATATAGACACCAAAATTAAATGTATAAAATAGAGTCTCAAACATCCATTTCATTACAAAACTTGTTTTAGCACTTCTGTCAGTGACTCAAGTCCCACTGAATGAATTAGTTTAATGTCATTCAGTGTCATTCCAGTGTCATTCAGTGGGACTCAAAATTGTTCAATATTGTTCTCTGTATAATCTTGTGTAATATGATAGTCCCAATAGTCATTATTAGTCGTGCATTGTCGTTTGAGCTGCGCACGCTAAAGATCACATCAATTTCTTAACCAAATGCATCCAATATGATATAAATCAGATATAGATAGGCGTACACAAAATAAATCATTACAACTTACATTTGAACAAAACAAAAGGCTGCGAATGCACACGCAAACTTAGTCATGATGAAGGTGTAAAATAGTCCCAAACAACTCCGGTGTGTGTCATTCAGTGGGACTCAACACTTCACCACACGGGCGCGCTCACTTACATGTTTCGTGGTTGAGCAGCACACACGCACTGCTTAAACGATGAGATACGTTTTATCAGTTGAATGTATTATCGACAATTAATCGATCGATCCCTAGTGTGATGTAACATTTAAGTTCACAAAGTAAAAGAACATTTAAAAAAATAATAAATTTAAAAAAAAATTGGCGCTCTATTGGTGGGACAGTTGTCAAGTTAACCGGTATAGCCCTAGTCACAGGAGATGCAAATGAAATGCATACCAGGTGTAAAAGTTAATGCCTCTTGACTGACCACCTGTGATCAGATTACTGAAAACACACATTAAAGGACAACCGCATTTCTGTGGTTGAAACCAAAAATTATCGGGACAGTAGCATGTGTCCAAATTTTAATCTTAACCATTCTATTTCATCAGAAACGATCTTGAAACAGGGCTTTAAGTGTAAATAACCGAACTTGTCCTTTAATACCAGGTTGAAACCACCTCACTCGATTTCTAGGATATTCTACATAATTTGCAAGCATAAGGGAGCCACCATCAATTTGAGGGAGACTCCAGGATGTCTGCTTTATATGAGCAAAAAAAAAAAAAAAAGAAGTTTCCATTAAATTTGACATGGGTCAAATGTAATCTCACCTTCTACATAAGGAGTTGGGTCTCCAATTTTTCCTGGCATCTGGTCGGCAGACTTGAGTACTTCCAGGTCCAGTATAACCACCACACGTCTGTGTAGAACAAACACAAAAGCTCAATAATATGCATTAATGAAAATATACCACAGTTCAAATGTTTGAGGTTAGTAAGATTTTTTGATAGAAATTAACACTTATTCCGCAAGAATGCATTAAACTTCCCACAGATATTCATAATGTTATTCATAAAGATTTCCTTTCCACATCAACAGTGTCTCTTATTATTCCTCAAAATATCCTGAAAATAAGCATACAGATTTCCAACAAATATTATGCAGCCCAACGGTTTTCAACATTGACCGTAAGAAATGTTTCTTGAGCAGCTTAATCATCATATTAGAATGATTTCTGAAGGATCATGTGACACTGAAGACTGGAGTAATGATGCTGAAAATTCAGCTTTGCTATCAAGAATAAATTACATTTTTAAATATTATAGTAAACAGTTATTAGTATATTTCATAATATTGTTTTACTGCATTTTTGATCAAATAAATGCTGCATTGGTGAGCATAAGAGACTTCTTACGAAAACATAAAACAAATCTAACTGCCCCCAAACATTTAAATAGTAGGATAAACAAAGCAGAGCCACAGGGACATTTGCTAATAACAACTACTGTAAGAAACAAACAAAAAAAATCTGATCAAGACCTGGAGACGAATGCTTACCGTCCATCCTTGAGAACATTAGTGACGCTCCTTTTCAGCATACACACACAGTTAGAGGCCAACTGGTTTTGCTCAGCCATGGGATTGAGCTGTGTGGAGAGCATGAATGCTGCATGCACGGGATAAATAACATTAAAAAATACATAGTTTAGGACCGCCTTTCTCATATTTGCATGTTTTAGAAAACCTGGGGTTTACATCCCAATATACATGAGCAAAAGACTACTTTTAACAAATATCACTTACTTGTACCTTTAAAGTCACACTGCTTATCCAAATTATCTTAAATAGTCCATTCAACTTTCAAACACATAAGCACTGAACATGGGCATTTAAATGTGCAACAAAAGTACTAGAGAAATATATGGCTTTGGTGCTGATTATCATTAAGCAAACAGATGTTTCATTACAACATCCAAAAAACATCCTCCTGCTGCACATGAAAATGACAATGTATTTTAAGGAGAGACACCAAATGAAACACACAAAGGCATCTGAAAATTGATCGAACTTACAGGACATAGTGTGCAGGCCATCACTCATCATGAGACGGAAACGGGACAGGCCATTTCCCCCATCAATCTTCCGGATGTTCTAGAGAGAATATTCAACATTTTACAGTCTAATACTAAAGATAACTAGAATGGAAATAAATGGTCTGGTGTATTAAAGAAACACAAGTATAAACTTAACTTTCAGAAGCTAATAAAAACAATAAATTACTAAAAACACTGATAAAAAGGCTAGACTTAAGCTTTAACTTGTTGTTAACTTGAACTAAAATTAAAAATATAAATATTTTCTACAGCATTTATTAATCTTAGTTCAAGTTTATCTCAATATTTATCTAACAAATGTTAACAGACACAACTTTTAATCTTAAAAACGTTTAATGCACTGAACACGAACATTTGTATTAAATAAAATTAACAACGGTTAATAAATGGTGTTATTAATATATTGCTCATTGTTACATGCATTAACTTATGTTAAAAAATACACCTTATAAAATACATTACTTCATGCTTTAATTTACTTAAATTTATACATTAACATTTTATTCCCTCGGAAATCACAGAATCTAATAATTGTCATTATCTACAATATTGGTCTTTTTTCATTGTCTAAAACATGGATACCTAGTGATGTAACAAAATAACTTTAATAACTTGTAAACAGTGTGCAATGAATTGACAGTTACCACACACTGAAGAACAGGGTTGCTGACTTCAACTCCTTTAGTCAGGGACTGGGGGGAAGAACACAATACAAAACACACTCATATAAATCAGATCAACAATTTTAGTGAATTCAGATTTTTGACTTCTTCCACACTCATTCACAGACCACATGATGAAACATTTTCCATCTACAATGACAGAGACTGTTTTTATATGTTCTGCTCAGTATCCGCTCCTGCAATTGCATTGACCAGTTTAACCTTAACTGTTATATAAAAACACTTTGCGTCTCTGCATTGCGTCGACACGTTTCATCCTCGATTTTAACCTTGTTACAGTTCACACGTGTAATTATCGAAAAGGGTGAGCAAAACAAACAGAAGGCAATGTTAAAAAAATTGTTTTTATCTCACTGTCACAGTCCGAAACCGAGGAAAGTCTTGCTGGCTAACGTTGACTAACTTAGCAAGTTATGGTCTGCAACGGTTGAAATAAGTATAGATTCTTATTCTTACCTCAATCGCCCCTTCTGACAGTATTACAGTCATGTTTTCACAAAAATAGAGCGAACGAAAGATTAATGTTGTATTGACAAAAGGTCACAAGCGTCTCAGGTCCTAAACACTTTCCTGTATCCTCGCGCCAACTCACACCAAACCCGCGAAAGTGCGACTGGCGATGACGCGTTTCCCGTTTCGATCTACTTCCGCTGAACGTCAAAAATAAACTTAATTTAAAAATAAGAGTATTTTCTTAATAAACTAAATAATTGCAGTTTTTTTACATTCCAAAATGTCGTTCTGAAAATGAAAAAACATATCAAAAACATACATTTCATACACCCCAGTTTTATGTTAATAAAGGTTCTATCTTCTTTCAAAATTATATAACAATTGCACAATTGTTTCTTTTTTCCGGTCCACAATGTGCTCTGTTTAAAACGGATAACTGAGATAAATCATATGATGTATTATAATAAAATATTTGTTTCATTTGAATTTAAAAGAAAGTTGTTTCCCCTGCAGCATTAGAAAAACTGACACTCAACAAACCTACTTAGTGTTCAGTCATGTGACAAATACAATTTAACTGATAAAAAAAACAGTTGATCCAGTACATTTTTATAAAATGTACTGGAAAAATTTGTGTCCAGTACATTTTTATAAAAAATAGTCTGAAGCACGTTTGTAAAATCGCAAAAATGTTGAAAAGTGATTTCTCTGTTAACAGATTGTTGTTATTGTACCTGAAACAAGGCAATATTTCAGTAAAATAAAATAAAATCAAAATGATAGGGTTTTCAATAACATAAGAGTGAGTAAACAATTTTCATTTTTGGGAGAACTATTAACCCATTAAATAAATCCACTCATGAGACACGTAGGAATTTCTGTTAAAATGTCTTTAATTAAAAAAAGAAAATCATGACTTTTTAACAAGATTAGCAAGGACAACATTAATTCACATGGGGGGAGTAATTTCAAATTATCTTATAGACCTTAATGTACTTTTACAAAATATGTCCTTAATTTGCTTCCCAGTGGGGACCGACTATGCAGTCAAAAATCACTTACGGACTCATTCTGCTAAAACTATGCAAACTACTTTGGATGAACTTCAAAAGATACTGGCTTGTCATTAGTTTTATCTGAATTTCCAGGGTTTGTGACCATAGTGGATGCTCCAGGGTTTGGGTTGGAAATTACTCCCAGAAAAAATGGCGTTTGGCTCAAGTCATCCATGAGGGCAAAGAAAAATGGCTGATTGACAGTAAATGTAGGGTTGGAACGTGAGATGACCACACTTGTTGCGGCCGCTGCCTCTGCCCCTTCTTCGTTTATCTCAATACTGGACATATGCTGCACACTGGACACAAACAAGGGGCCCTCTGAGATGCGGTCCAGCTTCGGGTGACTAAATAGCATTCCTAGACCTGGATTACAGTGGAATTATATATTTGTTAGCATACATTAATGGAAGAAATATTAAAATGACTACAGTATGAATCCAAAGCGATCACCTTGATCACGAGGCAACTGAAAATACAGTAAATAGTATAGATCCTCATAGCTGACTAAACTACTAACAAGTGATAATGTGTATCCATTACATCCAAGACATCTTACCCATGCTTGTCATGGCCTCTTGGAGGTCCTGGTTGAAATCAAGCTTGAATTTTGGGAGTTTGACTTGCATGTTTCTTTCTCGTGGCAATCGAATATACAGATCTGAGATATTGAGCTTAGCTGCAATGGCTGACACATTCACATGTCCAGATGTTGGCATTACCACTAATAGACTCCTGTCACCTTTAAAGGGGAATCGAGCAACCTGTAGAGGTCAAAGCGGAAGAAAAGGTGAGGAAAAGAGACTTAATCAGTGCAATTTATGAAGTAGCATCTTAAAGGCAGTAACCTGGGCATCCAGCTCACGGTGGGGGAAAACACTGAGAGGATACTTTGGCCCAAGCATCATGTCCACATTAACAATCTGGTTTTCATCTATGTAGAAGGGCTCAGTTGAGGTGAAATGAGGATCAAAGCGGGTGAGCCACTCTCCTGTCAGAGAGAAAATAAGACTTGGATTATATGGTCCTTTTTTGATTTACACTTGTGAAATAACAAGGGAGCGATAATGCAACGGATCTGAGTAATGCTGATGTGACTCACTGAAGCACAAGAGCAAATTGCTAAATACTTGCTGGTAACAGGTATTTGTTCTGACCTTTGTAGTGCATAGCATTGATCAGCATCATAACAACGCTGGGAGGAATACTGGACAGAAACTCTGAGATGTGCCCATTTGTGGCTTTCTTAACCCATTCATTGATCTCATTAACATCAGTCAAAATGGCCGGCTCTGAGTCGTACAGTTTCTGAGAATCTTCCATGAACTCCTGTTTTGCTTTAAATCCTGAGGGGAAGAAAAGAAAAACATTCATAGCTTTGCATTGTACATCCATCCATCCATCCATCCATCCATCTATCCATCTATCCATCTATCCATCTATCTATCTATCTATCTATCTATCTATCTATCTATCTATCTATCTATCTATCTATCTATCTATCTAGCTTTTAAAACTACTAAACTAAAACTTAAAACTATTTCAAACTTAAAGCTGTTAAAACTACTTTAAACTTTCTGGCTTGGTCTACAAATTTTTAATGTAATTTAAAATAAATGAATATATCTTGAATGTATTAAATATGTTCATGTGTGAACTTCAGGGGAGATTACTTCATAAATGCACTAATGCATAAAACACATGATTTTAAGTGACCTAAATATACACACAAAAAAACTTTGGGGGGGCACTATATAGACCTGTATGCAATTGCTGACAATGTATATATTTTGTGTAAGCTACATGTGCGTGTCTCTCACCATTTTGCAGATAGATGCGGCTGGCGAATGACAGGCTCCTTTTGCGGAAGTTGCGCAGGAGGCTGCTGAGTGCAGTTTGGTAGCAGGGCAGTGCGTCTGCATGCAGGTGGTGTAGAAGCAGCTCTTCTGTCTCATTTGTTGCTCCTGAGATGCAAATAAACAAGAAGATTCTCTCAGTGTTTGTTATATGTATACATGCAAAAACAGAACAGAATCCAAAAACATTTGCTATTCAATGAGTTATTTTGTTTTTATTGTAAATTTCGAACTTACCCAGCGCTAGCTGTGAGAGTGCAACTGACAAGCTAAGAGGGGAAATGATGAGATTGGGCTGCTCAGGACTAGGCTTCAGGTTTTCCAGGAACCAAAGGCCAAGCTTCATAATGCCATTTCCTATGGTCCATTTAATCTGTTGGCTAGACATTTCCCCATCACAGAGTGAATCAAGGTCCTCCTCAGAGGAGCCCTCTTTCTGCCCAGGAGAGGGAACCGTGGCTGAAGGATCTGCTTCCAGGGCATCTGGAGTAATGGTGGGGTCAAGAGTGCCTTTCAAATCCTAAAAGGGGACAATGCGATTGGAGAGTCAAATGTCTAAATGTGTGTATATCCTTAAGGTTGAGCACTGAGCATTGTGGGTTCTTCTTACTGATATGGGTTTACTTGGCATCAGTGGGACGAGAGGAATTACAGGATACCTTCCATCCTCTGGTTCTTTCGCATCTTCCTGCAGTGAAAATGAGCAATTTATGGCATTTCATTGGGAAAAAGAATAATTTTAAAATAAAAAATAATATAAGATCTGTTGAGTGCTTTACCGTCCAGCCTTGCTTGGCATAACAGAGGAGGAGGAATGCCAGAAAACACAAGTTCATGTTCTAAAAGATTGTCTAAAAACCAAAGAACAGAATAACTTATAAAGTATTTGGAATACTTTTTTTTTCATTGATCACTGGTCATTTGTTCAAAGGTAGCCTACTCTTCAGTTTTACATATTATTATGGATAAAATACATATTACATCCATAAATACAAATTTTGGGACCTATTGTTAAGATGTTAAGCACCCTCACACATAATTTATCGATGACAGAAAATATTTTCAAAATTAATTCCTGTAGGTCTTCCTCACTTGCACAGAAATCCATAATCCAGCAAATGGCATTAAAATCCATCAATAAATTACAAATATAGACGTGAACCGATTAACAGACCCAGTTTCAGGTGGATTATTTTTAAATTCACAGATTGTCGAATAATCAATAAATGCTTAACATGGCTAAAGGTCTGTCAGCTGTTGCATAATTCCAGGGATAAGCCTGGAAATTTTGTTTAAAGCTACAGGTTAAAATAAATGTACTCTTTGTAATTTGCGTTTTCAAAAACGCTATTTATCAAAACATTCTTATGTGAATTAAATGATGATTAATTTATTATACTTCAACGAAACACAAAGATGAAATGTACATATTTACTAACCCAAAGTGCTGACAACAGAATCAACTTCTATATTTCAACACAATATCTTCCAAATCCATTGCAAACAACTATTTACAGAGAAAATATACAAGACAACAAACAAAAGTGTGTGCTTACCGCGCAAATCTCCAGTTGTGGGATCCAGCCCTGATTTAGGAAAGAAACGCACAAAATAAGCATTGGGAAAATTCTTGGCTTGGGGGTTGGCACTCTCAGAGCAGGCAGTTACATTTCAACTTTCATTGATCTTTACCTCATATATTCTTAGTACCTACCTCTTCATGTGTTCAGATGTAAATATCGAGAGACCTTGGGGTCAAACATCAAACTCGAGTGTGTAGATTTGTGGGTCTGTGAAGTATGAAGTAGAGTATAAACTAAACTGGTCCTCTATAGTTTGCTGAGCTGCTGACAGTGAATGTCAGTCACTGAGTTTGAGTAAACATGCTGCATAAGAAAAACTGCACGTAAATGAGAAGGAGATGACAAGTCAGCTCTGCCAATGCTGATATTAATAAACTGTTATTGGATAGAGAGGGCTTTTATATTGCTTTCTTATATGCCACAAAAACAAACCAGTGGCATCTGCCAAGATCTCCAAATTGAGAGCAGTTGAAAAGCAGTACGTTGCAAACAATCAAATGAACTTTGTCCTATCAGAATAACCTCTCCAGTGGGTGCTCTGTTTCTAAGCACGAAAATCTACAGAGCGAACCGGACAACTGATCATCCCACCCATTCATCAATGAGGAGGTCATTCAATCGCCATCCAAATTGTTTTTCAGTTGATAAAAGAAAATACAAGACACATTTATTATCTATTTCTTTTACTTTAAATCATTGAAAAGGTTAATTTTAGTGAGAATATAGAAAAAGGTCACATTTTAAAAAAGAAATTTACTCACAATGGAATACAAAAGAGCAATGGCCAATGTGTTGCTTATGTTACATCAGGCAGATATTATTTAGCATGAATTATAGGAGCATCAAGCTGTTTGAGTAAAATACATCCAATTGTATTTTTGAATACTTATAAGGAGTCAGATATAAAGCAATATCCACTTTTCCAAATTGTCTGACTGAACCTATACTTTGTAACATAAAATAACGTGCTTTACAAAACTAATCAGTCTATTTCAACACATTATAATAAAGGCCTGAACTTATATCAGAACACATAATTCTCAAGCCAATCTCCAAACCTGGCAGCTAGTGGGTTTCAGAAAATATAGTGGTGAATTAAAGTGTCAGTAACGTATGTGTTAGAAATCTGAATAAATTCTCACTACTTGTTCTAATGTTATATATGGAATGTCAAGAGACAATAATGTTTTATATAAAGCATTCCAGTAATAAATTAAATAGGTTTGATTCTAGTTCATATCTATTCAAGGGCGTTGCAAAAAAGTATTCTTTTAGATTAAAGCATTAGGCTCAACAAAGATATACATCTTATATATCATTAATATAGATGTGTATAATATACAAGCATACATACAGTATGTTGTGTGTAAAACGTAACATGTCACTTGACCTGGGTTTGATGTGACAAACAAATGAATGAATAAATCATCAAGGTTAATAAGATCTAAATACGGTAGTCTAGATACATTTTAAATGTCAGGATTTAGGTCCATCCCATTGCATATTAGGTGTTTACACTCTTAGTCAGTGTATAGTAACAGAACGAAGAGTCATCTTAAACTTGACCAAGGTCACATTTGTTTTGTTCATTATGCTCCAATGACGTGGATGTAAAAACGTACCGCGTAGTATAGAAAAGAGTGCCAAACATGGTGCACTAGAAACGTCTACCATGAATACTGCATAGTTGCTGAGCAAGTCTGGTGAATCGAATCATGATATGATCAACATAGTCTAACCTGTGATTCTCACAGTGTTGTTTTTGGTGATTTCACTCATCAAATGGAAAGTGTAAATGCTACACTAGAACCACACTTGAACTTTCCTGAGCAGCTCATCTCTTGCATGCTTTTGACTTTTTGAAGAGAATTTACAGAGTCGATTCTTACGTACAAAGCAGCTAGTGCAGTTATATCAAATGAACCCTAAAAATCATAAAAAAAGACAATTCTTATGATTGTATGAATCAGAGGCAATATTCAGTTTTGGTCACTTACTAAAGAGCAAAGTTGCAAGTTCTTTTTCAGAGAGGTTAATATGGAAATATCAGGCTTGCTCCTTCTACGACAAAAAAAAAAAAAAACGATTGGCAAGATTGTTTCATTCTGGGGAAGGAGCCAAAAGTGGCACAAGGAATATATTAAAAAAGCAACACAACGCTAGTTAGTTTAAGCCAGCAGCCTGATGGCACCGTTGTCAGATCCGAGCAGCAGAAGCCTCTTGGTGGGCAGCACAGACAGACTTGTGAGGGTCCCACGAAAGTTCTCTGAGCTGAGCTTGGTGGATCCCCCCAGGTTGGCTGTGCTGTCCAGGATGGAGTACACCCCGATTTTGTTGGCAACCGTTCCTGCCACAATCTCAGCACCGTAAAGATCAAATGCATGTATGGGGTCGGATGGAGTCCTGTACTGGTGTAGTGGCTTGTGCTCCACATCTTTCCAAACGGTCAATGTGTGGTCAGATGAAGAAGTGATGAGCAAATTTCCGTCTGTTGCCTACAAAATAAAAAAATCACGGTCAAGTAACAAACAGGTGGGGAAGTGTCAGCTTTTTTATACGACCCAGACCCAGATTTTTACTTGTCGCGTCAATATTTTAACTATAAAAGTTTGGGGTCAGTCAGATTTTTAAATGTTTTTGAAAGAAGTCTCTTACCAAGGCTTCTTTGATGAATAGAAAGTTGAAAAGAACAGCTTTTTAAAATTGGAATCTTTTGTAACATTATAAATTTACTGACACATTTGAATTTAAATTTAAATGTATCCTTGCAGATTATTTAAAATGATGAATTACAATCTTTTTTTTTTTTGAATTACAAAAAAATGATGAAAAACAAGTCATGTTTTGCAAAAATCTGTTATCCAGTCAGACAATCAGCAGAAAATGACAAGAATTGTGTCAGAAAAACTAACTTTTAAATTCATAAAGGCATAAAAAAATGGATGTACCAGATCCATAAATGTGAGATTATCAGTAGCAACACAGCAGCAGCCCAAAACTCCCTCAGAGCAGCAGGAACCCTGCTAAATATTGTTGAACCCTGCTAAGGTTCATCCATTTCCTAATAGAGTCAAGAATAATAAAGTAATTGTGCGACAATCTGCAAAGCTCATAGATTTTGTCCTAATGAGTAACTCGTGTCTATATTTGCCCAAACATGGGCCTCTGGTGGCAGACACAGACCTTTGACCCCACAAATCAGGGTTAAATAAAGTTTGCCTAGTTCTAGTCGCTTGTTGACTGCATCTGAACAAACTAACAATGTACACGTTTTACTCATCATACTGAAATTCTAAACATCCCAGACGTGATGTGAATCAGTCCATTTCCCATAATCCACTCGACCCTCGTGATTTCTGGTTCATGCAGTAGATGTAATCCTGTACGATTGGACTAATAACTCATGACATATGCGAAAGAAGTAAACAATATGATTCACAGTTTTTATAAACAGTCTGTCTCCATATTACATACAATTCCCTAATATCAATACAGGCGCAATTATTGTTTACAAGCACGTGAAATGTGAAAACATCGAAGGACATCAGAGAATGCAATTGTACGTTACACATTAACCAAGGACATGCATACTCACTTTCATTTGCAGTATATCTCCCTCGTGACCAGTCCAGCCTCTTAGCACCAGACCCGTTCTTGCATCAAGCAGCACTATGAATCCAGTGGAGAAACCTGCCGCCACAGTGCGTCCCCCCGGACTGACAGCCAGGCAGCGGATCAGCCCAGCACTCATGTTACTGTAGGCTAGACGGAACTCATGCTGTCAACAGAGAAATAACATGGTCCTAACTAGCAAATAATGAGCATTGAGACAGCCTGGCCACTATAATGACAGGTAATAATAATCTAAAATGACTGGATGACAGAGGACTGAGCAGTACCTGCAAGCCAGGTTTGCGCGGGTCTATGAAACGCAGCACAGAATCAGCGCTAGCAAACACTACGCTGCAGTGAGGAGCAGGCATTGTGGTGACAGCTGTGATTGGGTTCTTCCCATCCAGAGGTTCATTACAGCGTATATTCGTACCTAGTCACATGAGAGAGAGAGCCAAACAAGGAATCATGTTAAATCTGTTGGTCTGACAGACATAGTCAAAACACACAATCTGTACAAGAACTGAAAACTTCTCTGTAATGGAAATTGTAATGTATACGTTTTGTAAATATAATGATTATATTAATAACAGCATTCTGTGATGGAAATGACAGTTGTCTGTAATAAAATGGCATACTCCTTTGTCTTCCTATGGCTAATTTAACAGCTATTTTATGTATCCAAAATGCAGGAAATTAAATATTTTCATACTTGTTGTATCCTTTGCCAAAATTACAGCTCATATTTCACTGGTGACACTAGAACAATCGTAATTTAAAAAAAACAAATTGGTATAAAACCATTTCAGTAAATGCATTGTAAATTAAATGTGTGTTGTTTTTTATTGTTAAATAAATCATTTAAATTTTAATGATGGATTTACAAAGTGGAAAATTGTAAATCTAGATCAGGGCTGAGGGTAAACAATGCATAAATCTACCTCATTAGTAGTAAAAAATAAATTAGTAAAGGCATGAGTTGAATGAAGAAACAAAACATGTTACTCTCATATGAATGAAAAAACAAAACAAAAGGTTAATCACACAAAAATGAACTATTAACATGCAATATACCACAAAAGGTTAGTAATACTACAGATTAACATAATAATTAACAGTATTATTACTTCCTCACCTGTGAATTGATCCCACAGATGCACAGTACCATCACAGCTCACCACTTCCTGTAAGGCCTCTAGCTGGCCAACATAAAATACAGATTTGCGGTGCTCTGCATATGTGAGTCGGGGTTCAACCTCTCGTGTGCCATCACCGTGGTTATAAAGCGGCCACAGCTTTACAGTTTTGTCTTTACTTCCAGACAGGAAGTAGTCCTCCCCTGCTAGTGGAGCCAGACATTTTGCAGTGCCGGAGTGACCCAAGAAACTCTGAAGACGGATCTGGTGGAAGTGGAAGTGCAAGTCCTGCTGGTTAAGGCCGATCTCATACTGCCAGTATGCAAGCCAGTTACCTTGCAGGGAGCGGCTGCTGCGTGGGAGGTCCTGTTTCAGTGCGCTGTCCTCAGGAGTGGGTCCCAGGACCCAAGAGTATGAGGAGTGAGAAAAAGAAGGTCCAGCTGAGGAAAGAGCAGTGGTGGCTAGACTCGTCTGGGGAGCATTGCTACCGTGAGGGCGTGTCCATGTTTCCAAAGAGGACAAGTTTGGACTCCCACAGGCTTCGGTGTCCCGGAGTACCTGGATACGGTTTCCCACCAGATGGCTGCCAAAGGTTCCTGACTCAGGCAGGATGTCTCCACCTAGTGGTGTGGAAGTGGACGAGGGAGCAGGGAATGGACTACGACCCACATGGCGGCTCATACTAGGAGAGAGGCCTGTAGCAGATGTTCTTTGTCCTCCAACTAAGTTGGCTTCTGGGCTACCTGGACTTGCTCGTTCATGATATGATTGGGCAAGACTCCAAACTAGCTCATGATTAAGAACCAGTTTGCGAATGGCTGCATCACCTTAAAAAAAAAATAACAACAAATGAATAGAACACCTTTAACAATGCTTACAAGATGTGCTTGTTAAGCTAACCAGTAGAAATGTGTTTTACCAATGAGACAGTAAAAAGGAATATAAGATGCATAAGCCATTTCAGGATTAAACACAGCCTGAAGTTCCTCCAAAACCCCAAGCTCACAAGTAACCACTGTTCCATCTGGAATGCACACGTCTAGGTATGTGCAGTCTCCAACCTCCCTACGTGGGGCACTTCCCATCTGCACATAAAGAATATTCATTTATATCACTATATATATATATTTGTAGCTGTTTGTTTATGAATGAGACCATAAATTGTAATGGCCAAGTATTAAAGGGATAGTTCACGCTGGCCCCAAAAAAATATATATATTTGAAAATAAGAATTCATTGTGACTTGCTTGGTTAAATAAAGGTTAAATAAAATCAAAATAAATATAAATTGTCTTTGGTTACCTGATTTTGCAGACAGTTCAGGAAGGAGAAAACATGGAAGAACCTACGGAGAGTTTCTGCCATGTGCTGCTGTACCATCTCTCGGCCAATACGCAGGCAGATCAGCGCCATAAGGCTCAGAGTCTTCAGACACAATGCGGAACGAGTCTGCACTCCACTAGGAAAGCTGAACACAGAGAATAAGCCATTTTAGGCCACATGGAGCACACAGCAGAGGGCAGCTCTGATTCTCATGGGAAGTTTTAACTTCTTGACCCTGACTGATGCACTACAAGTAAGCTTTTACCCCATCTTAGTTGATGTTAACAAATCCAGCAGAGGCAGCAGAACCTCCTGGTTGATCTTCATCAGCATATCCATTAGAGTGGTGTCTGACAGGAACACTATTATCTTCTGAGTGAGTACTGCAGCACCCAAAAGCCCAGCCTCCTTTCGAGTGTTCAAACGGCAAGAAGAAGGTGGAGAGACCTGCAAGTTATTAAGGGAGGAGAAATTTAAATGATCAAAAAAAGATTATATAGCAAAAAAAATCTTTACTTAAATTATAATGTCTTTTCTCAATTACAATGATTTCTTCAAGACATCAATAGAGTTTGCCAGGCTATTTTTTTTTCCCAAACATATTTTTTTCCATAGAAATTAAGATTCAAAAACTTTAGTTACCAGGTAACCAATGTAAGGTAGATATTGGTATGTCAACACTGGTTCTCCGTAGAGATGCGCTATGTAAATAAGACACTCGAGAACTGGTCTTGCAGTCTGGTCACCAACGACTGGTTTCTTTTCATATACACTTCCTATGCTCTCAAGGCTATTTTCCTCATTCGTAGAGAGAATAAACTGGTGTTTGTCAAGACCTTAAAACACAAAAAGATTATTTTTAACAGAGACCATTAAATGTTCAAAGCCAAAACCACCAATAATCTCATAATAGAGAGATAAATGTCAGTTAAGAAATTGTAGATGTACCTATATAGCATGAAGTAAGTAATCGCAGCAGGTTCCTAGCGATGAATCGAGATGTCAGTGTCGGACCAAGTTTTGCAGACAGCCATCTGACAGTTTTGCAAACAGTGTCTGGAAAAGGTAATGTATTTGTATTGAATAATTCAAGTGTCCTGTTGAACATAGTAAAATATTGCCTGAATATTAAAGATGTACAATTAAATGAAATGCATAAAAATGACCAAAAAGATAGATCTGTTTTCACTAACCTAACAATATTTTGTGTTCTTTTTCCTCAGAGTCCTCTAAAGCGTCTGTCTCTTCTTCCTCCATGTTTTTCTCTTCATCTTCTTGCACAATTCCATTCATGATGTCTCCCTCAAGTGTGGCCACGGTTGCCTCAGACTCCTCTGTGCAGACTGAAAGAGACATCTCTAGACTGGGCAACCTTTGCACTGTAATCTCTCGATCTTCCACTGTCTCCTCCTCATCCTCAAGCTCTCCACCATCCTCACCATCACTAGCTTGCTTCAGGTCCTGACAGCTGTCAGCTGATTTTAAACTTGCCCGGTCTCCAATGGACACCTCACTAGCACTGCTCTTGTCGCTTAGTTTACCCACACTGAGAGATTCCTGGTCTTGGTCTTTATTTGATGGGCTTTGGTTCTGCTGTTTGGTGGAAAGCATTATTGTTGCTCCAGATGCATTATTATTCACATAAAAGCCATTCTGAAAGTCCTCACCTTCAGTCAGAAAAACCTGGTCATTGAGACTGATGCCTGAGGAGTAATCCACAAGTCCTTGGTCTCCAACAACCCCGACGCCTCCACTACCACCTCCACTGCCTCCTCCTACTTTGCCAGAAGATGTGGCAGTAGACGACCTCCCATCCTCACACTCATAGTCCTCCTCTTCTTCATCTAAGGCACCAGCAGCTCCCCTTAAAACTTTCAAGCCCTCCCATTCAGTCCCTCCAGCTGTATTACAGCTTTCAAAGCCAGTGATGACCTGCAGAACATGTGGAAGAAGGCTGGAAAGAAAGGCCTGCAAACCAAGCCTTACGATAAGCTGCAACACAAAGCAATCTGTGTAGAGGTAGAAGCGGCCTCGAAGGCATCTGGGATTCTCATACACCTCTACCAGAGGCTTTAGTAGGTACTTGGAGGCATTGCGAGGCCCAAGAACCCTGGACACAGGCTCAAACAAGTACCAGGCTGCATAAACAGCAGTGGACTCCTCTAACATCAAAGAAAGCACAAAGGGTAGAAGAATTTCAAGCCCCTCTGCAGTTATGCCACCCTTTAGAAGTGTCTCCAACTGTTGCCATAAGTTGAAGACAATGTCACGGCCCTGAGCACTGTTAATGGACTCCATCTTGGAGTGGTAAGAGAATATGAATCTATGCAGTGTTGGGAAATACGCTGGAAAGGGTAGAGGGGACAGAACAGGACTAAGCAGCTGCCAAGGGTTTGGTGGTGGAAGACCCTCACAAATAGGGTCATATTTGAACAGAAACGGCAGCCCTTGTTGGTGTATTGTGAACATTTCTGTCTTGGAACAATGCTTGTGGACCTGCAGAAGAGTCTCTAGTGCATGATGGAGTGGTAGTGGAACATCTCGAAGGTTTGTAAAGCATAGCTTCAATACTGCTTGAAACCGATCACTCAGATGTGTTCCAGGACTCAGTCCTCGCAGTTTGGAGGAATAAAAGATCTCAGCGATGAGAACACCCAAGGCTTGCATATCTCTCTGAAAAAGATCTGTGAATGACAGAGGAACTTTCAGTGCAGGTCTCAGGACTTTCTTGTTCATGTCAAGATCTACTGTATGATGGACTTGGGAATGTAGACCTTTCACCAAGAAGTTGTTGAGCTTTTCTAATTCTTCCAAAGGCTGCAGAGGTTTGAATCCCTCTGGCAGGCTTATCTTGAAATTTTCAAAATTAGAAGCCTCTGGCTTTTTACTAATAGAGGCTGCTCTGTGAAGCATAGATGCTCTAATTCCTGATCCTAGGGTATTTGTGACATTTCCAGGTGTTTCACCAGGGAGAGAACCATGGGAAGGAGACACAACCAAAGAAGCACTCTCCCCACTGGTCTTTCCACCACCAGAAACCAAAGGGATTGGAACAGAAGAAGATGATGATGAACCACTTAAGTCAAGAGCTTCCATTGCATGTTCAAGCTCCTCATCCCTGCCTACCACTGACCAGCCACTGGATTCACATCCTGTTGCTTCTGGGACCAATCCATCCACACCATCCAGCGTGGTTTCAAGTGGTGGAATCTGCCATGTTGTTACTTTAACAGGACCAAAATGCGGAGGTTCTGGAGTTGAATACTGGTAAGGTGCAAGACGAGGTGGGTGAGGGTGTTCAAACAGTTGCACAACTCCATAGCTGGTGAGATGGGTGTGATTATCCACCAAGTGCAAGCACACATTCTTAGCTTTGACTGCTTCTTTACCTGATAGCTTATAGCCAAATGTTAGGTCGATCCAGTGATGCAACTGTTGAGACACTTCTCGACTCTCTAACAGTTGTCTATGCACAGCAATAAACTCTTCATAGGAGTTACACCACGGAGGTACATCAAGGTCTGGCATGTCTGGGTGAATGGAGTGGAATATAGAAGGATCGGTGTAAAATTCTGGGATGCATTCATCTGGGGTCCAACTCTGAATACGTTCCATACTAGCTGGATATTCATTGGGTTCCCACTGGGAACGAACATGGCTACACAGTACAGATTTGGGTGTCTGTCTTGCTTTGTAGACATAATAGGTGATGTCTGACAGAACATCTGAGATATGATGGGGAACATGGAGGTGATCCGACTGTCCTGAGCCACCAGGTACAACAAGTCCACCAATATCTGAGGCGAAATTGCTTCCACCACTTCCATTAGCTGCTGCTAGTGCTTCTTTGGTCATTTCATATGTGAAGTCCAGTTGTTTATCACCCTTATTCAGACGAAATTTCGACTTCCTGAGATCCCGAAACCTTCCATATGGCACAGTAAAATCGACCACCCAAGGTAAAACCGGGTGATAGTTTGGGTCTCCCTCACGCCTCCCTGCCAGTCGATTTAATTCCATCAAATATTGGAAGTTGCTGACTCGACCGTTGACCCAGTCTAGGACCAGAGATTTTAGCTCATCCAGACAATTTTGACAAAGCTGTTCACTCACACCACTGCTTTGAATCTGATTCTCTTTTGCTGTAACACTTGTTGGCGCTCTACTTCCTAATGCATATGGCACCTCACACCTGTATTCTCCAAACTTTTCATAATGTGCCAGTGAGATCTTTAGGCGACTGCAGAGTTGCTCATCAACTGCAATGTCAAGTAATGAGAGTTCACCACACAATAGCCCTGAGGCATGACATTCGCGCATTGCAATGAGTAGTTGGTACAAAATGAACAATATCTTAGCGTGGCTGTTAGCCAGCTTAGCTGGACTGTAGGTGACAATATCATGAACAGTGTACTGTGTGTATGGGAAAACTACATAAAGAACCTCCTCTGACTCCAACAAGCATTCTACAGGAAGCACATTTGGACACACGCTGTCAGTACTTTGTTTGGGGGATGAGCTGCTGGATGGGAATGGGCAGTCTTTCTCCTTCTCTTTGGCTGGAGAGAGGGACGGTGACACTCGATCGGTAGAGATAAAGACGGAGCAAAACAGTTTCTGCAAGGCTTGGCGAACAGCATCTATGGCCAAAACAGGTGTCTGCTCAATCAAATCTGCATATGGTTGCACATGATTCATGTAAGCTTCATGCCACAGATTTCTGAAGAAAATAGATGCAGAGAAAAAACTCAACATAAGATATGACAAGTAAACACTAATTCACCAAATGAGTATTGCTTGGCAAATAGTATAAAAATTAACACCACAATATATCTCACAACATCATAATATTGAGCATTAAAATGGATATTATTCAATTTGATATTTGCTTAAGATTACATTAAACAATGTTATTAAATTATTACTTCTTTTAAAGAATAACTTGAAATGAACATTAGGCAATGTAAAAATAGTACAAATGAGCAAGCAAAATTAAATATCCAATTCTAATATCAGCAACAACAACAACAAAACACATAGTTTGTTATACATCACAATAGAAGATGGATTTTAACAGATTAATTTGATAAACAGATTTAAATACAACAATTATGCAAGCATATTATTCTCATAAAAAAAACATAGGAAAGACAGAGTACTGTACCTTAAATTAGACTGGGAGACCCCCTGCATCAGAGTCATGAAAGAGTCCTGAGAGAGTCCCTCCCCATGGCAGCCTGGCTCCCTAGCTAATCGGTATCCCAGTTTACGCTTTCTAAGGCCTTGGATACAAACACGTGTCCAACCAGATGGCAATTTCATCTGAGAGCGCTGGAGAAGTGTGCATATTTCCCCCTCACTAAAGCACTCATATCTTGCACAGCGAGTAACTCTTCTGTTTCTCAGGGCCATTACCCAGCGAGTTGGGACCAGGACCACCAGTTCATTGGGTCGCTGACTGGGTCCAGTCTGCCGCTGATCAATACCCAGGTCCCTCTCCAAGGCTGGTGCCAACCACTCCATGATCTCTTTCAGTAAACCAGACTGTGGCCTTTGTACGCCCCCTATAAGAAGCTGAGAAAATGTCAGGAATGACGAGAAGTAAGATAAAAAGCATTAAAGATACTATTTTTTGTAGACATCCATACTGTATACCACATATCCTCAATCTCATGGCATAAAACAATAACTTTATAGGAAACACCTTGAAATGTGTATATGTGTAATATACTATGGTAAACTTAAGTAAAGTACTTCGTTTACAATATTTTACAAACTTGAATCATTTTATAATTATTTTATTATACAAATAATGCTATGCAAATAAAAATGTAAAATATGTGATATTTAATAAATGTAGGTGTCCATGTGTATGCACTGTAGAAGCTTGCAGATCAAACCATCTTCGCTCAGCAACAACTCATGATTTGACGAGGGCAGTAACAGTTCCTGATGTCATCACGCAAAATGTCATTACCCCGTGACTGTTCTACAACACTTCAGCAGAATAACTACTACAATCATAATCACATCATAATCCATAACATAATCAACTGGAAAGATCGAGCGATAAAATGTATTAGGCTACATAAATTCGATAATATTTTCAGTTCCTCTTAATAAAACTGCCCAGAGGATAAGGAAATGGAGCACTTCTGTCAGTACTCGCCTGTAAAGTTACTCAGAGGAGCACTGCTCTATACATTACGTTAAATCAAAAGGCAACCTGTTTAGCTGATGTAAATACACAAGCACTACCGTTAAGCTAACATTTGGAAAGGAGAACAGTGCATCTAGCTGTTGTTGTTGCTCACCTCTGCACTGTTTGCTGCTTGTCAGCAACTGAGCTCAGGAAAAGCTGCCGTTACGATGCCAAGTCCCATGTTCGCTGGATGTATAGATTGTATTTCCAGAACTTTAAGAACCGCCATAACCGCACAATAATTTCCTAAGAAGTCGAGACTATGTTGTTGTCCTCAGAAGCCATAGTGTTGAGTTCAGAGCCTCACGTGACTCACATCTCTGTGCGTGCGTGCGCTCCCAGACCGTGTGATTCTCAACCCTCAGAACTGTCATAATACAAGTCACCGCAATATTACAGAAAAAAATAAAATAAAATAAAAATGAAATGACCATATATACATGGTTTAGTATTATATATATTTTATAGCAATACAACATTTTTGTTTTCGAAGAGAGGTTAAAGATTTAGAGAGAAATTCTCAACTCAACTGATCTGCTTGCTAAACAATCGTTTAGTGTACTTGGTGCCGTGGGAACATATCTATAAAAATAATAGTTATTAAGGAGATTAATAAAAAATATTATTGTTAATCTTACATTTAAATAATCTTGGCTAGGCTGGTCCAATTTCAGTTTCAATTTCCATTTAGATCATCTTGATATTTATGCAGAGCTGTTAAAGTTAGAAAACAGTCGACTGTAATGTAAAAACACCAGCCCTATTGTGTTTTTCTAAGGCATAGGGATAAAAGCTACTTAAATGACTTAATTGAACTGAGGCCTAATCCTGTTTGTGAAACCAGGTCTTTAGGTCCCAGAGTCTAATAAGTTGTTGAAAGAAATAGGCCTAATTGATAGTTGTAGGCCTATGTATCCACAAAAACAGTATGGTAAAGTAATTAGAAGCTGTATGTGTAGCCTATGTGTGTGTGTGTGTGTGTGAGTGTTTTCCATTTAATGAGCAGCTAATTATAGATACACCATGCCTCTAGTCTAATCTAATGATTATAAAGCGATTTTATGCTCAATCTCCCCGAATAAACCTGCTGCCTATAGAAATCCACTAGAGGGCGTCATGCTATTGTTTCTGTTGTGGATCCATAGACAGTAAAAGAATCCTGATCCATGTGTGGATCCAGACCCATGATTATTACTTATAACTGACAGTGAGCGGTTCTAATGTTTAAAGACATAAATAAATAAAGACTAATAATAAAAAAGGACAAATTAAAATGTCTGTAACCTTGGCAATCCTAATTTTCAGTTCACTTAAACTAGTTAAAACTCTATGGAAATTGTGGGATGTCAAGCCAGTTGTCACATGGGAAATTTGTCACAATCATTTTTTTTTTTCATAAGAAACCTGTCCTCCCAGTCTAAAATGTCATATTTTATAGATGTCATGTTCATAGCTATCAGGAGCAAGATTTCACATGTTATTTAATCATTATACAATTTAATGTTGCCACAGCTGTTGGATATTTTGAGGCCTTTCACATTTTTATTTCAATTATGTGATGTTTTTAATTAATTTACAAATATAATGAGTGAATGAATGAATGAATGAATAATTTAAAGCATTGCACACCCAAGGCTTAATGGCAGATTGAATTGTGACATGCACTAAGCAGAAATTTACATTCAACAATACACACTGAGAAATATTCGCTCACTGTAAAAAAGTGATCAGTTACCGAGAAATATACATGAGAAATATGCAGTCAATGTAAAAAGTGATCAGTTCACTTAACTTTAAAAAGTGGGGAAAACGATTGCTATGAAATGATTAAGTAAATAAACTTAATGCATAATTGAACAAAAGAAAAATACGTGGAATTGTCAAATTCATTTAACTTTTCAATAACGCATGAAGTTTATTTAATAATTTTAAGGCAATGTTTTCTCACTTTTTTTAAGTTGATTAAGGTCACAGAACAAGGTGTCCCTTACTTCTTCGATTAAATTCATCAATGTACATCCAACTGAACATTTGACTACATGAAAACATTCCATCTAAAACAATGCCGCACAGTTTTTATTTTTTATTTATTTTTATTTTTTTGGGCCTATTTTTACTATAGCTCAAACAGGCACAAGTCTGTAACTGTGTTAAATAGCATCCACTTTTCTTCTAAATCTCATCAGCCCAGAAATAGCAACTGATTCCCTAGTATCATCAAGTTCCAAAGATAAAAAAATATGGTGCTGGAGTCTGTAATAATAATTGCTTTTTCTCTCTCACTCTCCCTGTCCCTCACTCACACACTCACTTGCTCTCTTCATCTCTCTCTCTCTCTCTCTTTCTCTCTCTCTCTCTCTCTCTCTCTCTCTCTCCACCCCGTTGAGCAGGTTAAAAGGACAAGTCCAACAGTGTCAAACTTACTTTATATGCAAAATCTGTCTTTATTTTGAGATGTTCCCAACACTAAAATCCATATGGAACTTGAAGAATGGGATAGTTCTTTTCTTCACACCTTTGATTCTTCTCCCACTTCCAGTAGTCATCAACACAAAGGTATGTAAATTAAAGCTTTTATATGAATTGAACAAAATGTTGGCATCTTTTTACTTCAATGCTGAGAGCTTAGACTTATTGAATTACTTAAAGTGTAGATTTTGCATGCTTTTTGTCTGAGGTTATGCTTGTTAGTGTTTATGCACCTGTCAAATGCTTTAGTAACGTAAATGTACTGTAAATGTATTCTGTTTAGTACATAGGACTACATTCGTACCCTGAGGCCTCCATGTACAATAATTCTTTGTGCCTCAAAATTGTTTTTTTAACCCTTTGTCATTGTGTATGTTCAAGCGTGGGAACACATAGTATAGTCTAAATTCCTGACTCTGAATCAATGTGTTTTGTGATCATGGCTGTCATGTCCACATGAGACAAAGTTCGCTCCCACTGATAGTAAATGAAATGAGTATTCATGTCTCATCCTCTGCAATTCCAGGCCCATTGAAGCTTTTTTAAAGATTTTTAACAAGATATTTAACATGTTTGAAAAGGCAATACAATTACAGTGGGGTCCAAAAGTCTGAGATCACTTTAAAAATCTGGGATTCATCACTTGGAAAAAAAAAAAGGTTTTGAAATTTTTAACAAAGAAACATTCGATCACATTTGAAACAAAGATCACATCACTATTTGTTACTAATCAAATAAGTAAGCGTGTGATCTTCATCATTAGCACTTCTTTTAACAGATGATCAGAATAGATGTTAGAAGAACATTAGATGAATCTCAAATTATGCTAAATATGGTTATTAAAGCGAAAGACGGACAAACCAAACGCTAAGACGTTTTAAATTTAACTCAAACTTTTCAATCAGATTGATTTGTAAAATAATAAAATTATACATTATATAATAAGATAAAACAGTAAAAGAGCATTAACTGCATTTATAGTTTTTATGCCTATCTAGTTTTTAAAGAGCATGTTTCCATCTTCCAGGAGGCCAGCTGTGCCTATGTAATCATCCTGATGGCAGTTTACTGGTGTACTGAAGCTCTTCCTTTAGCTGTCACATCACTGCTACCTGCTGTTCTCTTTCCCATGCTCGGTATCATGCAGTCCAAAATGGTAAGTTGTTCCTGTCAAAGGTGCGAATGAAGAGAAGAATAGCCCGAAAGCAAGCACACATCTAAAGCTTTTATGGTGTTCTCTAGGTGTGTATGCAGTACCTGAAAGACACTAACATGCTGTTTGTGGGTGGACTGATGGTCGCTGTGGCAGTTGAACACTGGAACCTGCACAAACGTATCGCCCTGAGAGTGCTGCTCATTGTTGGTGTGCGCCCAGCTCTGTAGGTTAAAACCTGTACCAGGCACAATAATTGGCAGATGCTTGTATTCACATTCTGACTGCTTCCTATGTATTGATACAGCCTGATGCTGGGTTTCATGGGAGTGACAGCTTTCCTCTCCATGTGGATCAGTAACACGGCTACCACGGCCATGATGGTCCCTATAGTGCAGGCTGTGCTGGAACAGCTGAACAAACAGGAGACAGAGCCTTCACAGATGACCTGTGGCGAGGAACGGCCCCAGGCCCCTGAGGCGGAGTACAAACAGACGGCAAAAGACAGAGACAAAGAAGGTCAGGCGAAGAATAAGATGTAGCGCATACACTACTGTTCAAAAGTTTGGGGTCATTCAGACTTTTGAAAGAAATATTTTAAAGAAGTACTTTTGGTAACACTTCCGTTTAGGGTCCAGTTCTCACTATTAGCATGCATGTGACTTGATATTGTGTGTTTATTAGTACTTATAAAGCCCATTTTAATGCCTTATTCTGCATGACCATGTTCTACATCCCAATACCATAACAACTACCTTACTAACTATTAATAAGTGATTAAGAGTTTGTTGAGGCAAAAGTCATAGTTAATAGTAAGTTAATAGTGAGAAATGGTGTGAGCGTACTTTTATTCAGCAAGAATGCATTAAACTGATCAAAAGTGACAGGAAAGTCATTTATAGCTTAATGTTTTGAAGATTTCCATTTCAGATAAATGAGCTTAACATCAATGAATCCTGGGAGAAAAAAGAATCCACTAAAATCAACAGTTTTCAACATTGATAATAATAATAATAATAAAGTTTCTTGAGGACCAAATCAGCATATTAGAATGTTTTCTGAATCAAAATGTGACACTGAAGACTGGAATAATAATGCTGAAAATTCAGCTTTGCATCACAGGAATGAATGATATTTTAAAGTACATTCAAATAGAAACCAGTTATTTTAAATTCTAATAATTGTCCTGCATTTCTGATTAAATGAATGAGACTACTTTTAACTATCCAAAACTTTTGAATTAAAGAGAATATTTATTTTTGAATGAGCTATCGCTTTTAAGTATATTCCCTATTTCTTAGTGGTGCTACGCATGTTGGATGTCTCAGCAGAGGCCAAGCTAAAGGAGTCTGCAGAAAAGCGGCTCATGGGTAAAGGCATGACTCTGTGTGTGTGCTATGCTGCCAGCATTGGGGGAACAGCCACACTCACAGGGACTGGACCTAACCTAGTATTTAAGGGTCAGATGAACCAGTGAGTATTAACCCTCTGATAAAAAACAAAACAAAACACTTTACTACTAACATTCGTGTTTCAAGTATCTGAACCCATTGCTTTATTTTCCTCCAGATTATTTCCTGAGAATGGTGATGTTATCAATTTCGCCTCATGGTTTGGGTTTGCATTCCCCAACATGATCATCATGTTGACGATAGCTTGGCTCTATCTTCAGTTCGTTTTCATGGGATTCAAGTATGATATTTAATCACTTTGGTAGATTTCACCTTTGCTTTTAACATTCCTTTCATGAAGCTTTTTGTTCATGTCTGCAGCATTAGGAAGACATGGGGATGTGGGGTGGTGAAGTCCGAAAAGGATATAGCCGCCTATAATGTGATCCGGGAGCAGCATCTTCTGCTGGGGCCGATGTGTTTTGGTGAACTCAGCGTTCTGGCTCTCTTCAGTTTGCTTGTGGCGCTGTGGTTTAGTCGAGATCCTGGATTTGTGGCAGGCTGGGCAACACAGACCTTTAACACAGAAGCAGAGTATGATTTGAAGTTTGAAATATGATTTCTTGAAGTCACTGACCATGTTTGATATCCATCTAAAATAAATGTAAATGATTTTAGCCATTTTTCAGAGACTAAACTCAAAATAAATTATTTGTTATTTATACAAAAATATAGATATTTTTATTATCTGGTATTAATAATATATTTAGGACATTTTGGAATAACAATATTACTTTTTGATGTTTAATATTAATTCAGATATGTGACAGATGCTACAGTTGCAGTCTTCATTGCCATGTTGCTCTTTATTCTTCCATCAAAACCACCTCGGCTTTGCTTCTGGTCATCAACAGGCTCTGAAACAGGTAAGTAATATTTTACACAACAAAAAGGTCTAACCTGAAAACACCAGAGCCTATTAGAGATATATGTCAGATGGCTGAGAGTTTGGATTCTGTTTGCTATGACCCACGATATTCATTCACAGAGTCTCAGCTCTCTTCTGCACCCAGTACAGCCCTGCTGTCCTGGAAAATAGCTCAAAAGAAGTTACCCTGGAACATAGTTTTGCTTCTAGGTGGAGGATTTGCCCTGGCCAAAGGTAGTGAGGTGAGAGTTTTATGCACTCAATGAAAAAGTTATTTGACAATTATTGTGTTTCTCCAAACCGTTGTCAAAATATATTCATTTAAATGGCAGCTGTCATAAAACTGGCCTCTAAATATTAACATCCAACAACCACAAACATCAGCCAAATTTTTTCGACAAAAAAGGTTGGTCCTCTATGAAGCACATAGAGGTCACTTTCCAACAAAGAAGATTTCTGTTTGTCAACGCAGCCATTTCGCTTGACCAACTTGATCCCTGCAATGCGAAATCTATGTAGGGAAATGTTTTGCCCTCACACAAATTCCTATTGAATTTACAATGATTGCGAACACAAATTTCACCAAGCAATGTTGAATGTGACCTTTAGGTCTCATATTGATGTTATGCATCACATGTCCAAAACCTCATAATTTACTACTAATAACAAAAACATAACTAATTAGCTTGACTATAATGATGGATTGATGTAATTGAATTAAAAATTATGATTGAATTATGAATTATGATTAAAATAGTGAATAACTTCCATATTTTGACCTGCAATTAACTTATATCTCTTCTATCTCTTTTGTATCTCAGGAGTCAGGTCTATCCAGATGGATTGGAAACCAGTTGACTCCCCTACATAGCATCCCTCCCTGGGCCATTGTTATCATCCTGTGCCTCGTGATTGCCGTTTTCACTGAATGCACCAGCAATGTGGCCACAGCAACTCTTTTCCTCCCTGTTCTTGCTACTATGGTAAGAATTGAATGTAACACAGGAGTAAAATTGAAAGCCCTAGGGAAGTTTTCTCATCAGGGAATAGGTGCTGGAAAAAGTCTAAAAGTATGCGTACGTGTACATGTATATTTATTTGTGCCCAAAAGGCGCAGATGCTCAAATTCTTGAAATAGCATCATCAGCCTTGAAGTTGTATTGCTCACCAGCTGTGCAATGCTTCAATAAAAGAGGCTGCTCTGTGCAGACATGACTCATAGTTTGCTCTAATCTCTAAGATTACAGCCCAATTACAGACACTTTATGACGAGCTTAGAAAACAGGCACTTAGATCAGAGACACATCACTCAGTGCTATCCACAATTAAATCTAATTCAAACATTTCTGATTCTGTTCACAGTCTCAATCTGTTGGAATCAACCCTCTTTACGTCATGGTGCCATGCACACTCAGCGCATCCTTCGCGTTCATGTTACCTGTGGCTACTCCTCCAAACGCTATAGTCTTTTCCTACGGATACCTCAAAGTTTCAGACATGGTGAGTTTCATGATATGTTTTCGCTTCGGACCCAGACCCAAGAGAATCTTTTCACTCCACAGCCATTTCTGACTTTCTTGATTACGGTAGAGTAGCGTTTGTGGATGACTCACGTTCTCCTTGCGGGAACGTGACCATCAAGTCATTACGGTCGAGACTCAATGATCTCGCTTGAGAGAGAGTCCCCTCATCCAAACCCTGATCTAACACTCTCCACGTGAGGTGCTACTTCGGCTGGTGGCCAGGGTGACCTGAGGGTGTGAGTGTGGAACAAACCGACCACTGTATGTCCGTGGACCACGCCCCCTCTTTGTTCCCTCTTGGGACCTCTCAGTGGTTCTAACTGCCCTGCAGAGTGCTCCCCTTGAGCCTTTGCAATCAGTGGAGCTTAAGTTCCTGTCAACGAAGACAGTGCTCCTGGTTGCATTGGCCTCCATCAAGAGGGAAGGATATGTGGATAGGTGGATATGTGCCCAATGTTTTTACCACTCACTTCCAGGACCAGGTGGTGAACCTACAAGCGCTGCCCCTGGACGAGGCAGACCCAGCCTTGGAATTGCTCTGTCCAGTACGTGCTCTCCGCGCCTATGTAGACAGAACGCAGTGTTTCAGGACCTCAGACCAGCTCTTTGTCTGTTATGGTGGGAAGCTATTTATGGAAGGGAAAGACTCTCTCCAAGCAAAGGCTGTCTCACTGGATAGTGGATGCCATTGCTTTGGCATACCAGCAGCAAGGTCTGTCTTCCTGCCACTTTCCGCTGTACCGCAGGGATCGCCTGAGTTCAGTCTCGGCTCCTCAGCGAAGAAACATATCTGCATGTTGCTGGCATCCTCCTTTATACCCATGAGGTAAGGCGGAGATACGCTATGCAAATTCTGCAGACCCATGGCATTTCTTTGCCATTGACTTGTTTTGTATACTCGAAGTAGATAGGCTTTCAAAGCGAAAGCCCTATTCGTCGTCATCTGACGGAAAGTCTCCGTTCCCTACTCAGGGAATGAGGGTTACATCCGTAACCAAGACGTTATGCCTGTGAATCTTAAAACTGAGAATTGTTCAAACAAATGTGGCTCCATACGTTGACAAACCATAAGTTGTTTTACCATTTCTAAAAGATGTTCCTAACCAGCTGCTCCAGTGACCAATAAACTCACTCAGTGACATTTAATTTTTGTTTTTCTCAGGCAAAAACTGGCATGATGATGAATGTCATAGGGATTGTCTGCATCACCTTAGCCATCAACACCTGGGGAAAAGCCATGTTCAAGCTAGATTCTTTCCCTGCATGGGCCAACCAAACAGTAATATGATGGACAGTATGAGGCCGAATGAAAACCAGCAAGCTGCTTCTTTTCTTCCATTATTTTCATAAACTTCATGAATCCAGGCTGTAGTACAGAGAAACTGAAACCTGCCATGTCTTGCAGGACTATTTTGCACATTAATAACCTCTTTCACTTAAGGGTCTGACTAAATAAGCAGCCATATATGCTATGTTCAAATATTTGGGGTCAGTAAGATTTTTTGATGTTCACCAAAACTGCATTTATATGATCAAAGATACAATTATAACAAAAATATTGAGAAATATTATTATAAATTAAAATAACTGTTTTCTATTTTAATGTATTTAAAATGTATTTTTTGTTTAGATGGGAAAGCCAAAATTTTAGCAGGCAATACTCCAGTCTTTGTGTCGTTTTTGAATAAAAGCATTATTTAAAAAAAAAAAAATGACTCTTGCTGACCACAAACTTTGATCAGTATGCAGGATCATCATATTTTGAGTAGACATAAATTCATCAATCAAATTAAACATTGACTCAAAATAAGAAAGAATTTTAAGCAGCAGGTTAGAAAAATTAGCCTATCTTCAGAAATCATGCTAATCTGTCAGAATCACTACTAGTTGAGCAAAACCTTCCTCAACTTAATAAGGCAGCATTATTGACATTAACTCCAATTGTAATTACCGTTTTGAAATTCTCATGACTGAGATATAAAAGCCTCATCCACAACTGCCTTTAATCTCAGGGCATTGAATTAGAGAAACACATCGGGCAACTACATTAAATGAAACAAATACCTCATAGTTCATAACAGGTGTACTGAAACGTTTCAACATACATAGATTTGGGCAATCAGATTATTAAAATATATCTATGTTTTTGTGTTTTAAAAGGGTTTACAGTATGTAAATATGCAACTTCAATACCATGTGTATATCTACGCTTCAAGTTTTTATAATTCCACTGAATCCACCAATCAGTGATTACCTATAGCATCAAAATGACTTGAATGTTCTTAAATTAAATACTGCACAACTGTAAAGCATATGACCTTAGTGTGAATGAGGGACAGCCTACCAGAGTTTAATGCACCTATACTGTATATTCCAGTGTGATGTGTGAGTTCATTGATTCGTTGATTTTGTTTGATTGAATACCACAATGCTTACTGAATACTTATTTTTGAATTTTGGATAAATTATTAGAATAAATAAATCTGTTTATGAATATAAAGCACTTAAAGGGCATGACTGTAAATGGAATATGCCCTCAAACTGCTGTTCTGTTATGTTAAAAGAGATAAAACTGAATAAAACCATATCTTTCCCTACAATATGTTTATTGTGGTTATGTTATGCTTCTGGTAACATGCCCAATGTTAAAAAAAACTGACACCAGCTGCTGTTTAACATACTTAAACTTTACACGCCAAGAAACACTAAAAGGTCTTTAGTTTTCACTTTCATTAAGTTCAAAGTGATCCCGCCAGTACAAATTAAATGTGAAGCAAAACTATTTGGGGAAAAGTCATGGCACAGAAATAATGACAGCAATGACAGTGTTCTATAAACATTGAGTCCTATAAAATAGCTCAGCTGACTCTCTCATCCAAGCACAACCAGATATGGTTCACTTAAAAATAAAGAACCAGTTATAATATAGTTATAATATATTAATAAATCAATAAGTAGCCTAGGCCTAACTTTTTCAGCAGGTTTAACCAAAAACATACCTTGTTACACTGAGTTATTACTAACGGCCTAAAGAGAATGTTCACAGAAATGAGTTATTTTTACATTCACAGAACTAAAATTTGTTAGCTGGCCCAACCCTTTCTTTGAGAAGAAAGTGTGGAAAAATTCTGGTCTCAAAGCAGGAGCATGATGAATCCTTAATATCAACAGAAAGCAGGGGGTTCCACACAAAAAAGTGAAAAGCGGTTAAAACAGTGATGACAATGTTTAAGTCAATGTTTGGTTGTGACTGTGACACTCAATCACAATCTGGTCAAGTTAAATCCTCAGGGGCAGACAGTGCTGCACCACTGCAAATCCACCTGATGATTTCACAAACCGTTAAAGGCTAGAAGCACTGGATTAATGATAGCTCATGGTCTTGTGGAGACAAAAGACTAGACTTCACAACCATGTGTTTATAGTCTCATGCACAGGGCATAATAATCCTCAATTGCTGAGGTATGACCAGGTTGAAACCTGATAATTTCTTGCATTTGTTGCAATAACTACAGAGGAATGTTGCAATTTTGGTCAGATTTAGATATGCATGCGGCCAAATGGGCTGCAGAATGAAAGAAGTGTGCCAAACAAACTCAAAGAAATCCTTTTTAAAAATAGCAGTCACATATGACACACAAAACTCTTTGGCATAAAACAAAACGAGGAAATTGAATTACAGAAAGTGATTCTCAAAAAAGGTCTGCCTTTCACCACAGAATGCATTTTTTTTCTATTTAAGAAATTTAATTGTTATAGGCCTAACAAGTAAGCAGCTAACAAGCGGTTGGGTGTGCTGTGACACTGTGATCACTGTGATGTTAGATCTTTGAGGGAAGGAACAGATATAATTACAGTGCCCTTTTCTGCTTTTTGGCATCTCCAACACCCACTCATTATCCAACTGAACCAAAAGCGCATATGCCTCAGCCTCCAATTTGGCTGTATATACATATAAGAACCCCGCAAAAAAAAAACAGTAAAGCATAATTTCATTTTTGCTTGACTTTTTGTTGAACTAAGTGAATGTGGTTAACTCTTTACTTTCTGGTAAGTAATATGTTGGAAAAAAGGATAATTCATTTACAGCCTGCCCAGTATTAGTGACACAATGAAGTATATGCTACTTGGGAGAGAGCGGGGAGAGTTTTGTCCAAGGTTTTGTAGGTTAAAAGCTATTCAATTTAAAACATTAAAATACTGTATTATTATATATAAAATATTATAGTTAGACTGTCTTTGTGCTTTCATCTCGTAGTTAATTGCATAATTGTTTTGCAGCAGGATGGGGTAGTATGGGCTAGATCAACCCTGACTCCCTGAGCAATATTCATTGGAATAAAAAGTGTATCCAAGAAGGCAATCTATTTTAATTTTAGGACAAATAGCTCCACCAAATGGCGACACAAGCAGTGCACACAAACAATCTGTTTCACTAAACATAGCATAGCAACCAATTAGAAACATCAAATGTCAGTTTTGTGAGGATACCGTTCAAAATTTCAAGGCTTTTTCAATAGGCCTACTTTTATGAAAGGTACAGCAAGCAGTTGTGGACTCTCCCAAAATAGAGCAGTCTCTGTTTATTCCAGTTTCCAGCTGTTACTGTAGCACGAACAGTTTCAGAACAGTCACGGAGGGGTCTGGAAGGGAGGAGAGGGGAGGGGCTTAAAAAGTCATAGAAGTCATCATAAAAACATTAATTAAAGCAGTGTCTCAACTAGCAATCTATTCTGCCAGCATATTTGTGCTTGATCTGTGTGAATTACAGAAACATAAGACTTGACCTACTTTTTTCTATTTTTCTTTGCACAGAACTCTCCAGAAAGTGCCATTTTAATGGTTTATTTTTCAAAAATAATCATTATTATAGCACAATTCTTTACACAACACCCCGGACCACACATTTTTAAACCCTGGTTACGGCCGATCAAAACCCATGTGAAAACAGTTATTATCAAAAATAAAATTATGTAGCCTATATGCACGGGCAAAATCCCGTTTGAACTAAAATGTCTGTTTTGATGAGTATCCTCACCAGAACAGTCTTAAATGAGTTAAATAAAATCTTAAATGAAAGTAAAGAGTAATGAGAGAATTAGATGCAAGAGATGCTCTCAGCAGCGGCAGATCTTTAAGTGACAGCAGCCTCTATTGTCTCTGTTAGTAAAGTTAACCAAAGAACAAAGGGAACAGAAAATTTACTGACTGCTCTTGACTAAATAATGCTAGTAGCTTTAATAAGGATTAATCTATATTTAATTTATATTTATGCAGTCTGGACTGTTTGATAACCTTATTCATTTTCGGTATATTACATACCTGTTAATCAGGAAGGCACAGGTAAATATGACGTTAATGGGTTCATATAAGGTTTGTTTTAAGTTCACCTAAATTATAAGTTGTTATATTTTTTGAAGCCTGATAAATGTTTAAAATGTTTGTGTGTAGCCTTCATTCATAAACAGATGCCAATAAACAATTATTTGAAATATACTGTCTTTATTGTTTCTACATTACAGTGGAAATTGAGGCTCACATTATTTACATTTTAGTTTACACAGTCATTTTGACGAAATGTGACTGACTGCAGTTCTGAACTGCTGATTGTGCGGGTCTGCAGCTGGATATGTCTCGCTTATCTGGCTTCTATATTATGTAGGAAATTCTGGGTCACATTTGCTATTATAACCTACAGCAAACTATGAAGTAAACAAGACGCGTGGATGTTCTCACTATACACCATTTAAAGGTGCTGTTCTTTCAGTATTACTGTGCGTGTTGAAATAAGCAAAATAAGAGGTTCCTATCATTAAAAATTTACACATAGGTCTATTTTTTCCCACTTCAGGCCTTACTAAACGCATTAATTTGGACGATAAACAAATAATAGAGTTCGAAAACTCAGATCCTCTCGACAGTGGCCAAAGTCTTTGACCAAAATTAATCCGAAATATTCTTATTTCAAGATCGATCCGCCCATCTCACGTGAGCTGTATTGGACTACGGATCTGTGACTCATTTATGACCAGGAATGAAAAGTGCGGTTGAACTTTATATTCATCATGTTGCCTACAGATAAAAAGGGAACAATCATCTGAACAGCTTTTTCACGGCTCGTGTTTCAGGTTTCTGAGAATCAGCCATCAAGCTATTTTTCAAGATGAACGAGGCAGAAAATACATTCACATGTCAAGGATACTCGAGATGTTTTAGAAGGTTTTTACCTGTGGAGTTCACAAGAGAAATAGTAAACTTGTGCTGTATAGCTCTTCCCGTGGTAAGCCTGTAAAGTATTTTATTTTAGCTCTAAACGTCATGGTTTAACTTACTCGATTAACTGATTAATGTTAGCGCTATTTTATCAGTTTTCTTTATTAGTTTAACCAGTAGCCTTTTATTTTGTACAGTACATCAATTTGTCGTCCTTAAAAGGTTTTTTTTTTTTTTTGTATTTAAAATGTGAAGTGACGTAATTTCTGACCCCAGCGGAAGCAAACGGAATTACAGCCGTTATGTAAAGAGCACATTATTTCTCCTCCCAGAAAAATAGCTAATAAATCAAGAAATAAATAAATAGAAAAGCTGCTTTTTTGAAAACCCATAAGACATTCCAGAGGGAACTTGATTTTCCTGGTTTGGCCAACAAATTGACATCATATTGTAATTGCTTCAAAGCAAAGCCAACAGTGTAATCAGGTGTTATCGTAATTTTTGAGAGATTTATATTTAATAATTATATATAATAAATCATTCTTTTGAGTTTGGCTACCATCACAGAAATTACACGCTTCACCTTAATTAAAAGCCATGTTACCCATTAGACTGTCTCTGTGCTTTCTTCTCAGTTTTTGTCTTATCTTTTCGACTATTTAATCATTTTTGTAAGCACTGTGTTTTGTGGACACTTGGGAAAGATAGAGCTTGATGGTGTGACGCTTGCCATAGCTGTGAGTTTTAAATATCTCCTTTACAAATGTGTAATGTCATTTAAATATAGGCTATTTTAAATATAGCCTAGAGAGTAATAATAATACATTTCACTATGTTCTCACCACCAGGCTATCAGTGTTATGGGTATTGGTATTGGCTATGGCTTGTCTGCAGCATGCGACACGCTTATTTCTCAGGTAGAGGCTGCCATGCATTACTCCCTCTGTTCATTCAACAAATACAACTTCATTTGTCTCACACTCTCGCTCTATCTTTGCAGGCTTATGGAGCTGGTAACTTTCATCAAGTTGGTGTCATAACTCAGAGAGCAATTTTAATTCTGTTACTCGCATGTTTTCCATGCTGCGCCTTTCTTATCAATACAGAGTCAATATTGCTGGTTGTGGGACAAAGCCCAGAGGTTGCCAGGTGAGAACCACTATACAGGACTGGCATTATCAAACGGGGACTAGAGACAAAAATGCAGACCATCACAGACTATAATAGTCCATGCAATGCTAGTAATAGCTTTTATGGAACATATTTGTGTACTTCACTGGAATTAGTTATCATAGAAAGAACAGGCTAGAACATAATTTTATCATTAACCTTATTCTGTTTCAGAGTATCTCAGCAGTATGTGAACATTTTTTTGCCTGGTCTTCCGGTATGTTTTTCATATTCACATTATCTGAAAAAGTTACATCAATGTTACACACTTATTTAGTCACATCTCAAATCTACTGAATGCCTAAAAGAATTTTGCACCACTTATGGTCCAATGGTTGTTATTTCATAAACTCTGTGACTCAGTGTAGAAAAATAATACCATATTTTTATCTCATAGGCTGCATTTATGTTCATTATTGAAGCGAAATATCTACAGAATCAGGTAGGAGAAAAATATGAAAATGAACGGTTCCTAGAAAGCATGAATGTGAAACTTAATGAAATCTCTCATTTTAGGGAATAATTTGGCCTCTGGTCATAACTGGAATACTGGCAAATGTCCTAAATGTTTTAATCAACTATATCCTCATCTTTGTTCTGGACATGGGTGTTCCGTGAGTTTCGCTCTTAAACTACAGGACAGAAAGGAACATAGAAATCAAAGACAAGATAGCTAACTGACCATGTGCATTTCAACTTCAGAGGATCTGCAGCTGCTAATACCATCTCTCAGTACAGTTTGGCGATCATATTGTTTATCTACATCCGATGCAAAGATCTTCATAAGGAAACTTGGGCTGGTCAGTTTAAAATCTGTATATATAATTATGTGCATGTGAAAGCCATTGAAAGTTGATGGATATGTTTTCTTTGTGGCCGTATAGGTTGGACGATAGACTGTTTGCAGGAGTGGGGCTCATTCATTCATCTGGCCATTCCAAGTATGCTCATGTTGTGTGCAGAGTGGTGGACGTACGAGATTGGAGGGCTGTTGTCAGGTTAGAGCGCATGCTTCAAACATTTACAGGTACAAGAAATATTATTTTTTAGAACATGTCTAGTCATTTTAGTATTATTAAAGTTGATATAAGAGTTCAATAGGCCACAACCCACAGGATGTCGAATTGGAATTATAGAAAGAAGAATGAACTATAATTTTTGGCTATTTGAACGTAGTCTAAATAGTAGTTAGATGCTATTTGCATAAATTTTATTGTAGTAGATTATAAAACAGTATATTCCGCGTATATGATTACATTACTTTTCCCTGTCCGTAACGACACCAGTAAAACACTTTATTCCCACTATTAAATACCCGTTAAGCACTTTATTTCCTTTTACTTTATTATTAAATATATATTTAAAGAGGTTTTATATATTAAAGTGATGTATGTCATGAATTTATCAAATTATGTTAAGAGAATACTGTACTAGGAAATAGTGTGTGTGTGTATAGGCCTAATCATGTTTTGTTTTTAAATTAAATATAGTATGTATTCATTTATAAAGTAATAAGTACATAGGCATTGTAATTTTTGCAATTTTACATTTTACTTGTTTGCAATGGCTTTTAAGACAATCACCTGTTTCCAGCTAGTGAAACCATTGTGAACATTACATGAAAACCCTTAAATGACATACAAGTTTATAAAAACACAAAAATACTTCAAAATAACTGCAAACAGTCTTTAACCAAGGTAAAGTTATCAGAAAATATGTTAACAAAGGCAGGCAACACTGGTTGAGCACTATAAATATTAGCAGATTTTTATCTTTTAAAAACAATATTGCTGTAACTACATACTACATCCAAATGTCAATGTATTATATACATATTGTAAACCAACGCATTTATTTACTAGGCTACAAACTACCAAAAATCACAGTTCTTCTCTCTAACGTTATCGATTGGAATTGGTGCTGAAGCACTTCTTGGGACTATCTGAGGTCTACATGAAGCTTTAAGAACTTCCGTTGTCGCAACTTTCTCTCTATATGGCTCTGACCCGGGGGTTTAGTTACTCTTTAAGTATATTGGAATGACAAGAAATTCAATACAGAAGAATTTTGAAAAAACACACAATTAATTTTGTGTAATTATGCATTTAGTATGTTTTTTAATACATTTTTAAGGCTTTGGGATAAAATTCTGGAAAATCAATTCTACTGTACTTTGTTATATTCTAAATTGAATTACAGCTCTGCATTCCTTCTCAATTCAAATTCAGGAAATGATTTGAAATTTAAAAGGGGGTTTCAGTCCAGTTCTGAATGGCACAGAACCCTGTTCCTGACCTTTGATTTATTTATTTTTTTATTTTTATGGCAGGTCTGATAAGTGAAGTGGAGCTTGGAGCTCAGTCAGTTCTGTATGGACTGGCAAATATTGCTTACATGGTATATTTTCATTCGTGTGAAAGTGTTTTATTTCAAGCTTGTGTGAACACTATAAGTGAGTCGCCTGTGTTCAGTTCCCTATAGGTTTCAGTGTGGCTGGCAGTGTGAGAGTGGGGAATGCCGTGGGAGCAGGAGATGTTGCTCAAGCCAAGCTCTCTGCTAGACTCTCTATGATTTGTGCAGGTAATTCTAAGAAGGAACAAATGACCCGCTGTATTGGATATGTTCTTTGCAAATAGGTTGCTTATCCATTTTTCGTATTATTTATTACCCATTTATTCTTATTCTTAAGAAATATGTGTAAATTATGATTTTGTATTTTATTTACAGTTTCTGTTGCAGTGGTTTTGGCAACTGTCATTGGTTCCTCAAAGAATGTAATTGCTTATATCTTCACAAATGACAAGTGAGAGATCTTTCTTCAGTTAAAAACATTTCAGTCATGACAACATTTCAGTCTCAGAGTGGATTATTTCAACCAGCATTTACTGGCATGGGGCATGAGCTTAATTTTGGGGGAAGAGATCTGCTACTACACTGCTGCTGCACAAATGCAAGAATCAGCTTAGTCAAAATAACAAACAAAAAGGACAGACTGCTGCAAGAAAATGGTAGAACCACTTTAGGTGATGCTGGGGAGGAGGAGGCATAGACAGTAGTTTTCATAATCATGCAGCAGGGCAATCGCAGTCTAAGGTATGAGACATATGGTTACATGGATTAGGAAGTACTTCTGATTGGCTGATGCCACTGCATGAGAAGAACCAATCAGCGCTTGGTTAGAGTTTCATGCCCGAACTATGTGTTTGCAACTTTTCCCGTAATTATCTTTTCTTCTAAATTGGAGAAAATTGGAAAAATCTCTTAAATTGGAACTCCAGAATGAACTTTGCTCAGGTGATGCTTTATTAACTGTATATTTTCAAGGCATTTCAAAATCTTTGCTCAAAAAGAAGTTTTAGATGAACATTTTTCCAGATACAAAAACAAGTTTTGTATGCAGTATACAAGTGATTTAAAATGTACATTTTATAATTAAAAGGTTTCTTTTTAAATAATTTTATATATTTTTTAAAAATAATTAGTTTTCTTCATAATAATTCTAGATTTTGCATCTGGAAATAACAACATTAACCTGTGTTTGAAAATAACATACTTTCAAAGCCCCAAACTCATACAATAGCTAAAAAATGTTTCTTGAAAAAAGCATTTTGACCAAAATAATAAATGTCCTTCTTCTCACAGAGACATTAGAGCGAGGGTTGCCACGGTAATGGTTTTATACGCTCCTTTCCATCTACTTGATGCCACAGCGGTAAGTCATTAACCGAGTTGTGTTAGAGCATTCACAGCCCTCATTAGTGGTAATAACAAAACTGACAACAACACAATGATTATGAAAGTTGAGTTCAAACCTTAATTGCATTGGATGTTGTCCTTCACGCATAAATAAATCGGAGACTGCACTGGAATGGGTCATCTGGGGAGATGATGTTAATTATCGTTTCTTCCTTTAATCCAATCAGGCAGCAGGTGGCAGTATAGTGAAAGGCCTGGGAAAACAGAAAATGGGGGCAATCTGCAACCTTGTGGGATATTATGGTGTTGGCTGTCCAATTGGAATATCCTTGATGTTTGCTGCTAAAATGGGAATTTTTGGTGAGACATATGTAATAATACATTTTCAAATTTTCTATAATATATATACTGTATATTGTGTATATACAGTATATATATATATGTACATACACACACACACACACATACACACACACATATATATATATATATATATATATATATATTATATATATAATAGATGTCCTTCTTCTCACAGAGACATATATTCAGTATACGCACACACACACACATATATATATATATATATATATATATATGTAATTTATATTGCATATAATATAAACATATAAATATAAATAAAACTAAATTGTATTTAAAATGTTAAACATTTTTATATTTAACAATCTATGTAATTTGTTTTCACTGTCTTACATTTTATGTAAATCATTCATTTATACAGTTACATATGAGATAAGAGAAATATTAATTATAATAAATGTTTTTTTATTATGTATTATAATTAATATTTATCTTATCTCATATGTGGGGGAAATATATATTTCTATACCTATATCATGCATTTTATGTAAATTATTGCTTTAATCTCCTCAAGGTCTGTGGACTGGCCTGTTGATTTCAGTCTTCCTTCAGTCAGTCTTCCTTATTGTCCTTCTTTTCAAACTGAACTGGGAAAAAGTAACTGAAGAGGTGAGGGATATAGGATTTCGTTTTATTACAAGCTTTATAACTTTAAATTTCTTTAGTTCTCTTACACTGCATTTGAGCGTGATCTAAATATGAACTTTTCAGGCACAGATCAGGGCTGGTGTGCTGCCAAGAAGGACGGATGATGGTAATATGTTTGTTTAGATGCTAATAATTAAAAGGTATGATTATATTTAATGGGGCATGCTAATAAGAGTCATTTTCTTGCCAGGTGCACACGAGGAAGGCAGAAATATTGAGGACTGTGATGTGAATAATGCTACAGATGTGGATGGGCTACTGGATGATCAGACCGATGTGATAGTCGCTACCGTGAGGATGCAGCTGCCACTAAGGGTGTTAGTGCTGCGCCGTGGCCTGGCTCTAGTAGCTATGCTTTTGCTACTCGCTGCTGGATTCACTGTTAAATTCTTTCTTAACAGATGACAGCCTAATCACAGCCGAAGGACTGGTATTGGGGAAATGTCTTAAAGCAGACAGACAGTCCTCCCACATTATGGATGGTAGGATGCCACCCAAAATGTGCGCACCTGTGCAACCTGTCCACTTTGTATCTGAAAAGCAGGTACAAAGCGGGGCACCTTTACGGGATTTCAGATGGTGTCCGTGCATTACAAGTACCAGTGCATTATTTTATTTTTACATGACATGGGGTGAATCATTTTGTACTTGTTTATATTTATTTATATAAATATATTTTATTAATCTGACTCTGTGAAACAAAAACAACCTGTACAATCCCAAGTCCTACAATAAAGCTATTACCACTTGCTCTCGCATCTTTATCATCTCATGAATTTATATTTAAAAGACCAAATGTGTTGCAGCAAACACGAATGTGAAGAATGGAAAGATGTGGAAAAATATACTTTGGGCATGCTTATGCAAAAAAAAAATACACACACATTGGTTGTCATTAAAGTCAACATGCAAGACGAGAGAGCGAGACAATAATTCCTTTCCTCTAGCAGCCTGTCACTCACATGGGATTGCAGCAATAACAGTGATCCAATTAATTATCGATAGACAAAATCAAGCCCCGCACCAAATCTACCTCATTTGAAAAGTCATTTCACTATATGCCACAATAAAGAATCAAAATTTCAGTTTTATGCCAACTAATTGCTGAGACCATGCCACATCGCAATACACTTTGTTCGATCAACACACAAGGATCAAGGGATGAGAATTTTGTTAGAAAATGTATTTTTTGTTTTCATTTGGCCCTAGCTCTAAATATAGCTGATGAAGAACCAGTGTTCGATTTTGCTGTATTTGTTGCCAATTTATTAGATCTCTCTAATCCATAAAATGAGTAAGCATGACCAGAGTTCTTAGTGGGGAGAATTTATTGAAGGTAGTACTGTAGTTCTTCAGCAGCGATGTTAACATTTCAGTCAAATAATCTAAACCCTTCTAAGAATCTTAACTTCTCCCAAAGTTTTGTCTGTGGGACAGGACTTTATACCTGAAGGGCTACTAACAATAAATACTGTTAGGACTTCCGACTGAAGATGCAATCTACAATAAATTCCTGGGAATGCTGTTCTTTTGTTATTCTAACTGTATGAACCACTTGGTTCACACCTTGACAGACACAGTTTCAGTAAAATTGCATCTGAGACACAGTCACACATGTAAATGACTAAAGATCACTGAAATACATGAAACAAATAATCTTTCAGCAGGAATTTAATTTTGATAAACTGCTCTGAATCAAATGTGCAGTTTTTACAGCGGTTTTAAATTACAGACTAAATTAATTATAGATTATCTTTTTACGATAAACAATTCTAAAGATGGGGTGAGTACTAAAGACCGCCCACAATAGGGCGTAAAAATCATGTGCTTAACCAACAAAATTATTATAATATGTAACAATCCTGATGCAACAAACACTATGACAGCAAAGCTCTGGATGGACATATGGATATATTTAAATATGTGTAGGCTAACACAAGAGGCAACATTTGTAATTCGGATGGAGAAAATTAAAGATAAAAGTAGATTAAAAATAGTATATATAAATGGTCCATCCTGTTTATGTACAGCACACAAAGGCACTTTAATTTAAATGTAAAAATCAAAAACGTATCAGATATATAGTCATATGTCAATAGAAGAAAGCTTACAATCTTGATTGATAGCCTCAATAGAAAATAAAAAGATATAAAGTATAATGGATGTACAGTATATGTCCAACCATAGATGACCTTAACCAGATGGAGCTAGTACATTTGATGGTTCACCAGTTGTCTGTGGATATTTACTGTAACCTTTAAAAACTCATATGTATGGAAGCTTGTTTCCTCCACTGAAAAAAATCAAATAAAATAAAAGTCACAATTCTGAGAAATAAAGTCGCAATTGCGAGACAGAGTCGCAATTCTGAGAAATAAAGTCGCAATTACAAGATATGTTAAGATAAAACTTTTTATAAACCTCAAGCGTAGTGTCAGTTCTGGCAGGTCAAGTTAGTGAAACTCGCATCAGCTGACTCTCAGCTGATTCAACCCGATCTCACGACCAAGTGGTGCGAATTCGATTAAAAATGGGCTAATTCGTACAAATTCATATGACCTCACTCGTACGAATTAGTAAGAATTTGGTAAATCGTACATATTTTACGAATTGGCCAATTCGTATGAATTCGTACGAATGACCTACCCCTTACCCCGCCCCTAAACCTACCAATCACGTGGGTTTAGACAAATCGTACGAATTCGTACGAGTGAGGTCGTAAGAATTAGACCCTTTTTAATAATTCGTCGAATTCATACGACTTGGTCGTGAGATAGGGTAGGCTGATTCACGTCTACATATAGGAATACGACGCCTTGTATACATATATAAGCAGCTATCGCGTTTCTCGGGAGCTAATTACCCTCCTCCATCCCCAGCTCCTACTCTCGTCATTCAGGATTTGCCATTCAGATTCCCCTTGAATCAGAAAAAAATTATCAAATCATGTTAAAATCTCGAATTAATGATATCTGCAATATAGTCATGTTGGTTCGCCATGTTTAATAATACAGCTTTCTGTATGTGAAAGCAGCTTTGTAGAATATCTTCTTTTTAGCAGTATTTCTCCAACAGACACCTGACTACAAATGTCAACTGAAGAGATTATATGACTGTGTCACTGGGGAACAGACCTTTCTTTCTGCTAAGCTGGTCGATTTTCTCACCATTCGGCCTAATGATGTGGACAAAGCAAATGCACTGAGGATAAAATATTTGATCATCTGTCTAGGTCACAATATAGAGGCTGAGACGACTGTAAAAATGTGTCTACATTTCAAATTCAATAAAAAATGCTATTGCTTCTCACGGCATACAGATACATACAGATAATGTTCACAGTGAATCTACCTGAAGTCCTATTTTCAAACAGTACTTGTTGAATAAATAGGAGTGGCTGTGGTAAAGTTTGAGACCAAAGTAAAATTTGCACCAGCACCATAAGACACATCAGGTAAAGGCACAATGAGATGGACGGCTATCCCTACAGCTAGGATGAGAAGAGCAGCGAGGGTAGTCAGACCCCTCCTGAGGATCAGCTGAGAGGTAGAGAGCAAAGCTGTGGGCTTTTCTTCCACTTGAGTCACATTTGGCTCCTCATGTACCACAGTACTGTTCAGCCCCTCCTCCTGATCGTGAGAGCTCACAACCATGTATCCATTCCCATTCTGATACAGTAAGACACAATTTCACCATTATAAAGGTTTTAACTGTGCCAGGGGTGCCACATTTTTAAAAGGGTATCTTAAAGGGATAGTTCACTTTGAAATTAATTTTTGGTATGTTTTAGCTTACCTCAAGGGCATCCAAGATGTAAGTGTCTTTATTTCCACAGTAGTTTCAATTTTGATATTTTTAGTTCAAACCATTCTTGTCTGCAGGTCTATGGTCAACTCAAAGAGTATGCACAGAGAAGTCTAAATTAAACATGATTTAATGACTCGTAAATATAAGTACACGTTGATGGCCTAAGACACGAAACAAGTGGTTTGAGTAAATATGTTTAGATCTTCACAGTGAAGGGTGAGACTTCTGAAATATCTGTGTAAATAATGAGTGACATACACGCGCGAGAGTTCACTTTCCGACGCTTGCACAGACCGAAGCGCCCAAGCCCTCAGATCACTTGGACGTTGCTGTGGTTACAAGAGGAAAAACCCCTAAAAAATAGAGTTCGTTTTTTCACACAAACTGCTCGTTTCGTGTCTTAGGCCATCAATGTGTAGGCTACTTACGAGTCATTAAATCGTGTTTAATTGGGACTTCTCTGTGCATGCTCTTTGAGGTGGACCCCATAGACATCTATTATATGACTGACAGACATGAAAAGTTAGACCTAAAAATATCAAAATTGAAAATACTCTGGAAACAAAGACACCTACATCTTGGATGCCCTTGAGGTAAGCTACAACATACCAAAAAAATAATTTCAAAGTGAACTATCCCTTTAAGGGGATAGTTCAGCCAAAAATAATTTTACTCACCCTCATGTCATTCAAAACCGGTATGACTTTATGAAAATGGTTTCAGTGCTTTTTGTCAATACAATCAAAGTGAATGAGGTCTAGTTATGCCATTGGCATTCATTATCTGGACAAAAAACTGTTGCATCTTCACTCGTGTTTCACAGAAGAAAGAAAGTCATTGTTATTATAGGAACAACACGAGGATGAGAAAATGACAAATACAATTTTTGGAGAACTATTCCTTCGAAAATACAAGAATCGTCTGACTGCATTAATTTTAGCATGTTATTTTTGTAATTAATTGTTGTAAAATAATGCATACTTTTTTAATAGTTTTTACTGATTATAAAAAATGAAAACTAAAAAGACAACCACATACCTCTGTATTCAGGACCACCTGGTAGAAGCTGTTGCGATGATTTGAACCAAACTCAAGGGTCACTCCTCCATTTGCACTCTTTCCTGTACGCTCAATTGCCTTGCAAAGAGAAAAAGTCACAGAAGTCAATTATAATCACATGATCATGAGCAGTATAATTGGAAGAACGGCCCAGTTTTAATAGGTATAACATGCCTACCTCTTTGGTCATTTTCTTCCAGTCTAATTTGAAAATGGCCACAACAAAAAAAATTGCAAGCAAAAAGACTGCAATGAGGAGGCCCAGCCAAAAGCCTGAAAGAGCGGGAGAGAAATCATTGTATATATTAAAAGGTTCCCTGATCATTTGTGTACTTAAACATCAGTAAGTGTGACAGGAGTCAATATCATGCATTTAGTTGTAACAAGGCGAACCAGCAACTTGTAACTTGGCCGTGAACATCAGAACAATGCTCGATGGGAGTCCAATGCAGTAGTAGCCAAAGAGGTTAGCAATAGCAGCTATCTTCTGCTGCCCGGTGCCAATGAGAATGCCCATGCCAACACACTGAAAACAATGATAAAATAAATAAAATATAAATACTTCAAAATACTAAACTTGATTTAAAACACTGCATTTGACAAGATAGCTAGCCTATATATATAAAATATAAATACACACAATTCTATAAATATTCATTCATATAAATACACATAATTATATATCGGTATATATATGATAAATATGACTCTGATATGGTGAATGTAAACATGGTTTGTGCAACATTAGCAACACATTATTAGCTGTTTGATAATGTAAAGGCTAATCATATTAATTACCAATATGTGTCCGACATTGTAAAGAGCGTTAACATTGTGCAGCGTTTACTACAGTGACTTGACTGAGTGGATCTCTATCCGCGTACTAATTGAAGCAAGGGTGTAGAGTTAAATTCAAGGTATTTTAACTAAAATATTTTAAAAATTCAACTATTTTACCTTTGCATTAAGGGCAACATTTCTCAATTTTCTTTAGTTCAAAGTGAAGTACAAAAATGGCTAAAAATAAAAATTCCATAAATAAACGTTATTTAATAACATTAAATAAACTATCTCTGGGGAAAATGAGGAATAAAAGTTTGTGCAGAACTCACCAATACTCCATTAAAGAACTGAAGAGGGCAGTAGATGTTCAGTAGCTGAGACACAAGGTCTGCTATAGTCCTAAACAAACATCACAATGGAAAACACAGCTGTTGTTGACATTATTTCGGTTAAATCTTAATTTTTAATGTTTAGACAAGAGCGTTTACAGATTTGTTCAAGTGTACTTATGACAACAAACATTTTGTTTTACATGCTTGAAATAACAAGGAAAGCGGCTTACTCATCCGAAGTGAATATGAAGCCAATGACCGTTTTTGTTGAGCCCAGGGCTAAACCTTGAATGATTGCTATAACAGCTGGGGAACAAAATGAACATTTACAAGACATCAATTGGTGCTTCATATGACTAAGTGTCATGAAAAGTTTAGGAATGATTGATATCAAATTAAATGAGTTTTACCTGAGCTGATGAGAGAAACCTTGCAGGTGACAATGGCAGCAGCTGTTTCCCCAGCGCCAAGTGCATTTCCCACACGAACACACGCTGCTCCTTGCATTCCTAATGGGATCTGGAATAGCAAGATGGATATGATAAAAACCACACAATCATGAAAAGGATAAAGGTGAATATTATAAGATAATATAAATATTCTCAGATAATCCAAACACACCATGTAGTTGATGTACGCCAGCATTATAACCACGTGTTGAGCAGCCAGGTCAACCTCACTCAGCATTCCTGATGGGATGAGAAAAGTCAGTGGGAATAGGATAATTCAATGTAAAATAGTAAAATCAAACTGGTTAAATATACAAACAAACATTTATTTTCTGTCCTGTGTGTGTGAGGATTTTTGCATCATCGAGATTTTAGTAATTTTGTTGTTTTTGTCAATTTTTTTAATATTTAGGCTTATATATTGCTTCATTAATGTTTTTTTCAGTTCTCATTTTTTAGTACATCTAGTTAAACTAAATACACTGAGCGCAACACTTTTGTTTTTGTCCCCATGAGCTGAACTCAAAGATCTAAGACTTTTTCTATGTACACAAAAGGCCTATTTCTCTCAAATACTGTTCACAAATCTGTCTAAATCAGTGTTAGTGAGCACTTCTCCTTTGCTGAGATTATCCATCCACCTCTCAGGTGTGGCATATTAAGATGCTGATTAGACAGCATTATTTTTTCCACAGGTGTGCCTTACACCGTGTCCTAACTACACGCGACACGCGATAAAAGGTATCTTTTCCAATCAGAGTTTTTGTCCTAACCAGACACAACGGCGACACGCGAAGTTTCTATTTTAGAAACGGTTCCTATCTTGGATTATATTGGCAAAGGAGAAGTGCTCACTAACACCGATTTAGACAGATTTGTGAAAAATATTTCAAAGAAATAGGCCTTTTGTGTAGAAAAAGAGAAAACGTCTTAGATCTCTGAGGCAAAAACAAACGCATTTATAATTTTGTTCAGTTTAAGTAAGAAATGTTGCCTTGATAACTAGCAGAAGTAAAATAAAACTGATTTATTTATTTCAGTTAAGTTTTATTATGGTTTAGTTAACTATAAAAACCCCTTCAATGTACCTGCCAGGAAGCCTCCAACTTCATAGATCCACCATTCAAAACAGGTCATCAGTGTACTGGGGATGGCCAGCTTCATATAGGAACCCCATTCCTGCAGGGCCTCAGAAGACCACCCTGTTGGAGGAAAACAGTAAAGCCTTGTTTACACCTGGAATTTACGTTTTGGTCGATTGGATCAGAACTAGACGACGGACACACATTCCCGTTTACAGGTGCTTTAAGCCATCTCTTTTCTACACTTTCAAGCACGTCTGTCCTGGTTTCTTCGAGGGGAGGGTCTATGGGCGGATAAATGTATAGGTCTTTTCAGATCTTTCGATCTAATGTATAAAATAACCTCACGCAATTTACGGTAACAATTTTCCCCATGTACATACAACGTATGTATTATAATTGCAATAACTGGGTAAACTAGGTACTAACGCTAACCTATAACCTTAACCCATAAGTTACCTTATATTACCTAGTACTTTCATTGGTAAGTACACTGTAAAATTAAGTGCAACCCAATTTACATACGAACGCACCCATAGACGAAGACAAAACATATGGAGACAAGCAGTTTTTGTTTCTGCTCTGACAGCCGCAAGATCACGCCGAACGCTGTGAGTGCTTGTTAAAAACCAGGAATGGTGCAGAATATTGTGCTTGGTACGCTTTATTGTCTTTAAACTAAACTTGGGTCTTCAGCCAACAAAGTTTAAATCCTATCTGGCTAGTGTTCTTCCCATAATGTTTACACATTAAGTCAGTAGGTGCTCTTTTGTGGTTGTTTGAACACATGAGTGTCCACACCACGAAGGCAATCAGGTAAATGTGTTTTCGACTACCAAGTAATCAAAAGTTGACTAGCTCAAAACGTTTTATAGCCCATTTACACCTGTATTGAGTGTTCACATGCAAATAATTCACACATAGCACTGTTTAGGACTAACCGATTCCATTAAAATTAACAGGACTTGTCAGGCAAGTTTTAAATATGAGTTGGTAGTTTGGCAAACTTGTTTCCCTAATATTCATAGACACTCACCTCCCCAAGTTTTCTCATGGAGCTTCTGCCAGCGAATGAAACAAAACAGGGCAAAACAATTAAAGACCTGACCAAAGGTGTTTGCAGCAGCAGACCCACTGAAAATGCAAAGAAAACAAATCTTATTATCAAAATACTGAAAAAAACCCCACTTAATATGAAAATCATATTTATACTCACTAAACTCCAAAATCCCACCAGTACAGCAGAAAGTAGTTCACTATCACATTGGCAACATTGGCAACTGCAGATGCATACATCTGAGGCATGATCACTGCCTATACAGAGGGTTCATGAGTATTACAACAACAACATACAGGAACTGATCAATGCACTTATTAAGTTGTTGATTTCCTTAAAAGATCATTTTTTGTACCTGGTTCTGAAGGTATGACAGTTGCAGCTGATACAGAAACATGGCCTGCAATATGACAGATTCAAAAAATTATTGGATTTGAGTTCAACAGTATACTGGAAATGCAATCCATAATCATCCATTAGTGGACCTTACTGGAATTGCTGGCAAATATGCAACCACATAGAGCTGTGCAATCCTGAGAGAGAGAGAGAAACTGTTAGTTTTCAGTCTGACACCATAGAATAGTTTGTACTAGTATTCAACAGTCAATGTCAATACAAATGTGTTCAGTCCGTGTGTGTCAAAAAGTGGCACTTACCTGGCCACCTCTGGGTCCTGTCCCAGATAGAGAAGGAGGGGCTGGGTGTTCACAAGCAAAGCCCAACAGGGCAAACTGAAGAGCGTCAGAATTACGATGCCTCTCTGCAGTATTATGCCGACACGGAGAAGGTTCTTACTCCCAAATGTCTGAAGGCAAGATGTTAGACTGCCATAAGCTATCAGTTATGTTACTAGGCCTATACATGCGAGAATGGTCTGAGGGATATGCAGTGTTGGGGAAAGTTATTTTGAAAAGTAATGCATTACAATATTGCGTTATACTCCCTTAAAAAGTAAATAATTGCCATACTTAGTTCCTTTTTTAGAAAAGTAATGTGTTACGTTACTTTTGCGTTACTTTATCTCACCTGGGCAGGGCTTGTTTGTTTTTGTTTATGCCAAAAAAAGTTCTATTTTGGAGCAAATGTAAAACCAAACAACAAAATTGAAATAAGCCTTAGGCTGAAGGAAATGCAATTTCACACGTGTACAGTAGAGGGCACAAAATAAACCACGAATAAAACCGGAACAATCTAAAGTCAGTTTTACTTACCGGTTTCATCGAATATCAGCAGCAAGTACATTGGTCAATAATGTGTGATTAAACCCATAAAAATACGTTTTATTTATTACAGGTTTGCGTATTTTGATTTTGCATTTCACTGTTTTTACTCATTTTGAGGAATACGGATATTTTTTTTGTTAAGTTTTTCTCAACATGATGACAGGAGAGCTGTCAGTCAATAAATGGGACAGCAAAGTAACTTGCATTAATTATTTGAGAAAGTTATTTCTCAAAATATTTTGCTGTAAATTTAAAAGTAGCCTACGCGCTACTTTTCTAGTTACTTGAAAAAAGTATTCTGATTACGTAACTCGAGTTACTTGTACAGAGAGGCTATATAAATAAAATATACAGTAAACATTAAGTGAATCTTAGAGGACCTTTCATTGTCCAGGCTTTTGGTTTATTATTTTATTATTACACAGTTGGAGTGCTATTTGTATGGAAAACACACCTGTGATACCAAAGTGTCGCATGCCAAAGCAAGTCCAAATCCCGTCGCTGCAGCTGTTACATTGATAGTCTGAAAAATAAATGCATTGGACACGTTGTGTGGGCTTGTGAATCATTGCTCGATAATATTGCACACGATAACACATATTTGCCAGCAGAAGTTTTGATTGAAGCAGACGTACAGCTGAGGCCATGGCATAGCCCGCTAGCACAGTGTTCCCCAGACGTCCACAGAACATTGTCACCACAAAGAAAAGGAGGAAATTCAGGAACCGACACACAAGCTAAGAACACAAACAAAGAAATATTTAGCACAAAATGGAGATGAAAGTCCTGGACTCACATGGACTGCGGTTATTAAACTCCACAGTCACATGGATGAAAAACAAAGCACCTATTTATCTGATTTTTTTTTCTAATAACTAGTCTGGAAATATACTGTAATATCTGCTTTAACATAATTTCCAAACTATTTAAGACATTTTTTTACACAGCTTATTTTATACAGGATGCAAGATTTAACAATCGAGAATCAGCTCATCTAGGATTAATTCGTGTTCAAATGGACATGCATGGAGACATGATGATACAAAATATAACCAAAACAGATTATGGTCTATTCAATAATGGATCATTTCTATGTAAGCCACTGCATTTCTCAGCCAGCTCTTTCACTATTAATACAGAACAAGTATAGCACATTATCATGATGTGTATGCGACAGAATCCTCACCAGGGGTCCAGTCATGCGCAGGATGTGGTAGAGCTCTTCTCTGTATACCAGAGGGATGCAACGCCTTAAAAAACCACAGCAAAACAGCTTGGCACTGGGCTCCATGGACAAAGTGTCAGTTCTGGGACTCGAGACGTCCATGATCTTTTCAGATGTGATCCTCGAAGCCACTGTTAGGGGTCTGACTGTTAGTTCATAGACTGTTAGGGGCCCTTAGAGCTGTTCATTCTTCAGGTCCACATTCACAACCTTTGAAGGCTTACAGATTAACTGAGGTGAAGACAATGAGACGCTTTGATTTAATCCACAGGATGGGAGGAGAGCGTTTGCAGTCCTGGCAAAGAGTTGCATTGTTTTGCAAGATCAATCAGTTATTTTTAAAAATCCAATTACAAGCTGATTAACAGCTATATTTACAGCACATTAAAGTAATCAGCATAATGATATTGAATATATCCAGTGCTGCTTTGAATACTCACGGTGTACTTACGGTAACTGTGTAACAGCAGAAGACTCCCAGCTCTAACATGCCACAATTATACAGTCCAGCTCTAGCTCTACCTCAACAAAGAAGTTACAACGCTCTTTTCTGGAAAGCGTTATGCATTACTTATTGTTACTTAACTTAGTGTATCATAGCCTGGTGGAACATTTACAAGAGTAGTGTATTCTGGAGTACATGGAAACTGCACTCTGACAGGATGCCCATATCCCTGAATGAAAGAAACATGACCTATATAGTTGTTTGAGGCTTGCAAAGGGAAAATATTGAGCTTTTTCAGTATCAAACACTGAAATATTTTTCTTTCTTCTTATTTTATTATGATAATGTGCCATGTAGTACTCTAACAGTCACCAGATCTCAATCCAGATGCAATAGAGCACATTGTTTCTAAAAATGTAGAAAGTTTTGTGTGATGGGTAGGGTTAGTGTAAGGGGATAGAATATACAGTTTGTGCAGTATAAAATCATTGTGTGTATGGAAAGTCCCCATTAAACATGCAAACACAATATTTGTCTGTGAACTTTACATAGAACTTTTTTAATTTGCATTGTGCATGTCTTACACATTTTTTCATGCTAGCTCTCTTTTTTCTTTTTTCACATCCCCCTCCATTAACCCATTTAAAATGATTCATTCAACTGCTCTTTCAGTTTTCAAATTAAAACCACAAATATGACTTTAACATTTCAAAACCCCAGAATTGTTCATCATTAGAACTGTCCTTTGTGGGTAATGTCAATTTGATCTATTTTGATCTATATCTCACAGCCGCATGATCATTTACAAACAAATCAGTGAATCATCAATCAGGTTCCAAAAAAAAAAAATATCTAAACGTGTGTTATAATGTGTTGCATCATCATATATACAGTATGTGATTTAAGGAAAAATGGTTACTTTTTTAAAGGACAGAAATAAACATTAACATCCTCCTCACACCAACCTTTGAACCACTGGGGTGTTTAAAAAGCTGAATGATCTGGCAAGATTTCAAGAGAAAGAATAAGAAAGAAGAGAAATAAAAAACAAAAAATGTGTTGTATGCTGCACTGAATTTCTACAGAACTGAGCACATGAGTTTTAATATTGTTAACGTGATGAATATTAAATTATACATGTACATGTGTGAGTGAAATCTAGCTGTCCTGCTTTCCAGAACAATCTGAACCGAGAGCTTGATACTTATTATTATTCTTAAAAATGCGTCATTTAACTCATAAATTAAACGTTTATTACAATGTTTCATCATCTGTCCAATAATACACCAACCGGTCTCCTTTTATTTCTTTTAAGTTAATTTTGTATTAAATTAAGGATGTATGCGAGAGATTAATGAATATCAGAACATCTGTTTAATCATTTTCAACTTTAATTACTTTTTTTAATCAAAAAATATCAAATCAAGAATGCCTAAATCTAAAAAATATGATTCAGAGACTGCTTTTGATCGAACATTAAGCTTTCGCATTAAGTTTAAAAATAGCCAGCTGGGAATAATAAAATGTAAATAAAATACATTTTAAATAATGATCTTTAATTTCTACAAATAAAAAAAATAATAAGAAAAGAGACAAATCTGCATGTTTTTAAATTGATATTTCAAAATATAATTTTCTTATTCAGTGTTTGTCTTTGCAATTAAAAAATATATAATTTAATACGCAATATAATATAATATAATTTAATTTAATTTATAATATATATAATACATTTGTTATGTATGTAATGCTCCAACAATTGTTTGTGAAAATGTATAACTTTCTAGAAGATATAGCTAGCTCTATACTCTTGTTTTCAGATTTAGATTGAAGTTGAAAGGATGAGAGTTGACGGTGTGGTAAAGTTTGAGACCAAAGTAGTATTTGACCTTAGAGCATAAGACACCTCAGGTAAAGGCACAATGAGATGGACGGCTATCCCTGCAGCTAGGATGAGAAGAGCAGCGAGGGTAGTCAGACCCCTCCTGAGGATCAGCTGAGAGGTAGAGAGAAGAGCTGCGGGCTTTTCCTCCACGCGAGTCACGTCTGGCTCTCTATCCTGATCATTTGAGTTCACAGTCATATACTCTTCCCCATTCTGAGAGCAGACAAGACACAAGCTCAGTTTTCAGAGATGATTTTTTTTTGTTACAGATATAGTAAAAGTCAACAGACATACCTCTCTGTGCCTCACAGTGAGACTATCAGGGTACATTGTAGAGATTTGACTCTTTCCAGCTCGTTCCACTGCCTGAAATGTTATGTATATAACTTTATCTAGTTATATAATTCAGATGAGAACAGAAAGTAAGTCAGTGTTTTTCTTTCATAATGTGAAACGGCTTCTCGAACAAGAGAAAATGTAGGGCGGGACTTGATTTTGGCTCTTAAACTCTGGAATAGCCTTCCTGATAATATTCAGAGCTCAGACTCACTCTCCCAGTTTAAATCTACATTAAAGGGATACGTCAGAATTTAGCATTAAGCGTTTTATTAGTAGAAAACTTGTAGTATTTTTGAATTACCATGCTTTCCATCCACATATCCCCCTGAGATGAGAGATTGATGTATTTATGTCCTCCGATGGCGCAAAAATCGTCATTTTGAGTCATCGGAGGATTTTTTGGACAGGCTAAAGACCTCAGTCAGTAGAAGGGGCTGTCCCACATGTTTTCAACCCGACCATAGAGGGGGGGAACTCACTCACAGCATGTACACATTGTGTCAGCCATCTTTTTTTGGAAGGCTCTTGTTCGGTGGAGAAAGCTGAGTAGTAGGGGTTAGCATCCTGTTTTCCCGGACATGTCAAGATCGTAAAATATCCTGGATTCAGCTTTTGCTTTCTGCAGTCGCCATTCATTGTTTACATGCACACCTTTTGTTGCAATCTAAATGAATTCATTCCGATTGGTGAATCTGAATGTAGTGTTTACACGAACGCTAAAAAAGTGATCGGTTGATGTGCGTTTTAACATAGCTAAGAAAATTCCCGCTCCTCCGTGAGAGATGCGAGACTGGTGCATCTCACAAGTGTAATCACGACACCGGCCTCAGTCTCTTCCTGCTCGCCACAGTAAACATAACGAATGGCGTCTGTAGAACACAAAAGCCAAATCCTGGACATTTTGGGCGATCTCGAAATTCCGGGCAGACTCATTCACGGAGACCCACTAGCACCCTATTTGTTGTTTAACTACTGCGCTCTATTACCTGTAGCGTGGCCTCCTAGGGCAGCGAAGCAAGTGCATTCTGGGAGTTGTTGTATTTCATCCACATAAGCCAAAAATACATTTTCTGGCTTTTCTCAGTCTAGAAAGCTCCAAATTCAAAAATAATTTCACATTTCTTCTATAAATGACCCATTTAAACACACATTCATCTTTCCAGAGGTGAAGTATCCCTTTAAAGACGCATCTCTTTAGCCCAGATAATGCAAACTCAGTGTGTTCACTACCTACAGCTCCTAATGTGTGTGCACTAACTCAGATGGGTTAAATGCAGAAGACAAATTCTGAGTATGGGTTACTATACTTGGCCTTAATGTCACTTTTAGTCATTGTTTAAGCAATGCAGTCTGGCTCCATTTTGATAAATAAAAAGCCACTTTTCATAATCCGATCTAATCCTAATGACAAAATCAAGTCCCATATCAAATCCCATTCTAAATGGACTGTGAAAGGCTTACAAAAACCTAAAATAGAAAGCAGAGAAAGCATAGAAAGACTGAAATATGCAGTATACACACAGTTTAAATGGAGTCTGCTAAATTAGCCAAAGTAGAAGAAGAAGAATAGATAAAAAGAGTCCTATTACGAGAGTGCTACCTTGCAAGAGCTGTAATTAAGATGGCCTACCTCTTTGGTCACTCTCTCCCAGTTGAGTCTAAAAATGACTGCAATGAAAAAACTGGACTGCACGCATACACAAATTAGAAGTCCCAGCCAAAAGCCTGTGAAAGCAAGAGAGGACATTGCTCTAGGACAGCTGTTATCTCATTACAGAAATGTTTTAATGAATGCTGTGCTCGAGACATATTAATGCAATTCTGCAGGGACCCGTGCTGGGTCCACTCATGTTCTCTACGTGCTTCAACCCAATGAAATTATGATTTATAAAGCAGATGTTAACATGGTGACTAGAGAAGATGACAAGTTCACAGAATATCAACGAGTACAACAAGTGATCATTTAAACTGTTAATAAGACCACAGAATAAAAAAAATGAAGGAAAACAAACCAACAACTTGTAATTTTGCAGCAAACATGAGAGAGGTGCCAAGTGGAAGTCCAATGCAGTAATACCCGAAGAAATTAGCTACGGCTGCAATCTTCTGCTGCCCTGATCCTAACAGAATACCCATGCAGACACACTTGAAGAGAGAGTAAAAGAATACATTTAGACATTTTTACAGACTTTATAAGTGACTGTGCATTTAAAGCTGCAGTCTGTAGCTTTTTGGGTCATTTGGAAAACACAGCCATCTAAAACGAGAAATAAAATAAATTCCTCCGAAAAAGTAAGAGCGAAGTACTCACAACAAGACCGTCAAAGAACTGAAGCACACAGTAGACGTTAAAAATTTTCGAGACAAGCGCCACAATACGCCTACAAAATAAGACACAATCTTTAGTACAGTACTGTCTAAAGAACATCTTTCTCTGATTTGGAAAACAATACTTACTCGTCTGATGTAAATAAGAAACCAATGACGTTTTTTGTTGAAGCTAGCACAAGACCTTGCAAAACAGCCAAGACAGCTGCATCCAGATGATAAAGGAAAAGAAAAAAAGACATGTCAACCTTGAGCAGACACTGAAAGATGAATGTGTCAATGGAATATGGCTGTTTGTAAACCTGTGCAGGTCAGGGAGACCTTGCTTGTGCGGATCGCTCCGGCCATATCCCCAGCTCCAAGTGCATTGCCAACACGTACACATGCAGCACCTTGAATCCCTAATGGAAACTGAAATCCCAGTAAAACTTGTTAAGAAAATAAACTACCGTTCCAAAGTTTGGTGTCAGGACGTTCCCTTTTTGAGAACGGCAGACTTGTATTGCGTAGCTCTACACTATGGGAAAACACATTTTCTCGAGAATATTGAAGTCTTTAGTTTCAAAACGCATAGTGCAAGCTGTCTAAGCGTGCTGATTGGCTGGGCTTTGGCAATTGCATGTACCTATGGCGAAGAAGCATCGAGGACAGGCAAACTTATCAGGGTGTTTCCCGCTTCGCATGTGCCGAAACATGTATGAATGGACGTGGCTGCTGAGCTGACTATATAAACGGCCCATGTGTGTGGCTAGTTCATAATTTATTAGTTCTCTATTCTCTGTGATTCTTTATAGCTTATACTTGTTTGTCTGGTTATGTGAAACAAAGTAAATCATTGTTTGATAAGTAGTGGGAGAAGAGAAGGATGTGCCATGTTCCTTCTGGAACTTAATAATCGGTGGAATATTGAGGCTTAAATTACCATGTAGTTGATAAAAGCCAGCATAATGACTGCATGTTGAGCTGCAAGATCCAACTCTCCCAGCATCCCTGAAAGAGAAAGATATTTGGAAATGTGTCTCACTTGCAAATAGCCGCTGCCAAACTAACCTGAAACCACATTAAGCACTTCATCCAAACAAACATTGTAATTGGAGGATGTTCTTCGTAACAATATGCCTAGTAAAATGCATAATACTGTCACATTTTACAGGTGTTTTCTGTATAGAAATTGTTTTTGACTTTAGTCCTTTAGAAATTACCTGCTAAGAAACCTCCAGCCTCATAAATCCACCACTCGAAGCAGAGCATCATGGTACTGGGGATTGCCAGTTTCATATATCCATCCCACTCCTGTAGTGAGTCACATGACCAGCCTGTGGTGAGCAGAGAAAGATACTGCAGACACAGATGGAGTGGTATTTTATTATGCACTTATTAAAAGATTATTCACCATTAAGTTTATCTAGTTTGCTCACCTCCCCATGTTTGAACGTGGAGCTTCTTCCAGCGGATATATAAATATAGGAAAACACAAATATAGATCTGAGATATGGTATTGCCTGCAGCAGATCCACTGAAATACAAATACCAGAAAAATCCATGACTTTAAAACTAGAACGGTAGTTCAATATCAATTGTATGAATGGACATATAAGCAATGTCAAATGAAAAAATGTCAAGGCACGAATATGAGTGTCTTTTGCTTTATGGATGGATTGCGTTTGATAGTTTTTATACATTTTACTTTGACACTTTAAACACATTATGGTGAGTTACTGCATGTGTTTTTAAAAAATTCAAATAAAATAATCCCAAACAAAGCCAGCAGAATCACATCATGTGTATCCAAACAACACACAATGGCATTTCAATTCATTCCTAAATTATGAGTGTTTGAACAAATCGATTTAGTGAATGATACAATGAATGAATCTCTCATCATTGTTGATGATGGCCCACGTCGTTTCACTACCATGCAAATCCTCCCCAAGGCCTCATGGGATAAAGTGTCCATTAAATAGGCACTTCAGAATCTCATTCAGACACTTTTCGCCTACTGTTTTATGAATACTGTAAATTTTAACATTTTACTGTTTTTCACCTACTATATATAATAGAAAATTATGCGATTTCAGATTCAGACAGTCACTTGATTCGTTGCTGAATGAATCCGTTTGTTTGAATGAATCGGTTGAATGAATCACTCAAACATGCGGAGTGATATAAACAGTGAAAAATCCCTGTGGCCTACAGGACTACATATTAGGAAACAATCAATTTCACTGACTGTAACTATAACTGTTGCATGAATAACTAACACATTACATATTGCATGTAAATGAGAGACAGGGATGACAGCCCATCGACTTACTATAACCCAAGGTTCAACCAGTTGAGAAGGATGTAGTTTGTCACCACATTAGCAATGTTGGCTGCAATGGCTGCATACATCTGAGGAAGAATCACACCCTACAGACCCAAAACAGCTACTTTTAAAGCATCCTTTGGATTTACAGTCATTGCTGTGACATTATATTGAGTGACACACATGAAGTTACATTTACAAATCATACAGCAAGAAGATCTTTGCCAATAAAGAAGGCTGGATTTGATAGGAGACTCTGCAGGTTCTAAGATCTTGCATGCAACTTTACGTTGAAGAGCTCAGCTAAGGTGCTTATACTTATAACTTGCCAAAAGAACATTGCATACCTGATTCTGGAGATAGGCTACTTGCAGCTGATGCAAAAACATAGCCTGTGTGAGGAAAGAGAAAAAGGGAAACGCTGCTGGCTGGAGCTGGGTGAATATGTGTATCATTTTTCAGGATATAGAATGTAGATTATACGGCAAGAGGAAAATTATGCAAATTTTTATGACTCACTGGGACTGCTGGCAGGTAACAGACCACATAGAGTTGAGCTATCCTGAAAAGGAACACATTTGTAACTGTGATATAGAGGACAAGGCACCATGAATAATTTTCAAAAGAATGCTGCGAGTTATCACAGAGCAGAATAAATCTGCAGCACTGTCATTTCCATCCTGGCCTGCATCTAAATTGTTTATTAGTATATGTGTCTGTGCACATTAAAACGCCTCATTTAACATTTATTTAGGAATGGAAGTCGCAAAATATGTTTGCAGAGATAGGGAAAATTGTCATTCTAAGACGAGCGTTTGCTCAAAACCTTGGGGACATATAACTTTACACTGACATGCATAAATATTGTTTGTTTTTTGGCTCTAATCAAAATGATTTATTCATTCTAAATGGCAAACAAGAAGTCATTCAGCACAAAACTTTTATTAACCTAGAGTTAGGCTGACGACTCGCTTGCAGTTTGAACCTGGTTTAGTTGCAGTTTAAGCCACCACACCATACCATTTTATGTTTTTTTTTCTCATCCAGTAAAAATATCGAAACATCTATACATTTTCTGCAAAATTTCATGAAATATGTTTTCGAGAATATATCTTCTCTTAAAGATTTTTCCTTGATTTTAGTATAAACATCAAAAGATTTTGTTAGAGATAAGAAAAAGCACTATATGTCCTATTAGTAATTTATTCTACTTTCGGTAGGGTTAGTTGAATAAGTTGACAAATACTTGCAAAGATAGGTAGTAAAATGTCTGTTGGTGGACGATCAAAATAAAGTGAAGCAGATATTAAGCAGACTGTCTGCTAATACTTTAATGGGAGTTAATTGACATGTGGTGCAACGTTACTTATAGTAAACACAATGTCTAAAAAGGACAATCGAAATAAAGTGTTACCAATTTATTTGTTAATTGACTCACCTGGCCACCTCTGGGTCTTGACCCAGCAGAAGAAGGATGGGTTGGGTGTTTATGAGCAGAGCCCAACAGGGCAAACAAAAGAGCAGGAGGATCAGGACACTTCTCTGCAAGATGATGCCAACACGGTACAGGTTCTTCCCACCAAAGGTCTGAGGGGAACATAAGACCAAATCTCAGGCATGGCACTTTAAACTGATACTGTATTCCTGAAATGTCTCATGTGGTACCAAGTTCAGAATTTGCAGGAGTCCCAGTGGGGTACAAAAAAATGCTTATTTAGCATTTTCCTAATTTAATACACATCTGACTTTCCGTACAAAATAATAAATGAATACATTTGCAAGAGATTTTTGAGTCCTCTCCAGTATAGTATGATACTTTTGGACCCCACTGCATCCACACGTACTGTAAAAATGGATATGCTTTATCTAATAAAAAAAAAAAAAAAAAAAAAAAATTGGCAACAGATTACAAGCAAAATTATTAATTAAATTAAACAAATTAGAATTGAGTAATAATTAATCAAATTAATTCCTTAAAAGTTGACCATTTGAGTAAATGAGTAAAACTTACAACAAAAACCAAAAAAAAAAAAAACAAACATAAATTGAAGTCACCATTATGGTGATCTGTGTTATGACGGTTTTCTCCTTCGGTGATTCTGCTTGTTAACATCAGGTGTCTTCAATGTTGGCAATATAAAATAAAGAGTTCGTAATTAATCTTTGACGTCTGTCTGTTAGTGAGACATTTTTGTAAAATATTTTGGTGTAAACTTTACTCATTTTAAATGGTTAAGGTTTATTTGATTAATCATTACTCAATTCTAATTTGTTCAATTTAATTAATAATATTGCTTGTAATCTGTTGCCACAATTCTATTGATTAGATGAAGCATATTCATTTTTACAGTGCAAATTTTCATACCTGAGAGATAAGTGTGTCAGCTGCCAGCGCCAGACCTCCACCTGTAGCAGCAGTTGTTATGTTTATCGTCTGATAAATCAGAATAACACGTATCAGTTACTTCTCAGTCATGCTCTGAACTACTTAGCTTCAAAACCAAGGGCTTATGATATGTCAAACCTCTGATGGCTGAACTTTACGACACTGTGCATTTCATACACCATTGTTTATTTTACCACAAAGCAAACAGGTTGCAACACTCAAGAGGAATAATAAGCAGACTGAAACAAACTCACAGCTGAAGCCATTCCATAACCAGCCAGCTCACTGTTTCCCAGGCGACCGCAAAACATTGTTATGACAAACGGCAGGAGATAATTCAGAATGCGCGATGCAACCTGGAATGACAACCTGAGAATTGTCAGTAAATGAGAAGTGTGTGAGAGCACTAAGCCATTTAAGGAAATAATGACAGTTCTTCTCAGATTCATTCCTTGCCATATGAGGTGAAAAATTATGTTATGTTAATATGAATATGTGCAAATTTTACGTGCATATATTAGTGTATAAGTAAGAGAAATAAGCTGAGTTCATACCAGGGGTCCGGTCATCCGCAGGATGTTGTAGAGCTCCTGTCTATATACCAGAGGGATGCAACGTCTCACGGATCTACAGCAAAAAAGCTTGGAACTAGGCTCCATTGACGAAGCTTCAGTCCTGGGACTTGAAACATCCATGAGCTTCTTCGACCTGATCTGCAGTGAGGCCAGAGACACAACAGGGAACGATCCTGCTGCTCCAGCAGTGTTGCTCACAGGTCAATGTGGCAAAGTTTCACCATCTTAAAAGCTTACTGATTAGATGAAGCTGATGTGTTTAACTTTACATTTAGATGACCTATAAAGACAATTCCCATTTCTTGAGAATTTGAGAAATATATGTTCAGCATGTGCCATTACAGTCAGAACTTTTATTAGATGACATACATTTTCGGCAGCACTTGATTCAGTAGTACTAACACTTTCTCTTTTATTTAAAAAAAATGCACTAAAATTAAACTGAGAGGGGTTATTGCACTTACGTATTGTTGTCCTACTGTTAGTTTAACTGCTTCTATTTTTCTCATTTGTAAGTCGCTTTGGATAAAAGGGTCTGCTGAATGAATAAAAGTAAATGTAAATCACCAAACTAATTGCTTTAGAGACGACAAATGATAGGGCTAATGAAATTCTGCCAATTATGTTGAATCTTTGCAACTGCTAGGCTATTTAATAAGCTGGTAGTCCAAATAAATACAGCTTGATTTTGCCACATTGTCGTACAGTATGTGACTTATGTGTCAGGTGCTTGTTTAGTCATGTTCCTCACCAGAAGTGGGCTCTCAAAACACTCTCAGCCCACTTTTGGCTATTTCTGTCAGGTATAATGTATTGTCCACTGCGTTTAGCTTTGGCAGTCTGAAATGAAAATAACCCAAATGTGAAGAGCCTTTCACCTCCTGTGCTTTCTATTTTAGCCAGATGCAGGTATAGGAAAATAACAGCATAATTTATCCTGCACTAACTCTATGACACATTTGTAGCAATAACAAGATGGACAATGTGACTTTTATAAACTTTACCATTATAATTCAGCAAGGTTTTATTTATGCAGCAGTTGGCAGTGAGGCAACTGCCGCTTACTTTCGTTTTGCCGATTATGTTTAATTTGTTATTAAAGTTATGCTTGCCGGTTCTTGCCTCATTCTTCCCATGCAGAGTATTTAAATTTGTTAGTATTTTTATCCAATTGGTTGAACTATAAATGCCAATTAACAAATCACTTTATCCTTACCTAAAAAAAAACCTTGTCAAAAAAGAAGCTGAGTGTAAATTTCATAATAAATTACAGAAAATCTATGAAAAAATTATAAAATAACTCTATTAGCCATAATGCAAGTATGCAAGTATATAACAAGAAAAAAAAACAAGCAAAACTGCAACACAGCACAACATAAAACCCTAAAAAAGCTAAAAAACAACAAAACATAAAAAGAACAGCAAAAAAAAGAAAGAAGAAAAGAAAATAGAAAACCAAACTAGGAATGAAACAAGTTTCTCAGTACGCACACACATACACACACACACAAAAAACACACACACACACACACACACACAAAGAACTAAAGTAGAAAACAAAAGAACACTGACCCCCCCCCCCCCAAAAAGGCCTTTTCACATTTATAAGGTCAATATGCAAATCATACAAATTCTAATTGTATATTCTTGCATTGTAAATATTTTCTGCTATTTTACAAACATTAAAGGAGTAGTTCACAAAAAAATTGCTGATAATTTACACACCCCCATGTCATCCAACATATCCATATCATTCTTTCTTCAGTCAAAAAGAAATTAAGGTTTTTTATGAAAACATTCTAGGATTTTTCTCCATATAATGGACTTTACTGGTAACCAAACGGTTCAACGTCCAAAAGACAGTTTCAGTGCTGCAAACTGCAAACTGTTCAAAGGGGTTTAAATGATTCCAGACGATGAATAAGGGTCTTATCAAGCGAAACGATCGATCATTAAAAAAAATAATAATAATAAGTTTGATATGCTCAAATGGTCGCTCTGTTCTTTGATGCGCGTATGTTCAAACTCGATTATCAAAATGAACAAATCTTTTTTCGTGTCATTTGGTTCAACAAAATGAACGAATTGACTCGGGGAAAAGATTTGTTCATTTTGATGAACAAGTTCGAACAGGAGAGTTGGATCTTGAATGGGGTGAGTAAATTATCAGCAAAAGAATTTTTTTAAGTGAACTATACTCCTTTAAGGCAGTAATGATGATTCTGGACGAATCAACAGTGCCTTTAACAGGAACTTGCTCGAGACACTGCTGGATGCTACACGATTTTCCCATGAACAACAGTGAGTTGAAAACTAGTCCCCGGGGGCTCATGGGCTTGACCCTGCAGCTGAAGAATGTTCTGTAGCAGGATATGAATTTTCAGACTAGCTGCTGCATGTAATAATTTGTGCAAAAGTACGCTAGTGCTTATTTATGGTTATTTTGCATAAGGTTTTTGCTTGTCAGGTCAAAACAAGTCCTTGTCCAGGAAGTCATTTGATACTAAACTGCAGTCTCAGAAAGCTTCTAATGCTCCAGATCATCACATGCATCATAATGAACACTGAAAGTGTTCTACTGTAGTGGAACTACTGGTCTTAAAGGCCCTCTTTACTGGAATTATATCTACTATGAGTTTGATTTGCTTTCATAAAAAGGCTGAAAAAAAAAACCTCAATTATATTGCTGTGCTGGGACCAATGTTCATAATGATATCAAAGGCTCTAATGTGTATGCTGATTATTCATTTTTAAAGCTATCAAGTTAAATTTACAGTATTATATCAGATTGAAATAGGCTCTACTTTGTGAGGTTTCAAAAAAATGGTCCTTTTGAAAAACGTTTGTAGTATTTCTATAAAAGGAAGTTCAGATCAGATCAAATAAAATTTCACATTTTTTGGACATTTTCTAATTAAAGCAACCCAATGACAGGAAAATATAAACATGAATTTGCAGAGAAGATGATATAGTAATGCTTATTTTGGTGATAAATTTATGATATTTTATGTCACCATAATGAATTTACTGCAAGGAACGTGAAATGTTATGATATATTATCCTGTTACAGCTATTTGTCAAATGATTTGTTGGGTTAATGCTGCGCAGTTTTACATGTTTATGGTTAATGCCGTGTTGTTCTACGTACTCGCACTCAAAGTAAATTTTAACAAACATTTGTAACTGATGGCTAAATATTGTTTAACAACACACGATTGCCATAATGTCAGTCGAAACAACAGTAGCGTACAGCTAACGTTACGCACTACGCCGTTGTCAACATCTGTCACCATGGTTTCGTCGGAAACTGAGGAACGCGCGGAAATTGTCATTGAAAGGCGACATTTTTTTTCCGGGAAGGAGACTTGTTTAAAATTGGAATTTCTCTGATATAAAAAATCTTTGGAGACTTTTGGGATATTATAAATGCACAACTGCAGGAAATATATCACACTGTTATAACAGCCTATAACAGCCTACTAGCCACTGAGAATATGCTCACCTGCTGACTTACCTGAAGACCTGCGACAATATCCTGAAAACTGTCCCTTGAGAGGGAAAGAAAAAGTTAATTTCACTAGAAGCCTTGTCTGCACATTTGTCACTTTCAGGGATATATGTTATTTGAGCTCAGTTTAAACTACTCAGAGGGGCTGACACAATTGAGTGCTGAAGACAAAACCGACTTGTGTGTTTTGGATCACTCACTCTTTTGCTCAGGGATAATTTACACCAGCGCAAAAAGCGATTTGCATACTTATTAAAGAATAGGTCAGTCCATCTAAAGCGTTGTGACTCTTGACAGAGTAATTAGTATAATAACACTGAGCTGCTTCCTTGTATGTGTGTGTGAATTGATAGAGCTGTAGGCTACTCATCTTTCAGGCTGGTCAGAAAAAAAGTTCACGACTTCACAGAACTGACAGAGCCACAATCTGAATTGATATAACAAGCAGGTTTTACAATGGTTTATTTCATTAGTATACAGCACGGTATAGGCCCAACAGAAGCACATCCACTGAAATAGACTGACTTGACCAAATATCACAACAATACATGATGTCAAGCAACCTATTATGGGAGGCCACTGACACAGTTGTGTATTATTGAATATGTCTTTTACTTGTTTTAAAATACAAATATACTTTTTCACACACCATCCAAGAATATAGATATTAGACAAATAAATATACCTCTTTATAAGGCTGAAAACAAGTCCATATACAGTATACTCTAAAAAATGCTGGGTTGTTTTAACCCAATTTTGGGTAAAATATGGACAAACCCAGCCCACTGGGTTAAAAATGTCATTTAAAAATGTAACCCAATGGCTGGGTTTGTCCACATTTTACCCAAAATTGGGTTAAAACAACCCAGCATTTTTTAGAGTGTATATTGACAATTCAGCAATGTCGTTTCAATGATCATACACACAAATGAATTAAAAAGGCTGCCTATAAAATCTACTTAAATTACAGGCTCGGTTTTAAACTTGAACTATCAGAGGATTAAAAGGCAACTGGCACAATCTCTGATTAAAAATGTATACAATAAATACAAAAATCTCCAAACTAACACTCACACATACACGTAATGTACATACACGTATAGATACAGATCCACACAGACCAAAACACTCATGCCTACCCACTTTCACACAGTTTCTAGGGCGATATAAAGAATTACAGGTAAATATACAAGAAAATAAAATAATAAATACTTTAGTTGTGAAACTGCAATTTTCAATAGACAGCCCCATACAAAATACCAAAAAATCAGTAATTGCAATAGGAAAAAATGTAACATTACAAGAACTACTGACTATGGACACCATCTGGCAGAGTCATCGTGACACCATCATTATAACGGCCTGATAGTGCCTTTTGTTCAAACACAGTAGTTTATTTACATTTATTTATTGTAACACCAAGTTTATCCTCAAGTATAGCATCAAATACTAATATAGTATGTTCTTCAACAAGACCATCATACTCGGTGAGATGGATTTACATGTAAACAATATCAATGTCTGTTTGCGCAAGTCGTTGTACCAATAAGACTGATTAACGTGACAATTAGAGCCCGACCGATAAAGGATTTTGAAGGCCGATACCGATACAAATATTTGTTGGTTTTAAAATCCGATATTCCGATATATCGGCCGATTTTTTTTTCCAGAAACGCGCCACAAAACATTAACAGATTTCCCTAACATTAGTCATTTGTAGTTATTTATGAGTTTTAACCAAAATAATATGATAATGCATTTAAAAAAGAAATATTTTATTTTTGAAATATTCATTTATCGGCCATTACAACTGCCGATACCGATAGTTTGGAAAATGCCTAATATCGGCCGATAATATCGGCCTGCCGATATATCGGTCTGGCTCTAGTGACAATGACATCTTGACAACCAAAATCGCGTTACAATACAAATTTAAAATATTAATTTGGCCAGTGCACTACAAAAAATATTTTCACAATCACATTTTGCATTTTTGGTTTTTGGTCAGTCAAACTTTAAGTCTTCTTAACAAGATGCATTTGTTTAAGAAAAAAAAAATATTCAGAGAATACACACTACCGTACAGTTTGGGGTAAGTAAGATAATTTAATGTTTTTGGAAGTCTCTTATGCTCACCAATGCATTTATTTGATTAATATATATATATATATATATACACATTTTTTTAATTTATAAATTAAAACTTAATAAAAAAAAATAAAAACTAAAAAAATAAAAATAAAACTTTTTTCTAAAGTAATTTATTCCTGTAATGGCAAAGCTGAATTTTCAGCAGTCATTACTCCAATCTTCTGGGTCACATGATTTTTATGGAAACAGTGATGTTTTCAGGATTCTTTAATGAAGATGGGGAGGTCATACATGTCTTTCAAAAATAATAAAAAGCCCTTAAGAACGGTAGTGTATGTTCTTTAATAAAAAGTTTGTATATATTTTTATTACATGATTATAATTACTTTTCCTACCCTACTGGAATTTTCATTCAAATCTAACATTTTTTCTTTTATTTATCTATTGCCTTGTTTTAAGGATGTTGAAATATTTGAACTGGAAAAAGAGACAAAATACTGATTAAGAAACTGCTTTATTGACACGCTCGTAAACATCAAACGTACTGCTGTATGTTTGTCTCAGTTCCACCACTCATATTTACAACATTGGTCAGAGACAGGCACAGAAAAACCATCGATGGTTATAAAATGCTTCTGCAGTGTACCAGAGAGCTGCGAGCTGTGGCGTGACCCGTCAGAGGAGTGGGCGGAGTTCAGCAGCAGCGGCCATCGCTGTCAGACTCTGTTCTGGCTGAGTGGCTGTACAGAGACGGGGCAACAAGAGTTCAGAGCAGGCCGCCACACTGGCACAAAAGGTTAATGTACAGTTTTGCAAGTCCATCTGGCCACAAGCGGGCCGTAGGCAGCCGCCCAGAGAGCAGACAAATGCCTGCAATATTAAAACAGGGATTATTGCAAGAGTCAGCGCTGCCACCTGTCCGAGCAGCGGGATGCTCGCACTCCCTTTTCCTCCATATTGCTTAGGCAAGAAGAAATTTGACGTTTTCCCTTATTGGATATCCTCTTTCTTCCTGACAGGTGACGAGAGGAATCCTTCAGAGGATGCTAAATAAATCCTGAAGCATCACGGACGGATGAAACATGGATGAAATTGAATTTCAAAACAAGACTCCTCCGCTCCTGCTGCTGAAACAGAGGATCAAGACTCAAAAGTTTGTGTGCTGTTGTGTCCGATCCATTCGGGCGGCACTTCACTGAGGAGTTTTTATCCGCTCAGGTGGGATCTGTCTTATATGGTGTGTAATATCTGCAGAAGTAGTAAAGATGCTGGGAAGTTGAGCGAGAAGAGAGATTGTGAATTAAGGAATGCTTCGCACAGCAGTCACGCTCCAATGAGCGCCCATTTAAATATCTATTCCATGATGAAAATCATCAGAGAAAATTACAAACGGCCATGGACGACATCTATCTAATCATTATTTGGCAAAAGGGAAGAGTGCTGGAGTCAGGGCATGTCTAGGCACTCTATTTGCAGATCACCGGGCCCAGCAGAGAAGCTTCCCAGTTGCACATTTGCATTCAGATTTGCGCAGTGTGATGGGATATGAGGCTGTGGGAGACCCAGAATCTATTAATAATCCTGCAGCCTTTTCTACAGTCCTGATTATGAATGAGGTGGAGCTGGAGGAGGGGTACCCTCTGATTTAATGTAGATGTTTGGAAGGATGTCGAGGCACTTGTACTGTCCCTAATCACTTTTTCCCAATTTGACAGGATAAAGTCGCTAAATTATTCAAGGAGAAAACCGATACCGTGGTGGGGTGAGGGCTTACTGCGGTCTGAATACAAAATTTGGGTTATTAATTCAAGGAAGTTGAAATTGAATTTAGGAATATTTTACAGCGCAGTTGCGATGAGATGAGAATATTAGATATGTGCTCATTTGAAATTTGAATTTAAATCAATGAACATGCTCCATCTTCAATATAAATCGACTTAAACTGTTTTCTTTTACAAAAACTAGGAGTGGCAATATGTTAAAATAATTACAGTAAATAATTATAAATATTTTAATTCTGTAAATATAGTGTATACTTTTTTATTATCAACGAATTTACATGACCTTTACATTTTGTGATAACAGGATTTTCCAATTTAATATTTTTACATTATACAATATACATTATACAATTTTTTATACATTTGTCAATTTGTATTACCAATAAAGTTACATGACTTTTCTATTTTGTGACTACAGGATTATTCAAAAACATCTGCTCACAAAAAGCTATTTTTACCCAATAAAAAAAGAATATACAATTTAATGTATATACATTTGTTTGTATATATAAAACCTCTATTTAGTATTAAAAATATATATTAAATGACTTTTATTAATTGAACTTAATTGAAGAGTTTATTCATTTCCATGGCTTTTCTGTCCAGGGAAAGATTTCAGATTACATTTTGTTTAATAGTTTTTTTAGTTGTTGTTCATTTTAAATCTTTTTTTTTTAATAATAAAAATAATAAAGTCTTATTTTAAATCATTTTAAGTGATCTTATGGCCCCCTTGGAAGTGTTCTGAGGCCCCCTAGTGGGTCCCAATCCCCCTGATTGAGAGCCACTGGTCTAGATCATGTTTACATTCAAGTAGAAGTGTGAATGGCTTACCTAGGCTGTCCACCGAGAGATCATTCCCATGTGTCCTTTTTCATCCCTGCTGTGTTTCTCGTGGGTCAGGGAGTGGTGTCACCACGGTGCATGGACCCCCGTGCCCACATGGCATTGCCTGGACCCCCTCCACCCCCGTGGTCCTTGTCCGACTCGGGTTGGCTCTGTGCTCGTTCTGGCTTGGGGTTGGGTGTCATGGGCGGCTCAGGCTGCTGCACCGACATCGTGCGACGAAGGTGTGTGCGTTTACACAAGAAGTCCGGTTTGGCCGAAAGACCAAACGAGCCCTTTCGAAGCACCATTCGCACTGATGAGGTCTTCTTGGGCCGGGCTCTGTGACTGAACTGCAGGGAGGAGAGATGCGCCGCATAGCCCTCGCTCAGGAACTGTGATGGATCACAAGACATGAGAAAATATTAGAGAAAACTTGATCATTTTTTCCAGTAATGGTGGAAATTGAATGAAAGACAAGGAAGAATCAAAGTTAACCTGGCACTGATTCTGGTACTTCTTGGAGGGCCGTCCCACTATATATATCTGGTTGGGGCTGAGGTCCAGCAAGCTGTAGACGGATATGTCCTTCATGGAGCCGTAGGCACAGTTGATTTTAATGTGACACTGCCAACATGAGAAAAGGTCAAAGTGTGATAGACGGCCCGAGGGTACACTAAGGAAACACCTCAGTTCCTGTATGACTACTCATGCGTGAGACAGGGGAAGTGAGCGTGAGAGCACTAGGCCAAGAGATACAAAAAAGGAATAAAGAAAAGTGATGTTCAATCCTACTATGTGGTATGGTATACTTTTATGTCCCCATCATATATGTCTACTATACACTGTCATTCAAAAGTTTGGTGTCTGTAGTCTCTCATGCTCTGTGTCACATGATCCTTCAGAAATCATTCTAATAGGCTGATTTGATGATCAAGACACATTTCTTTACTCTTTTTTCAATGAGTAATTTCTGAATTTTAAATAATAAAAATCAGGCAATTTAAACAATTGAGGTGTTTCTTAATTTTTTCTGAAATTAGAATATTTAAAATTACATCAATGCATTTTTTCTGAAGAAAACTGTTTAAATTCATTGGTAATTCAAATTAAAAATATATATACAGTATAGGTCCTCAACTTCTCTTTCTTTCATGTCATTCTACCAAAAGCATGTTCCTCAATGACATCATCATCAAACACTTACTTAAACTACAACGCAGCCATATTCATATATAGTTCAAAAAAAGTACTGCAGAATAGGAATGACCTATGTATGTGTGGACACGGTAGCAGACAGATTTACCTCTTGGACCAGGTTCCTGAGGAAGATGGTCTTCTGGCGAAGTGGGTCGTGCACCAACCCCTCTGAAAAGAAGATCATTCCCTGGGGGAAGTTGTGTTGAGACAGCCAGGACACAACCCTTTGCTTCTGCATGTCTGGACGGCCAGTGATGTAAATGATCAGGTAGCCCAGGTCCTGCCAATGCCTGCAATCAATATACAGTATCATCATTTACCCTCTGCACAATCCCATGATTTGGGGACTGATTTCAGGACAGTCATAGTGCCTGGTCCTCCAACAACAGATTGCATTTGACAAAGCAGTAAATTTGCCCAAGGACAGTCTGGGAAACAACCCAAGATTGTCCATTTGTGCGTCCCAAACCCTATCTGATATCTGGTATCAGCACTTCCCTATCTGTCTATTAAATGAAATCCAATTGTGTTGCACCGGCAGGCCAGTTCTTTTCAATATTGCTATGGCATGAAATGAAAGCATTGATTCTCTCACACACACATTTATACACACACACAAAGCCACCCCGCGAATTTGTTACCTGACCACATCCACAGCTCCGGGCCGTACTTTAGGGTCGCTGCCCATTATAGAGACGCTAGCGGCAAATGAACCGTCGATGCTAAAGACGACACACTCCATCCCCCGTGGCAACACTGTCAGTAAGGCCTCTGCACTTGTCTGGTCACCCCTGCGAGGAGGAAAGAGGGACATGAAGTGCGAGGAGAACAAAGATCCGGCTCTTGATCCAACCCGAGATCAATTTAACAACGAGGAGTTGTTCTCCTTCAGCCCTCAGGGTGAGAGTTTTACGAGTGCCAATTGAACGCTTCTTAGTATTCTCACAAATGATCCCCGCTGAGACAACCTTGAGATAAAGCACTTTTGGGTACATTACAAGTAATCTTCAGAGTCCCATTGACTTACTTAACAACCATTTTAATGGGGTAGACTCCCACAGCCAGGTTTTTGCTTTTGGGAATGGTGTAGGTTACTCTGCCACTGCTGTTGGTCACCTCGGTGTCTAAGTGCACCCAGCGACCAGATTGTGGCTGGGTCATCACGTACACATCGACCTGAGAGACAAAACGACAAAGAAAAAAACAACGTGAAGGAGCGAATGAGATGGAGGGAGATTACTGAGGCATGGTTGTCATGACACCAAAATGTCCATTTTGATACCACTGAAAACACTATTTTGCTATTCAAAGTTAAATATTAATATAGTCCACCGTTCAAAATTTGGGGTCATTAAGATTTCTTTTAGAAGAAATGAATTATTCAGCAAAGATGCATTAAATTGATTAAAAGTAACAGTAAAGGCATTATATTGTTACAAAATACTTGCTGTTCTTTCAATTAATTAAACGAATTCTGACCTCAAACCTTCGAATGGTAGTGTGACTATTATGTTTATTAAGTGCAAATATTATATAATTCATATATTTTTTATATATTTTTAATGTTTTTGAAAGAGGTATCTTATCCTCATCAAGCCTGCATTTTTTATGATCAAAATATTGTAAAATATTTTCATTTTAACAATGGTTTTCTATTTTAATATACTTTAAAATCTCAATATCAGTGAACAAAAACAATTTCTAAAGCTAGGTCTTCTAAACATTAGATCGCTCACACTTAAATGGTCACAGATAATAGTTTCGATGTACTTTGTTAAGCTCTTAGATGTAAGAAAGAAATCCCTATAGTCTCTAGCCTTGGCTACTGTATATTAGACCTCCGGGGCCCTGTGCTGATTTCCTCTCAGATCTATTGGTCAGGGTCGATAAAGCAATAATTGTTTAACATACACGTAGATAACACAAATGATGCGTTAGGGGCTGCGTTCACAGATTTATTAAACTCCTTTGGGGTCAAGCACAACGTCAGTGGTCCCACTAATCATCTAAATCATACACTAGATTTAATTATATCATATGGAACCAATCCAACCGATATAGATATTATACCGCAAAGTGATGATGTCACAGACCATTACATGGTGACTTGCATTCTACGTACTGCTGAAATTTGTCATGTTGCGCCATGTTATCGACCAGGGAGAACAATCCTTCCAACCACTATAGATAGTGTCATGATTTGGTGTTCTCTATGTCACGTTTTTTTTTTCTCATGTTCCATGTCTGTTTGTCGTGATCCAGCCATGTGTCTTGTCATTGGTTAATCGTCTGTTCATTGTTCACGGGTGTCCCTTGTCTTGTCATTAGTCTCTGCATTTAAGCCCTCATGTTTGCCATGTGTCTTGGTCAAGGATTGTTTCATGTAACCTCTGTTGCGTGAGTCCATGTCCACGGTTTTGTTTCATGCCACGTCATGCTTTTGTTTCATGTTTTGATCTTGTTGTATGTTACTTTTGAATAAATACTGCACTTGGGTTCTCACTACAACTTGCCTCCAGTGCATCCTTACAAAAAGATTCTCAAATAGCTTACCTGATCTATCTCAGTTGCTCAGTGAACCCAAACAAACAGATGAACTAAAGGAAATGACTAACAGTTTGAGCACCATTTTCTCTAGTACCTTAGAAATTGTTGCACCACTTACATTAAAAAAGGTTATAGAGAAAACTAAAGCACCATGGTACAAAAGTGCTAAACACGTTATCAAGAGAGAAACTCGTAACTTAGAGTGTAATTGGAAACAAACAATTTAGAGGTCTTTAGAATTGCGTGGAAAGACAGTATGTCACATTATAAAAATGCTCTAAAACCAGCCAGGGCTGAACATCTCCACAAACTAATAGAAAATAACCAAAATAATTCAAGGTTTTTATTTAACACCGTGGCTTGACTAACAAATAAACAGACATCACCAGAGCAAAATATTCTGTTACAGTATAGTAGTAATGATTTATGAATTTCTTCACTGAGAAAATAGAAAGAAACACAGTTGTAAATTATTGTGATTCAGCCTCAATTATCCCCCCTCAGAGCTCTTTACAACAAGCTGTTTACCCCAATTTACAACTACAGTAGAGGAAGAGCTAAATATACTTATCATTGCATCTAAACCAACAACATTTTATTAGATCCGATACACATTAAACTACTGAAAGAAGTGTTACCTGTAGTGGAAGAGCCTCTTCTCAATATTATTAACTCTTCTATCTTTATTTTCAGGTCATGTTCCAAGAATATTCAGGCTGGCAGTAATAAAACCTCTCATTAAGAAACCACAATTAGATCCACATAACCTAGCAAATTACAGAGCCATTTCAAATCTTCCATTTATATCTAAAATACTTGAAAATGATGTGTCCGCTCAATTGTGCTCTTTCTTACAAGAAAATTATATCTATGAAAAATTTCAGTCAGGATTCAGACCGCATCATAGTTAAACTTACAAATTATTTACTTTTAGCTTCTGATCAAGGCTGTATCTCAATACTAGTTCTACTCGATCTTGATCTCAATACTAGTTCTACTCGATTTTGTCTGCTTAAATGGTGAAAAATAAAAAATAACGTCAGAAGACGTTCCGCAAGGATCAGTGTTATGGAGTGCTGCAAGGATCGGTGTTAGGCCCTCTGCTATTCTCAATATATATGCTGCCACTTGGTAATATTAGGACAGGAAGGTTTACTTTTGAGCTTCTGATCAAGGCTGTATCTCAATACTAGTTCTACTCAATCTTGAACTCAATACTAGTTCAACTCGATTTTGTCTGTACACAATTGCGACTTTATATCTAGCAATTCTGACTTTATATCTCACGATTCTGACTTTATAACTCGCAATTCTGACTATATCTCGCAATTCTGACTTTATATCTTGCAATTCTGACTTTATATCACGCAATTCTGACTTTATAACTCACAATTTTGACTTTATATCTCGCAATTACAACTTTATATCACTCAATTCTGACTTTATATCTCGCAATTCTGACTTTCCATCTCGCAATTCTGAGAAATAATGTCAGAATTGCGATAAGTCAACTCGCAATTGTGAGATGAAAAGTCGCAATTACCTTTTATATGTTTCATTCTATGGTGGAAACAAGCTTCCATAGTTTACCTACACAGCCACATATTTCCATAAGGTGCAAGTGCTCTTCCCAGAAAATAGAGTTGCTATTGATACTGTAAAACATACTGGTAAGGGAGCATGATTTTATTTTAGTATCAGTATTGGGGTCGAATTACCAGCATTTTTGAGTACTGTTGCACTGTGAAACAAAAAAACAAAACAACAACACCCCCCCCCCCCCCCCCCCCCCCTGACATTTATGCATGCAAATAGCTTATTTAAATGTATATTTACAGATAGTGGACCATTGCTTTCTAACCTTTTCACCTGTCAGGGTTACCATATCCAGAGGACCGTACATGAAACGACCAACCAGGGTCTGGTGCCAGTCCTCGGTCGCAATGACATCATTGACTCTGTGGTTGGCAGTGACATTCTGCAGACAGAAAGTGGAGATTTTAGGTTGTCTCTGCTTTCAATTTTTTTGGTAATAATTTACCACTATAAGAGTAAATGACACTGATAATATGCCATTACTGCCTTGCACCATTATTGACAGATGGGGGAAAAGAGAAAGGGGCAGTTTCATTTGTATGCAGTACAAAGTCCTTCCAAAAGAGGGTGTCACACTCTAATCCTTCCCTTCTTCAATAAATTTCATTTTAATGATAACGCTGTTCACACAGAGCCCAGTGAAGATAAATCCTACAGCCCCTGCTGAGTGTGAAATGTGAAATTAAAGCAAGCAAAAGATAGAACTATGCAAATCCTGAGAATAACTGTCCACAGTCACCTTCATGCCAGCAGAGGAAGCACACAAACATAGAGAGGAAGATAAACACAAGAATCTTTTACTCTGCCGCTCTATAGAGCGAAGGTAAGACTTTGAGACAGTGTCTGAATTCACAAAAGCTTCCCCCATAAGCATGCCTTAAACGTCCCTCTCACATACTGGACCAGCTATTATAGTAAAACTAATACTCTGTGCATGAGACATCGTCTTGATACTTGAATTAGCAAGCCCAACTAAAACATATCAGTTTAAGTTAACATGTCATGTAAACATTGACAACTATAAATCGCCAACTCTCATTGAAAATTAATAACTTAAGGTCATTTGGTCATGTTAGTGTGAATGTCACTTAAAAAAACAAACAAACTACTTGGCACATTAGGATGAGAAGCTAATTACAGTGACTTTTTAAATATTATGCTATCATGTTAGCATGGCATGAGCCCACACAGAGCTGTAACAGGCCAGTAAATAATTAGACCACACAAGCTAATGAGACTGATTGTGCAGATTTGTCATTTAATGAAGCGGTTAAACATTTCCCAGCTTGCAGGCATTTGCATATTGATCAAGTCAGTCAATAAATCATCTTGGCATGGGCCTACACATGATTGCCATTTGATGGGCTATCCAAACAGACACGTACTGGCTGATGCGATGTGCACACACTGCCAATAAGCAGCACACCGTTGCTGGTGACACACCTGAGTGGATCTTCAGACACAAGACTGATCCAACATTGAAGTATGTTGTCAGGTAGGTGTCGACTTTATGCCTCGCAGGTCGTTCACTGAGCCAAAATTATGCTGCATATATACACAAATGCACAAGTGGATAAAGACATTCTCAAAACAGAATCAGGAGAGTCTATCGAAAACAACACGACTGCATAGAAACACCTTTGAAAGGCAAGCAAGAGCTCTGATCAAACTCTATTGAGGCCATCAGCGCATTGAGAAGGGCTCAGCGGGCGGAAGAAATACATGCAATTTCAGATCAAGGTCCTGAGTGATCAAAACACCATTCCCTGTGAAAAGAAAAGGTAGCCGTGATAACACACAGAAGTGTTTCTGTGAGCTATACTTAATTTCAGTGAAGGACTCGGAAGAACTGGTCTATGTTTGGGGGGGGGACTGCACAGGCACCAGTTTAGAAACGCACTATTAGGTAATTGTGTTGATGTGCCTTCGAGCCCTAAATCTAGGTCGACTGTGATGCTTATTTTTGTAAAGCACAGATTTCTGCCCACACACACTGAGCTATTGTGCCGCATTTGAGAATCTCAAAGCATTGGCAGAGAGGGGATATATTTAGTTCTTCAACAATGTCAGGACTCTGCTGAAGTCCACAATTTTACTTGAGTGATATGAGTGTGTGTGTACGACCAGAGCTTGAAATTAGTCAGGGCTTGGGGTGATGTTGGATGCCATTGAAAGGGACATACTGTAAACGCTCTGAATATTCAAATGTAGGGGCCAAAAAAATGTCCCCAATCTAAACACCAATCTATTTCATCAAATCTACATCAGACGTATACCTTACAATCTGACATCGAAACAAGCCAATTATTTTAAATTAATCACTGATATTACAATTCTGCCGCATTGATAAGATGATAAATATTTTTATGTAGGGCTGGCTGTCAAACGATTAATCGCGATTAATCGCAACCCAAAATAAAAGTTTGGGTTTACGTAATATAAGTGGGTGGGCTGTGTATAATTATTTTATATACACACAAATGCATGTATATATTTAAAAATATTTTCATGTATATAGATTTATATATAATTTATATTTTATAAAAATAAAAATATTTTATATATAAATAATATTTTTTTTCTTAAATATACATGCATGTGTGTGTATTTATATATATATATATGCAAAATAATTATACACAGCGCACCCACATATATTATGTAAACACAAACTTTTATTTTGGATGTGACTAATCGTTTGACAGCCCTATTTTTATAGTATTATGTCTGCTAATATTCTAAAAATAAAATATTAAATATAAAGTATATATTGGCAAGAAATGGAAATTTACCCTCTCTATTTTCTAATTGCATTTTGTGAATTGCAACAAGGATCCAACATTTACAGATCAGCCGATAAGCAATATAGTACCAATATCATGCAGTGCAATTTATAACATATTAGCTTCTGAAAATCAATTCTAAGGGTCAATTTTTACCACTTAATAAAGAAAGGACCCTGCTGCAAACAGATACTTCAATCACATTGACATCTAACAGATAGCCAGCCTTACTGAGGAGATTTCATGCACAGGTCTACAATTAATCAAAACAGACACTTATAATAAAGTCATCGTCATCAGCAGCCCTGGGCTAAAGAACAAAGCTTGATGATTGGAGAGCTTCCAGTGCATGCGAGTTTGTCAGCTTGTCGTTTTTGTCAGCATGGCCGTGTTTGTCCTTACCCTAAGTTTGACGTGTGTGCGTCTGCGTAGCCACTTCTCTCTTGGGCTTGAAGGGGAGAAGGGGGCGGAGTCAGAGTTTTCTGTCTCTTGGGCTTTCGCATAGTCACAGTGCATCACCTGTCAATCAATCAGAGTTATTAGCAACCAACCATTACGGTCATCAAGAGGCTGCTCAACCTCTAAGGGAGTGTGAAATTTCTGCGGCACTAGAAACGCCACACAGCAACTGCATTTGTTTTTCAATAGGTAATACGTTTCCTGCTTGCCCTTGGTTGGACAAACATATAATCCCACCCTAAATCTATGCCACTGGTTAAGCCAGATGCAGTAACAGTACTACACATTATACTTTTATATGAAAAATAGTGTGCCTTTAAAACCATTATTTTTTTTCTCTGACTGAAATGAACTTTAATAAATATTAGATTCAAACTTAAATTTGGAATTGTCTTGCCAACTAACTGAAAATATGTCATTGTGCCACGTAGCTTGAAGCGACCATAAATGGATAAAACAAATAATAATTTTCACACTACACAAACCCAAATTCCCAAAGACACACTTCAGGGAGACTTTGCACATAGATAACAACACTATCTGGCGTGTGACACCAAAAAAAAAAAAAAAAAACACTGCAGCTGGAACTCTTGTCAGCTCTATCTCTCTTTCATGCAGGCAAAGACAATTATGAAGGGACTGCATTCAGAAAGATAGATTGGTCTATGATTTGCCTAAATTGACTACTTCCTCTTCACCTATGCTGAGCCATCTTCTTAAGAATGAATTTAATAAGAGGTGCCATTTGCATTTGACACTCTGAAGTGAAGCCTGCAATACGAAGTACATCGGTGATTTGATCTTCAAAAGTCTGAAAGTGAAGGATGTGCTACTTTTATTTGTCTCTCAGCCATAGGTTTGGCTGATATGAATAAAAAAGGCATATTAGAATCAGATACAGCCGTTTGGGTGAATTGAAATATCCAGCACAAAAGACCAAGAGGAAGCAAGGGGACAGACAGAAACTCTGAGAACAGGGTATCTAAAATCTTTCTTATTTCAATCTTGTAATGTACTAATTTGATTTCTCTGGCACGAGGACAGCAATAGTCAGGGAGTTTGAAAAGATATTTACATTTCTTTGACCTTAAAGATGCACGATAACAACAAAAAGGGGCTTGGCTGTAAATTGCTGTGAATGTACCTGTCGCAGAATAAAGGCGACCACGTCGGTTGATTCCCAGTAGGAAGCGTGGAACAGGTGAGGGAGAGCCACTGTGGGAAACGCTGTCAGGACGTCCGGGCAGTACAGAGAATAATCCAACCGCTTAGACCCCCACCATGTGCTGGAGACTATCACACACACATTTTCACAGTTTAGTTCAAAATGTTGGGGTCAGTAAGATTTATTTATGATTTCCCCAATTTTAAATCTGTTTTTATAGATAATGCTCAACAGACACACTCGCCTCTATTGTATTGTTAAAGGAGACGTATGTAAGATTGTGGCCAAAACTGGTACTGCAATCACTTTCAAATTACTGTAGAGTGGTGTATCCCTTCCTGTATCCCCAGACTCGAGGCTGCAGGATCCAATTTTTTTTATCTGACATATTTGTATCTGCAGCTGTGGTAACTAGAGCAGAGCTGGCAACCCGGATGCGGCAACACTACTGACTTTGTGATTGGTAGATCGTGGAGGGTGACGCATCAGACCAAAACACAACATCAGTTCACTTTTTAAATGACAATATCCTGGCTGGACTACTGTTGTCAGGGAAATAAGTATTTGAAATGAACATGATTCCTAATGTCTATTGACATATCAGGGCCATTTTATTATTTGATTATTTGAAATACATTTCTTACATACAGCTCCTTTAAATACTTCTCATAATAGAGAACCAGGTATAAAGCAGTGTAAATAAAACTGCCATATATTGGACTAATAACTGCCACTATGTCCTTTCTCTGCAGCTGAGATACTTCAACTTAAACAGGGTTAAACACTGCGGCAGGTCTTTTGGCAGCATAGCGAGCTCTAACACTGCATTGCTTGGCTGGAGAACAAAAGCATCTCTAATTATGAGGTTTGTGAAGTAAGTAAAGAGTAGGTCTGATGAAAACATAAAAGAGCTTTATCTAAACTTAGTGAGGGTTTAATTTTGTGCCCGAAGCTCGCCCACCCACTGCCCACTCACTGTTGGCGATGGTGGTGCTCAGCCTGCTCTCCAAGCAGCCTGATAACTGGCTGTCCATGCTGGTCAAACTGGACCTGCGGACCTCAACGCCCACCCGCCCACCTGTGCCGTGTTCCGTCTGGAGAGAGGAGGATTGCGAAGTGCCCACCGGAACTGTACTACCGGGAAGGAACACGTCAGGGTAGCTGTTGATGTCGTTGACTGGAGGGAAAACAGATCATGATAGTGAAAGTTCGAAATGTAGACAGATTAGGGTTGGAACGATAACCATTTTGGCTTCGGTACAATATCAGCCCTCTGGTACTAATATCAAATCAATACCTTAGGGAGAACAAACAGCCTTGGGTGACAGATGGAGTGAAACAAAATTAAACTACAAATTAGACAAAGCTGCAATAATAGGTCTCCACATTACTTTTTCATATATACACATACATACATACATATATATATATATATTTTATTTATTTATTATTATTATTATTATTTTTTAAAGACTTATATAAAAAATTAATTGGAAACATTAAAATATTTAAACATGTCTAATGTTATATGTTACAGTATATTAGGATCAGAATGATTCATCAGTTAGGCAAACATTCTTAGAGATTTTCTTTGATTTAATGGAAAGACTGTAAATATGAATTCACATGAATGTGGGTTTGCATGTGTGTGTGAGAAAGACAGAAATAAAGAGAACTGGATTGATTATAGACAACCCCAGAAGAGCCTGTTTATATTGAATTTATAAAACCCTCAGCCACTGCACAACCAAACAACAAAAGCCTCCCTTTCACTCTCAATATAACTCACCATAACGTCAAACTAGGTTTGTGCAAGGGATCTAAATTTCTCCTGACAGAGATCTCTTTTCTCCCCCTTTGACAATACAGAATGACATACAGGCAGAAATTCTTTAAGTAACCGTCCTGGCTAATCTGTCCTTTTATATGCCTGCTGCCTCATGCACACATGGCCTGTTATTTCTGACAGGGGCAAATTGAATCTGTTTTCATTAGTCCAGTAGCCTGCGCAGAAAACATCCCATTATGGCCCCCATTAATGGCGCAAACACATGCATATGTGTGAGCTTGAATATCTGTGTGTGACCTTGGCAGCTGTGTGCCACTGACCACTACAGGTAGTAAAGAGCCCCTCTCTTATGTCATTCTAGCAACTGACATCTCTCTCATTTGCCACTGGCTCACAAATGGCCAGGGCTTCAATTATAACGAAAGTCACTGAAATGTGGGGGGTGGGAATGGTTGGATGTCAGGAGCGTAGGAACAATCCGAAAAGTGAGGGGGAGGACACATTATACATTATATCAGCCTCTTTTCACAAGCATGACTTGGTTGCCACGGACACACTACAATCTTGTCCACCTCTTTGGAAAAGATATAGTAAACAGTTGAATAGTAATCTGTTGTGTTTACACGCTGCTCGCGGTGCCACTGTAGCGATTTTTTTAGCCTTATAACAGGCATTATGAGGTTGACGATGTTTCCTTTTGTTTCCATCCAAAGTTGCGAATTTAAAGGGACACTCCACCCATTTGCGTTAAGCTTTCCATTGTTAGAAACCCAATTATACTATTGAAAGGTCGTGCAGGACTATATAGAGGCTCTATTCAGCCCATCAGGCAATTGTTTAAAGGCATACTCCACTTTTTTTGGATATAGGCTCATTTTACCACTCCCCCAGAGTTAAACAGTTGGGTTTTTACCGTTTTCAAATGTATTCAGCCGATTTTCTGATATTTAGAAGAACATCAGTAACTAGACAGTTTCTGGTCTCATTGATTTCCATAGTAGGAAAAAAATATACTATGGAAGTCAATGAGACCAGAAACTGTCTGGTTACTGATATTCTTCTAAAAATCAGAAACTCGGCTGAATGGATTCAAAAACAGTAAAACTCAACTGTTTAACTCTGGGGGAGTTATAAAATGAGCCTATTTCCAAAAAAAGTGGAGTATCCCTTTAAGCATGTATGGGTTCGAAAAAACAGGTATTTTTAACATGGAATGTTGCGCAATGCACCTTTAATATAAATATATAATATTTTCCTGCTGGTGGAAATCTTACAAAAAAGGAGATGGGACGAGTTATAATGATTGCAACAACCCTGGTAATAGGGGTCAGGAAAAGGGGAAACAGAGGGCTAGGAGATGAGCAGGATGGAGGGCTGGTGGACAGGGAGCACAATCCTGAGGCTGTGTGTGAATTCTAAACAGGGGCAGCCCTATCAGTGCTGGTCATCGGAACGAGCTCCTACCATTTTATTGCTTTCCAGTTATGCTGACATCTCTGAGAGGTGGGCTAAGGCGTGTTCAGAATGTGCTTATGCCCGCTCCAACCATAGCCAGCCACAAATCTGCAAAGCTCCAGAGAGCCATGCGCTCTGCTCTCCTATCCTATCTAGGTATGTTTTTGTGGAGTTAACCCCTACAGTCTTTCAGTTTGACCTTTTCCAAGGAGTTTTTGCAGGGCGCAGGTTGCATGGCTGCTCTGCTTAATTTCTCATGTCACTAAAGGCCCCAGTGCCAGACGCAGAATACAAATTCACGGGAGCTCTCTCTTCAGAAAGCGTGGACTGGAATCAGACAGCACCATTACACCAATCCTGGATGAATACAGGAAACATGACTGCTCTTTATGCAGACAGGAGGAAAGGACAGGGAGACTGATTGCATTTACGATACAGTTCATTAGCGTTACCAAAGCTATCTATGTATGTGAGCGATGGGCCCTTTACAACAATCCTACTCAGTCTTACCAAGATGAAGCATGCATATAGCAAACATATTCTGTTGTGATAACGACACTGTTGAAAACATTTAAGAGAGAGATTTGCTTGACAAATGAACAAACACTTGACTTGTGTGCAGCAAGAGTACACAGATGCAGTGCTAATACATCAAAGAGGATAACCAAAAATATATAATTAAATAGCAACTTCCATGTCCATGAGTCATCCATTCGATTATAGTTGACAAGTGAGACATGAGCAACAGAGAGAGTACGAGATAGGGGATAAATGTAGGGGACAGAGAGTGAAACTGATTCTGTGAAAGTGACAGTGCTCCAGAATGTGACCAAAATGGTTGCAAGTGCAAAACAAAATATAAATGCTATTCAAAATTACAGGTATATTTTAATACCATCAATGGCAACAACGCTTAAATTGATCAAAAATGACTTTTACAGCATCGCAAAAAATATATTATTTCGAATAAATTCTATTCTTTAGAAATTCTATTCTTTACATTCTATAACTTTCTACCCAAAGAATCCTGAAATTTATGTTTCTATACAATGTGACATATTTTCACTGTAAAAAAAAAACATTGTTGGTTTAACTTTAAAAATTAAGTAACCTGGTTGCCTTAAAATTTTAAGTTGATTGAACTGGAAAAAGTGAGTTAATACAATTAAGGAGATCATCAGAAACTCAAAATAATAAGTTATCTGAACTAAATAAATTATTTAAGTTGATTTGACAAAAGAAAAAATGTTGTGATAACAAATCTTGAAAATATGAGGAGGTATGTGATTTTTTTTTCCTATTCTGCATCATTCTGTTCTATTTGGCTTAAATTACCAAACACAGTGGACCCGAGATATCTGAATTGCAATTTTTTAATGAATCAATAAATCACAGAAGATTCTAATAGTTATTGCTTTGATTCAATCTAACAACTCACCAAATCACCGACACCGACTTAAAGATACACAATTGTATTATTTTGAATTAAAATGGCAAGCATATGTTTGGTACAATCTCTTACATCCCTTTCTCACAAAACATGTCGGTGATTTCAGGTTAAACAGCAATACACTATACACCAGATGTGCACAACTCATCCCATCTCTTTTTTGTTTTCAAATATGCCTTAAGGACTTGATTAGCAAGTGCGTTTAATTAGGGTTTAAACTAAACTCTGCAAGGCTGTGAGTTTTTCACCCCTGGTATTCACTTGAAGAACACTAATACACACTATACGTTTAATGAACTGTAGTGCATAAAAAGGAATTGTATATGCACTTCAGTCAGAGCAAGAACGCACTTCCGAATATCCATCTATATTGACTGATTATATAATATTTAAAACACTTTAGGAGCCAGTTTTAGTCTGGAACCCTGGCTGAAGGTCAGAGACATGATGGTAAGGGTGCATCACTTAACTTTTAGACAGGAAAAAATGCACACATACACTAGAGCGCAATAAGAAAGGTCAATTGAGTGAGAGGTCTTGCTCAAAATACAAGCTTATTGGACTTGAAAGTAATCGGGCGACTCAGAGAAGATTGAAGACTGAGACACGGCAGGATACAGCATTTACTGTGCTGTAGAATAACACAAGAGAGACCTTTGAGATGAGGCCGAGGTGGTGTATGAGCTTTGGGCATGAGGGGCTGAAGGCAATATGGAGAGGAATACAGAGTTCAGTGGAAAGAATCATGCTGCTCTTCAGCGTAATGAGAAAAAGAACTCTGTGATGTTGCTCCACATACGGCTTTAGAAACTCACTCCCCAGTTTTCAACTACTTGAAATGAATGGCTGCGGATTTTCCGGCCGCCAAATGAAATAAAATCAATCCAAATGCACAGGAACAGCATCAACAGGAAAACAGATATATATAAGATACATTTCTTACATTAAAGGCCCGCTGAGTAAATCTGTTATGATTCATAATGAAAGAACCTTACACATGGGAGGCCGTTCCAGAGATACTCCATTAGGATGGCAATTATTAACCACTGCATTAAAACAGAGCATGTGTGAGTGGTGTGTGAGTGCATGCATTAAATTAGACACATCCACGCCTCAGTATCTAACAAATATTGTGACATTCTTCGTCTATGATCAGCAGAGTGAGACTTGATATAATTAAAAGTCAGTGTCACATTTCCTGTGAGAAACAGACTCCTTCCTCTAAATGGCTGATGCCTCTCTCTGTTGCATTGTGCTGATGAGAGTTATAATCCCTTTTTTTCAGGAAGATTGCACAGCTAATACCGTTTATATATTTGCTTTCCTGTCAAAAGATCTTTAAAACGGCTTATTTACACAACAAATTAGGAGTAGATTTTTTTGTTTCTCGAGGATATCTTCAAAATTTTCAGATCTTTACTTTTCATTATGTTAAATCAATGTTCTCATCTAAGCATGTTTACTTTTGTTGACTGTGTTTGTTTCAGTTCGTTTCGCTTCACTTTAGTTCTCCGTTTACTTTGTTACTTCTAGTTCTAGGCCTAGTCTAGAATATAGGATGAGCCTAAAATGGATGACATACACCAATTAAGTATGTCTGCAAAGCAGGATAAAATATGCTCTAAATAAATCAGGACCTCATTACAGGGCGAGACACCAGCCTGCAGAACTTGGTAAAGCTCCAGGGAATCTGACACAGAGTAAAATAACGTAAGGCACAGCTTTTCTCAGGTTAGCGGTTATCTGTCACCAGAAAAATTCAGAGAAAAAGACTGTAGATTCTTCCCAAGAAAACATTGTTAACGAACGAACAAGAATCGTTCCTCAAAATAGCACATAATGTGGCAGCCCAAGATAAGCGCATTGCTGTGACAAACTAATTATGAAACATAATGAAAGGAACAAATGAGTGAATATCGTGCTTTATTTGTGCATGTGGTTTAGTGGTGAACAGTTTAATTGATTCTCAACAGGATATCTCACTAACCGATAAGGGTGGAGCGGCCGTCTCCCAGAGGGTAGCGCTGGTAGCGAGGCACAGGGAACGGAGGCAGTTTGTGGAATTCGGAGTGTAGCAAGGGCTCCAGTCTAGAGGCCGACGGGTCAGAGGGATAAAACAGGTTGAAGATCTGCGAACATGCGGGCCGGAGCTGAGACACTGCAGGATAAAAAGAAAGGATAGAAATGACTGACTTAATTGTAAATATGACTGAGGAGGAGGAAAATCTAATGGGTATGCCTGCCATTGTATCAGGAGGACAATGTGTTCTGGTCATTAATAGGAGAATTTCTACACCAACCCTGGACAGCGGGAAGCACGGTGCGTCTCATGGCTAGCACCAATCCAAGAGGACAGCCCAGCAGAAAACAATCCGACACCTCAAAGTCAAAGCGACCTGGATTCAACATTATACTGGTTCTGCTGCTTGGTCTCAGGTCTGTTCCATCCTGTATCAAACTGAATACACATATACAAATAAATAGATGAGATTTAGAATAGAAAAGGTACACCACAGAGTTTTTGCCTTTGGACGACTCTGGGAGTTGTTTAACTCAAACAAATCTCAATACACAGTTGTGCTCACGAATAGTGTACTTGCTATTAAGGGTTGCTGTTGTCTGTTGTCAAAACCTGGTTCTGGCTTCGGCAAATCCAACCATTTTTTCTTAATCAAAATGTCTGAACCAGTTTTCTTTGAAAATGAAAAGAAAAAGAAATGCAAGTCCTGATTCAAAATTGTATCTAACCCTAATGGATTACAGAAAGAATCTTTCTGTTAGACCATCAACAAATATTTCCTCACTGCCCTTTCAAATCTCCCCTTATCATCACTCTAAAATTGATGACAGAAAACCTCTTAAAGACTTTGAGTGGCTATCTCACCTCAGACTGAGTGTGAAAAGAATGGGGTGTACAGGGCCCCGGGGACAGATGATTGTGAGTGAAATGTAGTAGAGCTGAGGGGTGTGAATGAGCTAAGTGATAAGTCTCCCTCAGGTCCAGTGCTATCAGTCCTGGGTGAGACCGTTATTTCTCTAGACGGCCCTATAGTGACTGCACAAAGCCCAGGATATAAAAAACTATGGCAAGATAACTTGCAATTCAAGGGCTAGTAGTGAGAAGGTTGGTAGATCAATCATCACTATCAAACACTAGGCCAGCCAGCACCATGATGCCCTGAAGCAACATTTTTATTGTGTTATTGTTTATTTTTGCATATCAATATGTATTTTCTAGATGTCAAATTTTGATCAAAATATTTAAACATACATACAAATATGCAAAAATAGGTCGCACATACAGTGTATCATGTCACATTTGACAAAAGATTAAGCATGGATTATCAAATGCGGCACTTCTCCCAAAATGACACCTGTGGGGTAAAGTGTGCCAGATGCTTCCACATAAGTTTTGTGGAAGTTGCTTAACTAATTGTGATAGAAAGCTTTGCACCCAGGAAATATGAAGTAAAAAACAGGTTGAAACTTGTGATTAAATTTAATTTATTCTTCACTGACTTAATTTATCCCTTGACATGACACAGCTTAACCCTAACTCTTAATTTGATATTTAATTGTATGCACAATGACATTACAAGTTGTTAGCTCTAATTGAGGGTAAAAACACGAACTGCTAATGTTTTAGGAACCATTTTAATAAAAAGACCTGGACTGAAGGTTTGTGACAACAACAGTGCTGAGAAATCTCTCTTGACACATCAATACCCTAAATAGGATCATTTAGAAGATAAACAGTTGGATGTTTGGACCTTTGCCGCCGTGCCATTGAGCAACATCTATTGAAAAGGCATCGTTCAGTCTGCGCCTCATTCTCTCATACAGTACTTGCACACTGACTGCAGCTGTGACTATTAATAGCACTGCAGCACGCAACATGCCATCGAGCAGCCAATATTGATAAACAGAAATGGGAAAAAGAGTGACACATTTATGGATGGCTTGGCCAGGGGGACACATCTGGGGAATCTTGTTCCGATTTCTTCTTACCAGAAAATAAGTACATTCATTGATAATCCAAAAAATAGAGAAAGACTAATCTAATCTGCCCCAAAAAGAATTTCCTTTCCTTCTCTTCTGCCTTTGTTTGAACAAAAACATAGTCCCACCGGAAACTCACTATTGGTTAGATCAATGGTAACATGTCAGACTACTCCAAAAAACAAGAGCAATGGTGAAAATGCCTCTTCAGGGATTGTCTCTGCATGGAGAAAATATTGTAAGAGAAACACTCACTTACAGCCTCATAAAACAGCCTTTGGTCTCTGTTGTTGTATGCTGTACCTGCTGAGGAATGAGTGGTGCTGGCTGACAGAAGAGTCTCCATCAAACGAGTCGCTCTGTTTGCGGCTGAGTGGAGTTTTCCTGTTGCGGGTCTCAATGGGGGCAGATAGGTCGATGTTGCTCCTGCTAAGACGTTTGCTGGAGCTCAGGCTCGGACTGACCTCAGGGTTATCCTGAATGTGTGGAAAAAGTGAGACAGCAGGTTGAATAGAGTCATTGTTTATATAATTGTGAAAATAATATAAGTGAGTGCGTAAGTAGAATGTCAAATAAAGTTTGCCTGGTGTGACAGTTGGTCTATGCTCCCTGAAGATCACAGAAATGTGATCGAAAAACCCACAGGAATTTGCTCAGAAGTTGCTTCTTCACAGCTCAGAGGACTAAAGAGAACTCTTGGTGACTTTGTCTCAGAGCGCTCAGAGATAGGAATAGACACTAATGAGACAACTGTCGACATTTAGAGTTAAAGCTATAAAATAAATGTGGACAAAATAACTTGGATTATTTTGCTATGAATTTTAATGAGCCATTTTGGATATTGAGATATTAAAAATGCAGGCTTTGACATCTTGGCATATCTGAACAGATTCATCAAAAATATTTCATCAAAAATATGATGTATGAAAATATGATTTCATCAAAAATATCTTAATTTGTGTTCCGAAGATGAACGAAAGTCTTACGGGGTTGGAACGACATGAAGGTAATTACTAAAAGAATTTTCATATTTGGGTGAACTAACACTTTTAAGCAAATGACTCTAAGAGTCTAAGAGTCTAAGAGATCTCAATTTTAGGGATGCAAAATATATCAGTATACCAGATTTGTACGTTTTCGGTATCAGTCGATACTGGACATTTTCATAGAGTATATATATGCCAACAGTCCATTCCCACTAAAAGTGATTTTTTACAAGAACCACAATAAGACAAGAAAGAAAAGAATGAAAGAAGTTAGAGATGTGTTTGAAAATGTAATGATTCAGTGTTAGCTGCAGAACAGTTTTTCCTCTTTGTCGCCATATCTCTGTTCGAAATCTGCAACTGAAGAATTTTCAACTTTACGTGAGTTGTACCTCGGCCCGGCACAGCGCAGATGAATCCAATGTTTTGAGGAGAATGTGGAGCTGTCAGTCACCACGCCGGTGCGGGTACTGTCATTCAGAATCCCAAATTACACTTTTTGGAAGTATGAACAACGTAAGAATTTTCACCCTAAAATGTCACCTGAACAAGTAAGTAGCATCCACTTTTGTTTTTCTGACCAACTGAAAAAAGCATTGCAGTATATCGCGCTGATCAAATCTAACGATCGATTATCGTATCCCGTCAAACCGTGCAAATTATACTTTGTTCTCAAATTGTTAATATTAACATCAGCAATGCGTGACTACAAAGTTTTCACATGGGCCTGGGAGTCTCTTTTTCCAAACTCTCAATCCAATCTCTTTTGCATTTTACAATGGGTGAATCTAGTTGTCACTGGTGATTGTCGTTTGAACCTTTCTGGATCCGCCATCAAATTAATAAGTTTAATTATATCAAGTGCTGTGAGAAAAGGCTATAAATCTCCACCTCCAACATCCTCACTCGCAATTTAGCTTATACTAGCCGAGACTCCTTCTTTATGTGTACAAATTTGACGTAATGACACAAAGACCTGCTCGAATTTCCCGCGGAAATCCACCAGTATCAACTAAAAACATCGAACTAAGGCAAGCAGATAGTTTTGAACACTGGCTGGTTATGTATTTGCTCAAAAAATTATTTTGGATCATTTTTAACCCCCAAAAAGTTATGGATTGGAGCTTTAAGAACATACCTTTAAGCTCTCTGTGCTGTTATGTCGGCTGCTGTGTCGTGGGCTGTTGCTGAAACAGAGAGCGTCGAAACACAGCACACCTCCCACACAGTCACCCAACAAACACACCTGTATAAAATACACACAAATTAATTCAGCCAGAATCAGGGCAGCGTTATTGCATGCAATCAACACCGTCAGGCAAATCTCAGGATTGCATAATAACACCACTCAATCTACAGTGCAGCCTGACAGTAAATAACACGTTTAATTAATTGCACAGAAATAACACAGCAGCAACTCTAGCGCTTCCCTATTTGATGTAGATGAGCACAAATAATGTATAGATGCTCCAAAAACAAACAAATCCACAGGTCTAATTATCAGTGTCAGCAACAGACAAGTTTGCGCCACGCTGTAAATGAACTACACGGCTATGGCTATGTCAAAAAGCACACCAATTGTTCAGCAAAACATGAGGGCTAATGCTATTTGAATAGTCCGGCTCCCTAGAGAGTCAACACATGACACACAGATCATAAACTGCGGTCACCACTTTAGAAAATCATTGTGCCTCCTAAATTGACAGGAGTGTGTTATTGTATTAATCATGTGAGATTATGGAGTAAGATGAGTGGAAAGACCCCCTCCTTTTTGTCGGTTTTGAATGACTCATCACTGATGAGTCACTATCCCTGCCACAGACCCACACACCCATCCCACTGCTGCTCCAGACAGCATTTGCCTTCCTAATACTGATCTGGGACTGACTTCATCTGCCTGTTTGGCCCAATCTCGATTGTTGAGATGCAACAGGGTTGAGATGCGATCACATACAGTCACTTTTACCATTGCCTTGGTTTCAGAAGTATTATTTACATGAATTTTTCCTATAGGTTATATTTAACAGGTTTAATGAGGGAAATAATTAATTTAAAGTGGTTGATTATATGAATAATACACAATACATTTTAGGTTTATAGAAAAATATGCATATACAAACAATTAAGTATTTTGAGAGAGTAGCTGTTAAACTGTTAAACAAAATTCTGATAGTAAGTTGAAATTGGGTTTTGCATGAGGATGGAAAAGTTTTCACCCATGCATGTTTCACTCATGTTCAATTTATCACACAAATTTGCCACACTGACCAACAGAAAGCTGCTTGGTTCGAAAGGGACTTCTGTATGAGAGATACTTTATGCATGGACCTTTTGCCCATGGCTAATAAGATCGCAACTTAATATTGTTGGACGCTCCTGAACTCACCTGCCCTGTGAACCCCATTCCCTCTGGAGACTGCAGAAAGCTGTGGTACACCTGGTTGGCCCGGGAAATCACCGTCGCGATGGCATCTTGGTATTGTGGAGCAGCTATGGCGAGCAGTGGTAAAGCGGCCAGAGGTAGATGGTCTACACTGCTAGACACGCAACTCTCATCGTAGCTATAAGGGTTCAGACTGTGGAAGAGAAAAGCATGTTAGAGTTCATACTGATGGCCATGTGACAAAGCAACTGACACAAAACATTTTTGTTTTGCTACTTTTCTGAACATTAAAAGATTTAGTTCCCAAAACACTACAGCAGCAAGTTTAATAATGGCAAAAATCCATATTAAAGGGATACTCCACTTTTTTTGGGGGGAAATAGGCTCATTTTACAACTCCCCCAGAGTTAAACAGTTGAGTTTTTTTCCATTTTCGAATCCTTTCAGCCGATTTTCTGATATTTAGAAGAATATCAGTAACCAGACAGTTTCTGGTCTCACTGACTTCCATGGAAAACCCAACTGTTTGACTCTGGGGGAGTGGTAAAATGAGCCTATTTCCAAAAAAAGTGGAGTATCCCTTTAACATAGTAGCCAGATTCTAGCTGGCCTAAACCAGACATTAGCTAATCCAAGCTGGTCATAAGTTGGTACAAGTTGGACATTAGAATAACCAGCTACTAAGTTACAAAAAACTGTTAGTAGTAAGATCAACTTATAGCTCGTTTGTTGTTAGTCCAAGATGTATACCAGCTAACAACTAGCTCAGACGAGCTAATAACCAACTTGGAGGAGATAATGACAAGCTCAGACTAGTTGATGACCAGTTTTGACTAGCTAATGACCATCTAAGACAAGCTGGAATAGCTCACACTACCTAATTACCAGCTTTGACCAGACCAGCTTAGACAAGCTGATAAACAGTTGTACCAGATAATGAGCAGCTTGAACTAGCTAATAACCATTTTAGACCAGCTGAAGACCAGTTTTGACTGCCTACAAACGGATTACCATGTTCCAATATACTGCTAACCGCAAAGAAGTTGGATTTTCAGCCCAGATGATTAAAAGCGTGACTCAGATCAGAGAGATGACGATGATGCAACTCGACAAGAGGAATTACAGAGCTTGTCCAAGTACCACTGAGCAAGCCGAGGTACTTTATCATGCTGCACTGCATGCGTCTGCATGAGCCCACAGCATAAAAAAGAGAAAAGTGAACGATCGCCCTGACCCAACGTTGTCACCTTGAACAGCTGTGCTAACCCCAGAGCCATTGATCAAGCACAGCGATTAGTGACCTGAAGGCTCTGACAGAGAGACACAGCAGTCCTGGGGCAAGAGCTCCAAAATACCTGTACCTATTTGAGGAGAAACACCAATCAGTGGTCTAAGTTGTCAAAACTTGCAAATATGGCTTTATCTGGTTTGACAAACTGCCCTTTAGTTAAAACAATTCTAGTTAGAATTTTAAATCTTTTAATTCAAATTCAAATTGGAATTCTCGATTCTGTTTGCTACCTCAATTCAAAATCTATTCAAGTACTGATTTGAAATTTAACATGCACTCTCAATTCTAATCTGACTGGTGCCAAACCCTGGCAACAAAATGGCAGTGATGTGCAGAGCGAATATATGAAACTTCCCAAGTGTGTAGTTGTGATAGGCTGTTGCTTGGCGAAGTGTGGCACAGGCTATTTGTGATAAATGACTGTTGAAGGTGATGCCTCCAAGTGGAAATGAACAAGTCCCAAATGGATCTGTCTGCTCGAGAACTGAAATAGTAGTCAAGCTCATTTTATCATCCTGTTGTCTGGGGCAAACTATGTAGCTGAAGAAAGACACAGAGGAGTCACTTCTCTGATTATAATGATAACCCATGAAGCTCATTTTAATCAGTCTTCGGGTAACATTGCCCAATGGTCCAGAAAAGCAGGTCTATTTACAGAGAAAGTCTGCTTCTCCTTTGTCCCTCTCTTATGATCTTCTTGTAGTATTCTTCTGATAACATGCAGAAATTTCCTCCAAACTCTGCTCTGGCTACTGATCTTTACCCTGACTCCTTACAAGGCTAGGCTAATGCGCTATGAACAGTAGTCCCTGTCATGTTTACATGAACTCTCCTAGCTAGAGAAGGACACAGCCATTACAGTAACAAGGCTGCAGACCAGGGGCCAGCCCTATTAGACATGCTCCACAGCAGGAGAGGAGCACCTCCAAACCACTCAGTATGCCCCCTAACCAAATTTATTATTTATTTACACAGTCTTTAATTAATATTAGGTCCGTGCTACTGTAGCAGCTGGCATTGTTGCTGAGGTGCTGTTTTACCTCACTAATAAGAATACGCCAGGCTGGGTAATGAAGTGTTTACTTTCAATACGTTGCTCTCAAGTGTAGCTATAGGCTGTCCATCACAAACGGCTGTAGTAAGACAGAATAACAATAATAATAAACTTTAAAAACAAATGTTCGGCCCTGTTTTAACAAACTACTGTAAAACGTAAGTGTCAAGCGCAAATCGAAGAAGAAAGAAGAAACGAAGAAACTTTGTGGGCGGATCTCAACACTGTTGCTATTTACCCGATGGGATAATGACTCTTGGGGAAATCTGAAAGGGGACCGGGGTTGGTCTGAAGTAACTTCATTATTCATGGGTGTGGTTTGGGTGTAACGGGAAACCAACCAATAAGAGCGTCATATCACATTCCCTTAAAGAGAATGATGAACGAGGTGCGCTTGTTCCATGGCGCAATACTATTATAACAGCGCATTTTCATTCCCTAGTTTGCCGGCGTGCGTCTGTGGAGGGAAAAGTCCGCTTTGCACGGGTGCAAAATACGATTGATACATGTGTCCTGTACAAAATCAAGTGCAAGATAGGGCCCCATGTAACAAAATGTAATATAAAGAAAACACTAGGCCTGTGCTGAACTAACATGATACAGCAATATTATGTAATAAATCAATATACATTTTAAAAAATTATTAAAATAGAAAATATTTTTACTGTTTTTATAAATAGAGCTTTGTTGAGCATAATAAATTTCTTTTCTTGAAAACAAATAAATCTTACTCCACTCATATTTGAATGGTACTGTAGTTTATTTCAAGTCTACCATATAAAATCATAGTCATTAATATTTTAACTATATTACTATACTAAATCAATAACACAAGCATTTATCCATCCATCTAACATCTTACTAATCCTAAAACCCCCTCATTAAAGATGTTGGTAAAACTGACACAGCAGACGTGACCCCTGTTCTTTCAAAGACAAAACCTTCCAAGCCTACTCAGAACAAATGAAGACCCCTATACTCCCCGCTAGCCTGCTCCACAGGCGATGGCTTCTGGGTCTCAAAATAACCCAGCTCCAGCTGAGGAGGGTGAGAGGAAGGAGTTGTGATCAATAACCAACCTTTAGACTGCCAAAAAACCTCTTGAAAATGCACAAGTGGGAGCTAAAATCTAACCAGACATTCACAAACACTGCTGCAAGTAAGAAAGTGATCTGAAGATCTAATTTGCAGGGGAGTCATAAGTCTCATTTATGTTTATAAAGCATTAGCTCTCATTAATGTGATCTTTCTTCCGCCCATTAGGGCCAATAGGGCTCAGATAAAAGATATCTTTCAAGCAACATAAGATTGTTAAATAGTAAATATTTCCTCTTCCTTTCCATGATGTTAGGGACCTACCAAGATGCATCGGACACAAATAAATTCATTAGAAAACAAAAATAGCTTTAAATTAGTAAAATACTGTCCTACCAGTAAACTAAAATTAATAAGCAATACCAACAACATGCCTGCTTTGTGATGCAGCTTTTATGCAATAAAGTAAATATAGTTACTAACATTTTAGACACATTGTTGCACTGTATAAAACTTGAAAAAAGTTGAAATGACTGATTTTTACTGTGTTGGTTCACCAAAAATTCCACACTGTTAAAATCTCGTGCGACAAAAAAAAAAATCTTGGTACTCATTTACACAATTTTTTTTTTTTTTGTTGACTCAACTTTTGTAAATAGCAGTAATACAAACTGAAAATAAGCTGTCTGTAACATACAAAAAAGGAAAAAAAAAAGTTATGTTTTCTGCATAAATGCAACTATTCTGTAACAAATCTCTTGTAGTTGAACCAGTTAAACATTTTTGTCTATTAGAAACAGAAGTTCTTATTAAGAATAAACAGGTTCAGATAGCTTTTTTAATATTTGGTCACCATTGTGGTGATGAGCGTTTCCTTGAGTTTGACACACACATACCTCAAGAATCAGCATATGAATCACAACAATGACATGTTTCATGCCACAATTTATTTTATTAATATTTTACCAGCAAAACTTCCTTGCAGCAGATCAGACCTTCTGAATTCATATTTTAAAATGCATTGTGGATTTTTTTCATAGTATTAAAATCATGGCTCCCAGTGCAGCATGCATTGCAGCATGAAGCATGTCACCATTGTTGAGATTCATATGCTGATTCTTGCATATGAATGTGTGTCAAAAAAAATCCATAATGTATTTTAAAATATGAATTCAGAATGTCTGATCTGCTGCAAGCAAGTTTTGCTAGTAAAATATTAATAAAATAAATAACTTGTTTAGAAAAAAAATTAGGGATTTATTCTAGTTTATGAGGTTTATGATCTTGGTTTCTTTCTTATAACAAGTTTTTTTTAACACAAGACCAAGTGTTTTTTAAGACACAAAAACCACAAACTCACATAAAAAGCCAAACTGACCAACCAAATAAAACGTTATCACCAAAATGGTGATGACCAAATGATTTTCAATAAAAAAATTCAAATAGACAAAAAGTGTTGAACTGGCTCAACTGCAAAAGCTTTGTTACAGAATAGTTGACCTGACCTCTGACCTCTCCAGAAAACAAATAATGTCAAGTTGACTCAACTAAATATTTTGTGTGTGTGTGTGTGTGTGTGTGTCACAGACAGCTTATTTTCAGTTCATATAACTGTTATTTACAAAAGTTGAGTCAACAAGAAAAAGCAAATTAGCACTTCACTCATACATAAATTAATTTGTTGAGTGAGTAATGACTCACTAATTTCTGAATGAATCATGTTACAACAAACTGGTTGAGTGAATGATTCAATAATTCACTTGTTGATAAACGAATCAAAGTTTTTGAACTAATCAGTTGAGTGAATAATTCAATGACTCTCTCGTGCCTGAATGAATCAGCATCTTTGAATGAATCTGTTGATCACCGACATTCACTTGTCGCCACCTACTGATGCAGCCCTGTAAAAGCCAATCAAATCTCCACCACTAATGCACCGACTGTTTTAAAATCAAGGACCAGATAATAAAATGGATCAATAATAAAATATTTAAAGTTGCAAAGATTCACGCCTGAGACTAACGAGGAGTTACAGGTTGTAAACCAAAGCAGATGAGGAATACGGAGCAGACTTGCCCCAACAACGCTCAGGTGTTGCTGCCCTCGAGAGACGAATCAGTGTACATCTCCTACCTATCTGAGCTGTGACAGAGCCCCAAATTGTTTTACTCCAGGAATCACGTATTGAATTGACTTGCACACTGTGCTTTGGAGAGAGAAAATCAATGTGGAAGCTTTTTTTTGCTAATTGGAAATCCTGTGTGTAGACGGCAAACACAAAACTCCATAACATTCCGCCCCTCCTTTGCTAATGCATGTTTGAGTGTTTTCTGTGTGTAAGACGCTGCTTCACAAACACACACACACACACAAACACAATGTAAAACCACATCTGTAAGCATACCTCATTAGGAGAGGGAACTCATTATCAGCCATGATGGCTTGGCAGGACCATTCCCAAAGCTCTTAAACTGAGAACATACATGCATGGCAGGTCTACTGACAGAAGATGTGTGCGCTATAAAAGGGGCTCTAAACATGGCAGTGAACCGTTAACGACTGGACTGTCTGTCAATGGGGAGAGAGCAGTGAGCAGTGGGTGATTCTCACAAAAACATGCCAAGGTCATATTTTAACCCAAAACCAAAAAAAAAAAAAGCATTTTCAATGACAATTTATAAAATGTACATTTTTAGGACCATTATGTTTTTCACACCAATCATTACAAATTATAACTGAAATGTTTTACTTTAGTGTTCCTGTGCAATTCTCAATATTCTGAATGGTGATTCTCCATAGATTCTATTGACTATAATACAGAACTTTTTAAAATCATCACTTATTATAAATGTATTATTAATTTATTATTAATAATAATAATAATTCATCACATTTATATAGCGCCTTTCTGGACACTCAAAGCGCTTCACATAGCGAGGGGAATCTCCTCAACCACCACCAATGTGCAGCATCCACCTGGATGATTCGACGGCTGCCATAGTGCGCCAGAACGCTCACCACACACCAGCTACTGGTGGAGAGGAGACAGTGATGAAGCCAATTGGTATATATGGGGATGATTAGGAGGCCATGATGGACAGAGGCCACTGGGCAAATTTGGCCAGGATGCCGGGGTTACACCCCTACTCTTTCGAAAGACATCCTGGGATTTTTAATGACCACGGAGAGTCAGGACCTCGGTTTAACGTCTCATCCGAAGGACGGGTATTATTTAAATAAATAATAATTTATTATCATTCATTTATTTAAATGGAAAAAAAATATATAGTACAATAAACAGAGCAATTCCAAGAGGGTCCTCTCACCATCGGTGCTTGGACCCTAAATATATGCTATAAAGTATAAATTAGGGCTGAAACAATAAAAAAATATATAAAACGAGTAATAATCAATAATCAATGAAAATACTATCAAATAAAAACTTTTCACAGGAAAAAAAAAAGAAAAAATATTATTAAATAAATATACTTTCATATGGGCGAACCATCGGACACCGGTATGTTTTCAAATATTATAAAAAAAAGAAGATCAATAGACAAAACTAGCAGATCAAATAGATTAGATATTCATATGTATGTTGGTGTAATTCACAAACTGCAAGAATAACGTCAACTGCAAAAAAAGAAAATTGTTTTCGACAGGTTTTGTTAGATTCACCCCATTGTTTAGTCCTCGCTGCTGCTGTCCAACAGACAAGACCCAGCAGGAGATAAAATCAGCCACATGTCTCTTCCTGGAGCAACAGAGCCTACTGATGTTGTTTTGGCTGATCTCGAGCTAAGTAACAGTGTAAAACTGAGCGCCTAATGCCTTCATTAAAGGCATGTAGGAAGGAAAAAGGAAGTCGTGCTGATGAAAAGAAAACCCTATTGTATGATTCTGAAACATGTATAAATGTGTGTTTATGTGTATTCTGTATCCAGGGAACACAATTATGACCGGCAACAATTACTACTGTCTCTCTCTGCAGGCTGTTGTTCTATATTATATCACTTTTATTATTTACCCTGTCTCAGTAATGGACAAATGCAGACAGTATAAAACTGGTTATGCTTTCTGCATCTGTCCATTTGTCCTTTGCCCAGGTTGGTTAATACTCCAGCACTGAACCATAAAATCACAAGCATAAGAGCAAATGCAGTTTGTATGTCAGTCACTCATGAACAGGGTTTATCATGTTAATCTCCACGGTACCCCAGTGATTGACATTTTTTTATTAAACTGTGTGCGCCATGGGAGCAGGCAGAGATTGTGATCATGTGATCAAAGATCCTCTTCTGCTCTGTTTGTTCCAACTCTATGGAGCTCCTCCATTTTCATTGCTTCACACAGGTGATGACAAAGGCTGACATAAAAGGCCTAAAGCTATAGAAGAAATAACTCAGAAGGGCCCTGAGCCACCGAGGCCTTGAAGCGAAGGATCCACTTTCACGGCTTAAAAGGGACTCTATTCGTTTTAAAGACTGATTCTCACAGAAAGTATTAGCGTTATATGTTGACTTGGGGCTGTTTTCTAATTCTTATTCGCTTCATCCCTTATGAATGAACAGCGGCAGAGACGGCCGACAAAAAATCCTTACGTCCCCTCCCAAGCAAACAAAAATCACGCTAAGCCTAAGCTTTGTATCTTATTTGAACTCTTATTCCACCTGCATGAGATGAACAGAGGCTGAGGAAAAGGCAATGCAAATTAATATGAATTATTATGAACTCTCCCTAACCTAGGGAATTGTTTTCAGGACTTTTCAGAGGGAAAATCGAAAGTAAAATATAAACTTTATAATTTAAAACACTGCATTCCCTTCTGGAATTTTCAGAGTGAAAATGAACAATTAATAACAGCATTGGCCATAAGGATGGTGAATTTACATAGCAATACACTGATCGCATTTTTTTTTTTTTTGAAAGATTTATACTTTTATAATTCAGCAAATTGTGACGGTACAGACTTTTATAATATTTTCATCATATTGAACTAAATAGCATTGATTCGTTTTATGTACATTTTCTCACCTAACTAGGTACTTGGAACACTCGCGTCTCTGTCGAGTCGAATTTAGTCGCGGACGTGGAGCTTGCGGCATCTCGAAAGATTTTGATCTTCGTACTAGTACTCGTTTTCTCTCAAAGTCTGCTTGCCATTGTCCAAAATGTTTGAACAAACAACAACAGCGTGAGCGTCCCGCTAAGCATAAGCCAATCGTCCATGTCTGTATGGCAGTACGATCGGTAACCGAGGATAACGCGGATATGACGTCATTGACTGGCGACTCCTAACCCCTGCTGACACATCCCACTTCCTTAGTTAAAATCGCAATTTTATCACGATTTACAAATAGTTGGAAACATGGGGATATTCTAAGTAATCAATTAAACAAAATATGTAACATTGGCCTAGTGGTTATTAAATATTTTACTGCAAAAATCCTACATATTGTAGCTTAAAGCAGTTATTTTAAATTGTAATTTGCTATATTAACGTTTTTACTGTAAATGCAGCATTGGTCAAAACATTAAATCTGTAATGCGGCTGCTGTTAGGCATTGGATCCAAGTGCAGTAAAAATGTAATGAAAAAGGACAACTGAAATAACTCTAGACGAGCAACACGCTAGGCACGTGGACGTACGACAAACGCACACGATACAACCGTGTATAGAGAAGGTTTGATAAAGAACAAGAGATGCACTGGGGTATAAATAGACTTAGGGTGATGAGCAAACAAGACACACCTGGGAAACAATCAAGACCTAATCAAGGTTACTATGGAAACAAGCAAGGCAGAAGGCAAACAGGAAATGAACACAGGACCGGGGGGACAGAAAACACTTCAACATAAAAGTCCTTTAGGAAACAGAGAAACACAGGCTACACAGTATTCTACACACACTATTCTCACAGATTTAGGAATCATGACAAAAACAATGGGTGCTTCTCAATTCTTATTTGTGCAACCTCGTTTCCTTTCCTCGCGTCTCAGCTCCACCCTGTAGGATGCGAGGGAAGGCTGTAAGGAAAGAAAATGAGGACGGAGGAATTGAATGAACATTTTTTTATACATTGGAATACTTGATCACTCGAGCGTCACTTCACTGCATCATCAGCAGCGCTCAAAGGATCTGCCCTTATTTTGTTGAAGTTTGGTTACTTAAGAAATTAGTAATAAATAATAATAAAGCAAGATACCCTGTTGAAATAAATATGTAAGATGTTTGGTTTATATAAACTGCAAAGGTAAAACATGATTTAAAATGATTGTGACCGATACGAAGGGGGAAGAGAATGTATACGTTTAGAGAATTAGAGAATTGAGATGTCCTTCAAGATGGCTGAGCTCGATCGATTTCCAGGTCATAGGATGGAGGACGGAGGAGCGAGGAGACGAGGGATATTGAGAAGCACCCAATATTAACAACTTAAAATGTTTTAACAGTATAGTCATTCTCCATCAGGGGGCCAATGGCAGGCAGTGTTTACTTTCATTTTATTCATATTTTAAACAATTTCTTTATTTGTGAAAAATACTGAAATAGGATTAATCTAAAGTCTAAAGTCTGCTTATATATCATTCATTGATTTATTTATTTAAATGATTTATTTCTAATTTATTACATATTAAGTAAAATAAATATTTTATAGCTATATATACGCACACACAGTGAGTTCAGAAAAACAACTGCCACTGAATCGGTCAGCATTTTCCCATAAAACTAGTTTTGTCCATTCAGACAGTTTCACCTGAGGGTGTTCCCATGACTTCAAGAACAAAACATCTATGTATGTGGGATCTCATTTCGAAGTGTATTTGCACAACGGATCAAAACCTTCCATGCCCGGAAAGGAAGCCAGTCAGACCAGTTAAAAAACAGTACTGTTGAATGGAAACCTTGATGGTATTAGATGATAGCCTATACACAATGGTAGATGATAGCCTATACACAATGGTATGGTAGAAAAGTTTTTTGCTAAAACACTTTCAGTAATAGCTACTTACTTGGACACAAGGCAGAAGGCCTCTGCGCATATAGCTGGGCACGGCACCAACTTGATGACGACATGCTGAGCTGCAGCTTGGAAATGAGCTTGAGATACTTTCTCCAACACCGAGGACAGGGTGTTTACATCTGCAGACTTTGCTCCTGGCTCTCCGCCCACCGTGTCCAGTATGTTCCCCCCATGAACCACCAGCACCAGCAGATGTGTTTGACATTTCTTCTGGTGGACAAGGCACATGGAAAAGTCACAGCACAGTATTATAGAAAAGAAAGCAGTAGAATACTGAATATTTAAAAAGGATAAACTTACCTCAGGTTCCTCTCCGTCAATGCTAGTCTGAGGGACACATTGCTGCCTTTTTACACGGTACAGACTCTCTGAGGCCATTAAGGAAAGAACATGAGATGGATAGACGGGGATACATATTAAAAAAAGAGAGAGAGAGTGATTATAGCCACTTTGCACAGATGCACAGCAAACAAAACCACAAATGATTATCGATCCTTCAAAGCACACTCATCCGCCTCTTATAAACGATTTTACCTTCTGTTTAATTGTACAACAGACAAAATGTAGTCTAAAAAATACCATACTGGTACCACCATCATATTTTAAAACAGGTCAATAACAAACAGACAGAGCTAAAGATCTGTATCAGACAAACTCTTTCATCTTGATGTCAGCTGGTGTCATAAAAAATAACAAATTACACACAAGAAGGAAGTGTACAGGACCAACAAAAAGCTTTTCGGTGCCTCCGAATTTCCAAATATGACTGCTGGCTTTTAGCCAAAGTCATTATACCTCACCTTTACCATTGCATGCGCTATTTTTTTTTTCCATTTGTAGCTTCCCGCTCCGTTCTGCCATCTCATTCTCACACTCTCATGATCTAGCACTCCTGATCTGCCTGGCCTCCAGTCATTCTGACAGCATAGAGTTTGTGCGTCTGCCATCTCAATGCCTTTTATTAGTCTATGTGCTTTTAAGAGCTAGGGACATGTTGGAAACTCACAATCCATGAGGTGAAATTTCAAGGAATTAAATCCCAAAGTGGTTGTTCAAGGTAACATTGCACATATTTACAACATGCCTTCTAAAATCAGTTGGATATTTGTCAATGGGAAACTTATAAATAATAATGTCTGGTTTTCTTTTTCTTTTTCGTCAAATTCCAGGTGTGTTTTTTTTTCAATGATCTAATCTGCAACAGTTATTGAAATCCAATCCCATCATTGTGTAATGAGCAAGCATTATCTGTAAAACAGAGCCAGTTAAGAGTTATACAAACAAGCACTGGATTGATCCATAATCCATCCTTTCACAGACAAGTGTGCGAAACCGCATTTATTTTGATGACAACCCTGAGCTGCTGTAACATCAAACAAACTCAGCCGACCGATGATAGACCATACTACTTCTCTTAATGGCATATTCATTCACTTCTAAATCACTAGGTCTCCAAGAAGCAATTGTGCTCACTGAAAAGCTGTACCCGACTGCAGAAAACCCTCCCAATAGTGAGAGCCTGTGCTCATCCCAGCTGCAGGCTTTCATTCACAGTCGCACCATAAGGACACTGTATGCTGCCAATAAGCCACAGCATTTTCAGGCTCCAAGCCACTTTCTTCCTATAGCCTGTCTGACTACATCCCCAGATGCATGTAACACACAAACAAATTCAGCTTATGTAATGTGTCATATATATGGATAGACAAAGACAGACGGATGGACGATGAGCTTTGTGTGTTAATGAAATTCTACAGTAGGAATTTAATGCTCAGCCACAGCGGTCGTGCGGGAAACACTGGGAACTCCCACAGTTTAGTTTCAATTGGGCTCAAAAGCTGAGAAAATGATGGCAAAGAAATGGATAGAAAAGAATAACAAGCAATAAGGATAGGAGAACGAAATGACAAAGTGGGGGACAATGCAGTCGCACAATGGGGACATTTTGTTCTTAATTCAATCAGCTCTGGAGTTGCTTTAGCTCATGTCCTATGTTTCCTACAGACACCCAGCTCTACCCCTGCAGATTTATAGCATCCTGTAGAGAAATACACAATCAATGGACAGGGAGAGAGAGAGAGCAATTAGAGAGAGCGAGATACAGACAGGGAGGGCATGTGAAGAATGCGATGGGAAAGGAAGAAAGGAAAGGAAGAAAATACTTCCAACATGTTGGACAAGGGTCAAACGTGTATTGACTGAGCTCATTACACATTTTGATTCCACAATCATATAGTTTAACAAAACGGATCTCTGCCAGGGAAACTGAGCCAGGATAACACTACAGTGAGGACACATCCCTCCAGCCTGCACCGAATCAGTTATTTTGACTAAAAATGAATCAAAAATCTTCAGTGTGGTTTTTGTTATCTTAGCAAGCAGCAACATTAAAATGCACATTTGTAAGCTTGAAAACTATGAAACTAAAATCAATCTCTACCAACTTACTTTCATATAAAAACGTCACATTCACTATACAACAGAATGTCATAGAAATAAATAATATTGAAATAAAATCATTTTATTATTTTGTACATAAATATTTGGTCTTATTAAGATGAATATTCAAATAAATAAAGGGGACGGGGATTTTTAAATTCAAATTCCGGATGGAAATATTTGGATAGGAGGAAAATTTCACTCTCATGTGTTCACCAATTTAGTGTAAAACTTTTCAAACACAAATGACCTCTCTAGACTCTCATAAGGAAAGAGCAAAAGCTTAGATAAAGATAAAGTCTCATACAGCTCTTAACAGCTGCGCTCTACCAGGCAAACTAAAAGTTTGGTTTTGGTTTTTAGATTAGTTTGGGCAGATATTGTGTTTTGCGGTGGGTAGTATGCCATACAGAACCGTTGCCACTGAACCTACTTTAACGACGACAGTGTGGCTCAACAGCCTTAGTCAAACAGGTTGGCGCATATGGTTGGGTTGCGGAGAGATTGTGAGATTGTGGTTGGGTCACATGTGAAATACGAGGAAGGAGCAACCTCAGCAGCAGGAGGGATGTAAAGGTCAGTACGCTGGGCTGAGTTGAGTGGGGGACGGAGGGGGGTGACTCTGGGATGCCAGAATCACAATTGAGCCCTCTTGAGGTGTTGTGGGCTAGTCGATGAAACACTGAGGATGGAAGGTCGTGATGGTGCAGCCGTTGTGTGTGCTGACGCGCCGGACAGAAGGAGATTCACGTCACCACATGGAAAGAAGCGTAAATGGATGGAGAAGCATAGGTTACTGTAAAACTACATCTTAGTTTGTGCTTATCTTGGCAAAAGCCGAGTATAAATCAGCAGGAAGTTGTAACATCTACTCTCGTGTATTGGAAATCAAACACAGATGACCTCTAAAGACTCTCATTAGGAAAGAGCAGAAGCTTAGATAAAAATAAAGTCTCATAATTTGATGGAAGGCAACAGCTTTTCTAAAATGTTTTTAAAGCATGATGCGGCTGTCACGGTCACCAGCTCTGTCACCTCTATGGCACTACACTTCCCAGCATCCCTCATGTTTTTCACTTGGGCACTATCGGCCATCACCTGATCACCCATCACAGCTATTTGTCATTGTCTCATCATCATCTGCTTCACCTGTTTTCTGTTAACCAGTGTTCATCTGTGTTTGTATTTAGTTCCTTTCTGTTCAGTCAGTCTCTGTCCTACTTTGTTTTAGTATGTACCTTTAGGATTTATATTATAAGTAAAATCTGTGTTGGAACTGCTGACTCTTCTTCTGTATCACACCGTGACAGCAGCAGACAGTCAAGACAGAGAGATATAAAGAGAAAGGGATCAAGGAGAGAAAGAATGACTGAGTAACAAGAGAATAGAAGTGACAAATGAAATAGATGGAGATTGAACGAGATAGAAAGAGGGCTGTTCCGAGTGCAGATGCGCATTTATAATGGAGATAAACATGAACGTGTTGCCAAAAATATCACGAGGTTGACAGTGGCTGCAGGGCAGGCTGCCTTTAACTCAGTGATCGGATGAGCACACACAGTCTCAACAGAGAAGTTACGAGTATATCTCAACTGAAGAGAGCTAGGGATGATATCAATAAATGTTGCTCTGATCACATGCTGTAGTGTAGAGAACCAAAAACAGACATACCAAAACTGGTGCGGAACAAGAAGTAAGTGTATAAAGAAATGCAGAACCTATGCAGATTAGATGCAAAAATACCAATCGCTTAGCTGTTAATGCTGGAGTTTATGGTGGATACAGTGCTTAAAGCACAATACATTATTTAATTCAGATTTTAAATCTTATTATTTATTAACATATGCATATTTGCATATAATATGAGCATATTTATTGATAATTTATTAATTGAATTTAGCAATACTCCCAGTTTCTATTAATGAAAAAAAAAATACTCTGCAAATTTTTTTTGTCATAATTACAGGAGAAATATTAGAAATACTGAAAATATTAAAGTGCCCGTATAATATATATATATATATATATATATATATATATATATATATATATATATATATATATATATATATATATATATATATTATGATATTTTTATGTTGGATTTTGGTTAAAAACTGTGCTTTGAATATTGTGTAGGATAACAGGGGCCTTTGAAAAACATTCAAAACATTTACAAATACACACCCCAAATCAGTGATGTATGGCATTCTGGCCAATGATAAAGGGGTCCTATGCTTTTTCACTTTTTAACTTTAGTTAGTTTGTAATGTTGCTGTTCGAGCATAAAAAAGATCTGCAAGGTTACAAAGTCCACTCCAAAGGGAGATATTTTATCTCCAAAAACAGATATTTTATCTCCAAAAGCAGATATTTTATTTAACAGAATCTACTTTCCAAGAACCACAACAAACAACTTGTTTGGCTTACAGCGTGTTATTGTGGGCTTTATGAAGTCACAATGTTACTCATTTAAATCATTTCCGCCCATGGAATAAGCAAAAATAGGTGTGTAGTGTTACAAATGCATTAAATGTTTAATTAGGTTCCAATACATTATTACTGAAACTGCACAGTGTTTTCCATTTTGAGGCATAGATGAAGAGATTTGAAGAGCAATCCCGCTTGCTGACATTAACCTTTTGTCACTTCTCAAAATACAGCTGGGCCTTTGTCCCTATGATAATGTTAAGGTTTGAATAAACCAATGAGGTTGATTGGATCACCATCTATACATGACACTGTTATCCTGATGAGAACAGGAAATCTCTGACTCATTTACAAGCCCCCTTTATGTAATTGATCCCACCCAGTTGAAATGTATATAAACTGTAATGTAAGATTCCCTTAGTTTAGAGCTGACGAATGACTACAGCTACCAAAAGGAGGGGCTTCATTGAAACATGAACCAACAACTTGTTCAAGACAGATAGGGGAAAGAGGTTGAGTGAATTTTTTTTATTTTTTTTTAACAATCAAGCATGAAAGCATACCCTGGCACACCCCAAACACAAATCTAAGACTTTGTAAAAAGTGCATAATAGGACCCCGTTAAATGGATTGCTTCTGCATGGTGTGATGGATGTTTTGTTAAACAGTTACAGACTGTCACTACTGTGAGACGTAAAGCGATGAGTTGTGACCATAGCCACATGGGAAAAGTGTTACAATTTCAGGAAGAGCAGAGAGGACATTTCTGACCATCTGCTTGACAGGGAAGACACCTGGCTGTACCAAATCCCAGGTGCAGAATGATAAATATAACACATTCCAGATTCTCGTCAAATTTGCTATGGACAGCAATCTGGTCAAGTAAAAATACATTCAACAATCTGTCCCCAGCACTCACCCTCTCAGATAAGAAAATATGAAGGAAAAATACAAACTTACGCACACACAAATATATCGCCACACATTCACTGTGAGGAGCACAGAAGCTGAATTCAACCCAAGTCTGTGTGTGTGAGCATGGGATTGAAGCTACTGCAGCAGAACATCTGTACTCTCTGCTGTGTGTATGTTGGCATTCTGTGAGTAGACAAGTCTGGGCACCCTCATTGCACAAGTGACGAGTCCTGGTCTAACACCTGTGTCCACCAACATCACACTACAGAAACACATCAACCTGGGAGGACACATCACAACAGGTGTGTAGTGTTGTTAACACTGAACCAGCCCATTCATTTTGGCTCGATGCATCAACAGCATTTATCTCCCATAGAATAGAAATGTGTCAGCCGCTAGAGATTCTGCTGTAACATTTGCACTGAAGTACTAATCTAATTCTTGCAATATTTTTCAGGTGATAATATGCTGATTTAGTTATTGCTTTGACTCTAGAGACTCACCAAGAATTCTTGATTTTTAGTTGTAAGACCCCTAGACTGAAGGTATGCATTCACCTTGAGAACTTCAGTTTTTTTGTCTTTGTTTAACTGGAGAAAGTTTGGTCAAATCCAACTGTTTCCTTCATCAATGCATTGGCACAGGGAGTCAATGGAGCTGTAGTCGTTAGGCGATAGGGCTAAGTAGAGCTGTGTGTCGTCTGCATAGATGTGGTAAGCAATTTGGCTCATTGGGAGCATATACAGTACATGTTGAACAGGAATGGGGCAAGAACTGAGCCTTGAGGGACTCAGGCCCACTCAGACTTATGGTCTCCTATACTCACATGATAACCTCTCCCTTCTACTATAAGTATGACCTGAACTATTATAGGATTATCCCAAAAAGCCCCACCTAGTTTTCCAACCCGTCAAGAAGTATGTCGTGATCGACAGTGTCAAATGCAGCATTGAGGTCGAGTAGTACCAGTACTACTAGAGATATTTTGCCTGTATCAATATTTAAGCGAATATCGTTTATTATCTTTATGAGCGCTGTCTCTGTGCTGCGATGCGATCGGAAACCAGATTGAAAATGGTCAAAGTATCCATTCAAGCTTAAGAATTTGTTCAAGAAAAACAAAGAAAAAGTAATTAAATGGGAATTAGCGTGTTAGGGAGATTGTGCCTACAAGAGGCATATGTTTAAAAAACGACTTGGCAGAGGCTCGCGAGGGGGAGAATACAGATGAGGCATGTTGGAGTGTCTGGCCGCGGTGAGGCACGGAGGGGCTGTGTCTGCCAGCAAACAGAAGTGATGTGAGCCTGTCAGATAAGCTGAGCAGATAACGTGTGTGATTCGATCAGCCAACAGAGGCCAGGGCTCTTATTTTCTGCATTAATTAGTTGTCTTTTCAAATGTATTCAGCCAGAGCTTAAGGCCTAATCAGAAGCTGGACTGCACAGAGTTTGCTCTTGTCGCAATGGCACCGACTAGGTGATTAACATTTGAGTAAAATGTTAAAGGGGAGAGAAACAGACGATACATTTCTGTTATAGTCCCAGACAAACAAACACTCTGGGACCCTGAGATGCTGGCTGAATCAACAGCCAAAAAAAGTTGAGATCAATAAGCTCTGGCTATTTTATTGGTGGCTATATAGCTATATTATTGTTCCTGGCTGCACATCTTGCCACGGCTTTGGAAGATCTGATAATATATGAGGGGAAAATAATGAAAAACTAGCAAAAAATATCATTTTACATTAACAATATTTTTTATTATAATTACAATAATTAATAATATTATATAATACTTTAACAATCCATTCTCTTTCTGATAAAAAAAATACATATTCTAGATGGGAACGTGCCAGTAAATAATTGCATCGGTCTAAAATGATCACATGAAACTGCTAAAAACAATATGAAATACTGTTTTTAAGATCGTTTCTGATGAAACTGATTGAAATTTGAGATTGAAATTGAAATTTGGACACATGCTAAATTTGGAATTTTCGGTTTTTGTGGTAGCACAACCCCCACCTCCACAATGGTTGCATAGGTGCACTGGAACAATCTTTTCTAAAATGCATTAAACTTAGTTTACAAAGACATGAAAATCACCCAGTGGCCTGGGGTGTTCACTGATATGCACTGGTTTTATCAAGCTAAAATAAGAAATCGAGATTTTTAGTTGTTTTGTCGTATTTTAAATGATTTTAGATGGAAGTTTGGTGAGGTGGGCCCAAGGTGGACCTTGGCCCTTGGTTGAGAGCAACTGTAATAGGCACATCTAAGCAAATTACACAGAAGCAGCATAAATGTGCATATGGAATTATAATCATGATAAAAGTGCATAAATTAAGAAAAGGTCAAGCTTTAAATCTCCAGCACTAACCTACTGGAGTACATAATATATACAATGGACAGAAAAGGTACAAAGAGGAAAATTAGAGATCCAGAGACAGGAGGTTCTGGCTTCTGTCTGGTGCCTCTCTATGAGGCATCATCAGGCTGTTTCAATGGCTCTGCCAATGGGCACCCAAACCTCTTGGGCTCCACAGGGATGATGTGCCAACTTCCATCTGAGCTCACAAAAACAATTACAGCCCACACAACACCCTCACCTCGCTAATATAGTACACATGTAATCAAGATGATTAGGCAACGCCACTGACTGAAAAATAATTACTTGAAAGAACAAAAAAGCAAAGGCGTACCTGGAGGTACCCAAGACGCAAGTTTATAAATTGAGAGAGCGTCACAAAAGTCTCCAAATCCCTAAACTGTCTGGTGTGGCGCCAGCTATCCGTCACAGATGTGATTCCTTAAATAATCAGGTCGTCAATTAGATAGTCAATCAGGTAGCCCTTAGGGAAGGTAATCCAGATCCTCTAGATAAAAGATTGATGAGAATTACCTGTGAGGAACTGCAATTAACTGAAGTGTCTGCTTTAAAAGTCTTAATGAGCCCCCATTAAACTGATTTATAGAATCATTATCATCTTGCAATGAAAAGTAAAAAATGGTAGCATGGATAATGCATAAGTCAGAATTTTAAAAAGTACCTATAAAAGCAATCCCTCAGCCTCTATGAGTTAAGAACCCAGTCAAGTACAGCAGGAAACAAAGCTTGACTGATGAAAAGCCGGACTGTATTAAGAAACAACGAATAAAAGCAACAGGTATTACAAAGAGAGAAAGAAAAGAAACATGCAGTAGCCTATCACTGATTTTACTAGATTTGACATCAACAGACTTGATATAAAGGACAATCAAAATAGCTCTAACGCTGATATTACGTCAATACGGAAATAACTGGGATTTCGAAACAGAAAATTCCCACTTGATCAAGATATTGATAAGGCTGAATGTTCGAGTTAAATAATGTCAATGTTATTTATATGAATCAATCTGTCTATCTATTACTGTAAAATGCCATTCAAAAGTTTGTGGCCAATTAGAGTTTTTTATAGAATTTAATACTTTTATTCAGCAAGAATGCATTAAATTAATCAAAAATGAGAGTAAAGACAATAATGCAACAAAATATTTCAATCTATTCAAATAAATGCTGTTCTTTTGAGATTTCTTTATCAAAAAAATCAGTTTCCACAAAAAATGTTTAGCAGTTTAACTGGGATGATTAGAAATGTTTTTTTCTACAGAATCAGTAATCAGTAATCACAGTATCAGTATAAATTAATATGAATTTGATGTGAGATATTATATAATTAGAAGTGTGAACCAGATTCAAACAGTCATTGAGGCCAAAAGTAAAAATATCATTTTTCAGCTTCCTCTAACTAAATATATTTGTACAATTTCTTCCAACATTTTAATACAATCTCAATTTTATATGTACCTAAATATATTTTTACTATTTCCCCCCACATAGATTTTTACTAAAACATTTTAATAAACAAACAAACAAAAAAAAATAATGGTGGATTTGAGTTCTTTGCCAAACTAGTCTAGTCTAATGACGCTATCTTTTAAAAAATGGGCAAATAAAACAAAAAATCATTGTTGTATGATTGTACTACCAAAAAAAAAACAGTAAAAAATATAGTGAATATTCAATAGACTGAGCATTAATAAAACTTATTCTAATATCCTGAAGGCATGAACCTGCATTTAAAATATAAATTATATTTTTCGGCATAATGAGTGAATATACTTTAGACTAAGTCAAAGTTATTAATCACAGCACATGGTCTTGAGAGGAGATTTTATGCATGGTGAGCAATTTCACTAAAGGGACCGCCTAAAGCTAAAATCACTTTCATCTGGCAGGAAGAAGCATTCTGGTACAAGACACTTGAAAACTAAGCTGATAGGGGCTTGGCAGGGTCAACGCCTGCCTCTCACTTAGCTCATTTATCGCTCTGCTGCATCAGCTCAAGTCTCCATCCCCCTGAGAGCCATCCAATAGACTAATCATATTTCACACGGGAGCCAAATAAAAATGTGAGAAAAGGTCACTAGAATTATTGAGGCAAAAAAGGGTGAATAACCTTGATGCACAATCTAGATAAAAAAAAATGAGGTAAAACCGCATTTTCCCACACCGGTACCAAAAATATGTGGAATAGGACAACAAACAGCTCAGAGAACTCAATAATATATGGGAATGTCATGGTTTTTACGGAAATTGGCATCTGGATGTGTGTGAGGGGTTTTTATACGGTGGCTTTACATCACTGGTATTACTCAATATGGGCAAGTAAATCGATATGTAATTGATGTGTAATTGCATATGCCACAGGCAATAAATCACAAGAGAGAGAAATATTTTACACATAAATTCGATTTAGACCTATCAGCTACTTCACAAGCAATCCCAGCAGAAATGTACTGTACACTATCCTCCTTCTACGTTACACTGAACAATGGGAAATGCTAGAAGTTTTCACTCAGAAACTAAACATAACACAAGCAAAACTGAAAACATCGGCGCAATATTAGCGTGAAATATTAGAAACAGAAAATTCCCACTTGATGAAGAGATTGATGAGGCTGAATGTTACAGTTAAATAATGTCAACGTTATTTATATGAATCAATCTGTCTAGAATACCATTCAAAAGTTTGTGGTCAATAAAATTTATTTTTTAGAATTTTATATTTTTATTCATCAAAAATGACATTAAAGACAATAATGCTACACATTTCAATCTATTCAAATAAATGCTGTTCTTTTGAGATTTCTTTTTCAAAAAATTCAGAAAAATGATCAGTTTCCACAAAAAATGTTTAGCAGTATTACCATTTTAACTGGGATGATAAGAAATGTTTTTTCAACACAGAATCAGTTTAAATTAATGTGAATTTGATGTGAAATATATCATATAATTAGAAGTGTGAACCAGATTCAAACAGTCATTGAAGCCAAAAGTAAAACTATAATTTTTCAACTTCTTCTAACAAAATATATTTGTACAATTTCATCCTACATTTGAATACAGTCTCAATGTTTATATAAGTGAAGCTAAGTGTCATGGTGGGGGTTTTGTTTCTTTTTCCTTGTTCTTGTCTGTCACGTGATCCCATGTCTTGGTTATTAGTCTCCCCCAGATGTCTCGGATTTACCACGCCCCCTTGTTATCTTGTTTAGCTTGTTTGTCTGTGTATTTATGCTGCGTTCACGTGCTATGGAAAATAGGATATTTTCCACTTGTGAACTGGTATTTACGAGTGTGTTGCGTTCAAGTGCTTTTGTTGTCGTAATGTGGTAAAAAGATGGAGATCCAGACCTGTTATTTAGCTAAAAATATTTTAGATTGCTTAAGTCATCTGCAACAGCAAGAAAATGATTTATCAAAACTCAAAAGGTAAATAATATGCTGTATATTTTCTAAATTATATACATTTTTACCATTCACGACTCTCGCGGTGCTCTCCATTTTGAAAAGGTCAAAGTTTATCTCATCTCGGCAACTCGTCCATCAAAATATTCTACGAGTTGCCCAGTGGAAAATACCACATGAGGGGGTGTTCATGTGCATTTTCCACATCGGATTTTGGTATTTACCATAATTACCATAGCACATGAACGCAGCATTAAACCTCTGTGCTTCAGTTGTTGGTCGTTGTTGCATGTAGCTGTTTTCTTCTTCCTTGTTCCAAGTTCATGTTCTTTTGTTTTGCCCTGGATTACCTGTTTGTTTATTAAATTAGTACTTGTATTTGGATTCTCTCCACTTCATTCCTGCCTAGTCGTTACACTAAGAGCCTTTAAATTTCACATATGTATGGACCTTTACACAAATGCGAGATATTGGTAAATACAGCTAGATTATGAAAATCAAAGCCTGAAAGCAACTTCAAAAAGAGAATTCTGAGAAAGTGAAGTATCCCGATGTCTTCACTAATGACTCATGCTAGCTAACTCTTATTATTACAAGAATAGGCCAGATAAGGACAAAGAGTCAGAAAAATCAATAGAGACAGCTGAGACACATGATGCTTCTTAATGAAGCCTGATGTCTGTTTCCGCTCTTTTCATGGTGAAATGAAAAATTACAGATTTGTTTGGCAAGTAGCTGTTCAACAATTTTTGTGACATGGGTGGTTGATGTAAAACATAATGAGATGCGTTCTAAACTTCCATTTCAAATTATGGTGTCCTTTGTTTTCGAGGATATGAGCTAGTGATGTGCATTTGGGTCATTTTGACTGCTGGTGGACTCATGTGAGGTTGATGGGTAGCCGTAGCTGACGGCTACCCATGTTCAAATGAGTCAGGCTTTGTCTTTGGTCGCTGCATCATGTCTCACTGTATTTTTGTCAATGTCTCACCATGAACGATGCATTTCCAAATATATCAAGTTAAAAATTGTTTTAAGTATTATTCAGATGTTTATTCGCCCTGCTTTCATTTTCACTGACCCCACCCCAAATATGATATAGATACGTTTAGCAAGTATTTTTGTAAATATTATTTTTATTCTAGTATTTTTTCTTTACAGTGACAGTGCACCCCAAAATGAAAATTCTACTGACCCCTATGCTGCTCCAAACATGTATGACATTATGTATAACTTGCAAACTTACTTTCTTCCACTTATTAGTTGACTTTTTTGTTTTGTTTTTAAGTCATTACAGCAGAGTTACCATATATTGGGGGTCATTTGAATGTTTTTTTTTTTTGACAAGAGGGGGCTTTCTGTACCCAAATAAATACCCCAAATACTTCTGCGGTAATCTATGGTATCCGATGCATTGATGCAAAACATTACTGATTTTATACCACATGTCAGGGTTGGGTATCCATATAGGTTTCCTCAACCAACTTTGATTCACAAGCTTTTGATTCAAATTAATATGAAAGAAATCCTCACAGCTGGTGCAGCGATTCATTTGTCAGTGTATACAAGTATAGCGTACACTTTTATACTTTTTGTGGCCAAAAAAAGATGGTTTATTAAGAGTCATTAATTCATGAATCTGACTATGCAAGTCAAGTTTGTTTTTCTTATATGCAAGGACACCTCAATAGAAAAGATATTTGTTTAAAAGTATTAACACACCTCAAAATGGAGTTGGGAGTAGTCACGCTTCCACTAGAAATAGAGTAATAGAGTAAGGAGTAATAGTGTATAAACGATCCTGGGATTTTAATAATAATTAACGGAGCTCATTTAAATGTTGATTATTCATAAAATCTATAGTAACTAGTTATTTCAAGCTCAATGTTACCTCTGTGCTATATTTAAATCAGCAGATTTAAGTGCAACAACAATCCTAAATCCATCACAGAAACCCAAATGTTTCGGTTTAAAGCACAAAAACACACATAAAATGTAGAAACAACGCAACACTGCAATTTTCATTATTTGGTCCAAAACTCATATAAGATCCATCCCATCAGTCTCAGGTACAAGTGCACACAGCAGTCCATGTAAACAACTTTTTAATATCGCAAAACATTTGTACCTTCATGAATCATATCCATGCGATTGCTGATTGGAAGCATAACATTTACATTTATGAGCTCTTACCCTGCGTCTGGTTAATGTGGCCCAGGGTTTCAATCTGTTCAACCAGATCATTAGAGTTCCACTGACTCATGCCCAAAAGCATGGCCGTTTTCCCCTCCAGCACCTCTGAAAGACATCACACACAAACATACACTCAGTGAGATTGGAATTTGTTCAGCCTGAGACAATAATTTAGCTCATCATCAAGATAATACAGATAATGTTATGTTCATTTCAGCTCAGAAAAATCACACAGAATGCAGCAGGACATCAGGATTCATCGAATTATCTTTAAATACAGCTCAAGCCATAAAGTGATGTCTGACTAATGAGCAGAGAGTGAGCGATCAGCCACTCTGCTAGTCCTTGTGAGACAGCCCTAGTGTTTGATGGAGGACTCAGCTGCGCGCTTCACAGCGTGTGACAGTGAGCTGCAAGCCCAGTGCCATGTCGGATCTCGCCGGGCGATATTTCAGTGTGGAAGAGAGGTTGTGACAGGCCTCCGTCAGGCCTGCTCGTCCGCATCACCCACTTGAGCCGATCGGTCGCCGTTTGTCGTGTGCTATTTGCCAGACTGTCGATTGAACTGTTTTTTTGACTTGGTTCACACAAGGGTAGACAAACAAACATGAGCATGCTCACAGAAACAATGCGGAGGAAGATCAGAGTTGAGAGCCGAAGGGTTTTAAATCATAATCCAAATACTGGCAGTTACTGAGTCATGTCAAATTTGGAACGGCGCTTGGAGAGAACAGGAAGAGCAGAGATCTTCTGAAGTATGAAATGTGCTTAGCACAAAGAAGAGCAACGACAGCAGCTCGGCTCCTGAAGGAAAGACAACCATCTATTTCAGTGAATAAAAGAAACAAACTGATAACACACAAGGGTCTGTCGGCGAGGCACACTGCGAAAGAATGACAGCAAAAAGTGTGAGTAAAAAGGAGAAAAACAGAGAAAATGAACAATATAAAAATGCTGGAACTGAGCTTAGCAGAAGAGTTCATTTTAAAGCACCATTATGAAAAACACACATGCAATCTATATTGAATTAAGACTGCATGTTAGTTTATATGGAAGTCAGGAATGTGCAAAGCTAAATATATATATATATATATATATATATATATATATATATATATATATATATATATATATATATTATGACCAACTAGTCAGTGGATTGCCTAAACAAGGGTTCACATAAAATTTAAAGGGAAAACGAAGACTTTGCAAAATGTATTTTTAGGGAAACCAAAGTAAGTATTTAATTTCTGTGACACTAGAGGCACTTTGCGGAATTACACAAATAAAGCATGTTTATCCAACCTTATAAACGGCACTTTCGTGTGTTGCACCTCCCACAACACAGATCACAAATAGAGTGGTGCAGGTCACTGCGTAGACTAACCGGCAATTCACGTTGTAAGACTGGAAAAACTAGAAGAACTGGAAGAGAGAGCCAACCTCAAAGGAAATTAACATTTGAACTCTCTCTTGTGAAGTTAACATCACCATTTGAGACGAAAATCTCACCTTAGAATTGTAGCATATCTGTACTGTGTCAGGATGACTCATTCAATTTTACATGTGAAAATGCTTTTAACCCCTTTGACTCTTATCCGTAACTCTGGCCTGGCACCAGAAAGTCTGTAGTAGATTGCCTTTTTGGTACCTCTGCATGTCAGAAGAAACACACACACATATATATACAGACTTTTACATTAAACTCAGAATATGAGCCATTGAGCCAACTGTATATGATGCGTCCCTGTGTATATGCATGTTTTCTAGCTCATAATAGCCTAGTTATGACTTTCTAGTTGCGTTAGTTCCGTCAAGGTATGAGCTTTAAAAATTTGTCAATACTTAAATAGTATTTTACTGTAATAGAACAGGAAAGTTCATTTTCATGGCCAGAGAATAACTTCTCTTGAACATTTATAATAACTTTCATGAGGTTTTATGAAGATCAGATGATCAGTTTTGTTGACAAAGCAGATTATTCGATAATAAACTGACCCCTTGAAAGATTATCCTGACATTCGATCTAGACAATTGACATATTAATATGTAATTATAATTTGTTGTGATTTATTATTGATATATACAAATGATCTAATTTTGCCTACCTGTATGAGAACTGACTATAATTTGTTGTATTCAGTTGTCCATTTAGACCGTTGGCTACTTTTTTCCTTTATGGGTAATTTTAATCTGTGTATGTGATTACTGGACATATTCATGAACAGTTATTATAATTATATCCCTTTATTTGAGGTAAGAATCACTACAGAATAGATCTATTTCTCTCTCCCCTAACCCTTCTCCCTCATGGTGAGATCACCTAAAACTTGCCCCAAATCTATATAGTTTGTGAATTATCATACAGTTTTATAAATGTTTGGCACCATTTGAAATGTCTCAGTTTGACTTAAATGTGTAAACCAAAAGGTAATATTTTGCACACATAGGGGTGTGACTTTCAGGCAAATGTTTCAAAGGGAAAACCAGCAGCATTTACTGCAGAGACATCATTTTGCACTTATTTAGACTAATATCTTGTCCATGACCAGAATATGACCGTAGATGCTTGTGGCTGTTTAGAGCCAAAGAACATAAGACTCCATTGTCAGGCACAGTTTCAAGAAAAAAGGCTTTTCATGGAAAAACTGGGATTTAAAACTTCAACACAAACACTAAGAAATGGATTTGCCTTATGTGATTGGCCGTGACAGTCTTTAATAATGAAAAAAACAAAAACTTGGACATGTTTTTGTTTCACAATTTAACATTTAAAAGAAATGCAATGTATATGCATTTCAATTGCCTAAATTTCAATTAAAGACAAGCTCTTAGATGGCTTATGATATTCTGTTTAGTATACTGATGCTAAGATGCTAGTATTTTCAAAGTAACAGGGTCTTTATATTAAAAAATCTAATGCAACAAGATTTAAGAGATGCATTTGAATCTGATAGAAGTTATAAATATCCTACTTGATTTGTCAGTGCGGATAAATCTTGTGTCGAAGGGCCCAGGGCTACCCGACTCCAGAGAACAATCGATGCAAAAGAAAAACACTTCAGATCAAAAAGCAAAGCCTGGCAAGGTAATGCTAATCAATTAGCATTAAGAGTCACAATGAATGAATGCGAATACATACAGCAATCTGTCTACAGCTCAAATTTACACAGTTTTAAATCAGGGTCCGATCTTATTTCAGGTTGTAATGGGTTCTGTTTAGGCACACTCTGACAAATGTCATTACTCAAATGCCCAAATACCCACACTCACTCCAATAACAGACCTGAATTAACCTAATTAGACATTTGCCAGTTAAACGTTGTCCTAAATACCCTCATTTATAATCAAGGGCCTTGTTAAAGATCCTATGACATCACTTAACAAGCACAGTTTGCTCTGTAAGTTGTGTTGACGTATTTCCTATTAAAACATGAAGTTTGGTCAGACCAAAATATAGTCCAGTACAGCTTTGGGCGACCAGAGTTCGAGTCTGGTTCGAGGTCCTTGCCCAATCCAGTTCCCCTCTCTCCTCCCATTGCTTAATGTCTCCTCTACACTGTTCCATTCAATAAAGACAAAACATATATATATACAGTATGTGTGTGTGTGTGTGTGCATACGTGTATACATGAATACGGTCTATGTACTGTATTATTATATATACATACAAGTGTGTGTGTGTCGGTTAGTAAAAACAAAAAAAAAGTTTAGACAAAACTAATTACTAATTATGGTTAATTAAAGGTTAATTCAAATTCATTACACATGAATGAAATTGTGTTTTTTTATTTTAAAATTCAAAATTTGAATACAAAAAATACATTTAAAAGTTTAAGGTCAGTAGGATTTTTTCGATCTAAGATTTTTAGTATCTAAGATTGTATGGCAAAGGATAAATACAGAAAAATCGCATCCCTGTATCCTCTAGAGAGACACTCCATGATGCGGCTTGAAGGAGATCAGCCCAGCGGATATGAGAGCCACGAATAGGGCAAGTGAGATTCTGACATGCGTGAAAGGGGCTCATGTGTCATTGAGGTGAAGGCAGGCTGACAAAGCTGGAACCGTGATGAGCCTCAATTTATCTGCTGCTCACATCATCTGTAGCACACACTGACTGACAGGGGTCAATCTCACAGGTCAGAGAAGAAGAGTCAACAACAGCCAGTCACAGAGAGTATCTACACAGAGCAGAGACACATGACACAACCTCTGTGATTTCACAAAGACACCTTTGTGGTGTCACTCACACAAAAAGCAATTAAGTTTGCACTCAAGTCTGAGCCAAAACACTTGACTGTGGCTCTCCTGACAAGAACGATCGCTAAACAAACACTCAGCCACAAGAAAACAACATTTAAGTGTGCATATTTCTTTTGTCGTTTCTGAAAGAGTTCTCTACAGGTCAAAACAAGTCTGAAAATAACACTCACTGCAGGCAATTATCTGCAATGCTTTGAATCATGAAACTGACAAGTTCAATTCTACAGAAAACTATTTTTTTCTAAGAGTAGAAACAATCCCAGCATTAATGAAGCACTATAAAGCTGCATGCTAAGTTTCATGCTAATTTCTTTGGATGGCCCTACCCAGAGTGGATTCTCATTGGTCCAACTACACTACTGTTTATACAACCGGTTGGTAAGATGTCTCTTATTTACATGCTCCATTCAATATCGACCCAGTTTCTGTGCATATTACACGCTCCTGAACATAATGAGTTAACTTAACGGTGCATGTTTTTCCAAAGAAAAACATCCTGCAATATTTTTGTTTTGTTAAACATCCAGCATGGAAATAAGTCACAAAAGGAAATAAAATGGGTAGCTTGAGTATGAAACATATCCTCAAGTTGCTGTCTCTTTTCTCTCTTTGCTGTTGCTTTGGATATAAGAGTCAGCTACATGCAAATTTTGGGAAAAGATAATGGATGTGCAATGCTGACAAAGACTAATTGAAGCACAGTCCATTTAGATAGGGAATTTTGTTTAATCATGGCATTTTGCTGAAGACACTAATCTTTTTTATTGCTATTTATAGCTATTTATTGCATGGGCCTTGACTGACTCGCTGGTGCAGGGACACTTATGAGCTGACAAGCAGTTTTTCCAGTTTTCATCATTCTGATTATAAAGGCTTGTTATTTGGACCCCATTACAATCACAAGTACGCTAATGTTATATCAAGGATTGGTAGGTGCTAATTTAGAGGAAACACTAAACCGTTCAACCATGTCACATCGCAACAATCCACATCACAATAACAGAATCCCACAGTTTAGCATTTGTGTTCAGAATGAGAAAGGCCTACAAATCAACTTTATACACATTTACAGCTGTTTGTGAGATACATGTGAGGTACAATGTGAGGAGATACCTGTAATATACAGAATATATGATGGACATAAAAGAGAGAAAGAGAGTAGGGCACAGATGCTGTAGAGCTGAAGCCATCAGGTCATTACAAAGGGTAGAAAATAAGTGACACTTACCTCGAGCATCAAAAAACTCATCATCCGAGCTGTCAACAGATTCCTGTGCGATGTTCTGCATGCGCCAGTGAGAAGCGCTGTGCTTGCGCAGGGTCGCTAAGGGGAGAGAACATGAAAAAGATATGATCAAACCAAAGGCCACAAGGTTCTGCATGCAATTACTGAGCATTGTGTGAATACATAAGTAGACATGCATTATGTTAGAGTTATTTAAAATTCCGAAGTAAAGACGTCCAAAGGAATGGAGTGGCCATATTTATTTGAACCCGAATACACGGACGCACAAGATAACACATCAGCAGATTCTTGACAACAGAACTGGAAGAGAATACAATGCTGAATAAAGTCGTAGTTTTTGTTATTTTTTGGACCAAAATGTATTTTTGATGCTTCAAAACATTCTAACTAAACCACTGGTGTCACATGGACTACTTTGATGATGTCTTTATTTCCTTTCTGGACAAGGACAGTATACCGTACATACATTTTCAATGGAGGGACAGAAAACTCTCGGACTAAATCTAAAATATCTTAAACTGTGTTCCGAAGATGAACGGAGGACTTGGAACGACATGAGGGTGTGTCATTAACAACATCATTTTCATTTTTGGGTGAACTAACCCTATAAAAGCTTGAAATTACTAAGACAAATATAACTTGTGTAAATATATACATAAAATTCGATTTTACTTATAGTTTCCTATTTTCAACAAATGAATAAACTTATACTTAATACTTTACATATGCATGTGTGTGTGTGTGTATATATATATATATATATATATATATATATATATATATATATATATATATATATACTGTGTGTGTGTGTATATATATATATATATATATATATATAGTGTTTATATAAATTAGATTTGACAAATGAAAAATTCATTTGTGTTGAAGAGGACATAGTTTCGACGACTAAAATGTGTCAAATAGTATTGCAACGTTTATAGACTGATCATTATGATTATAGACTTAAAAGAATGATAGGCATTATGCTGTTGAAAAGCACATTCATCCCTCATCTAGAAAATTCCTCCATTCAATGGCTGAAGAAGACATACACTAGTACTTGTCAACTCTGTTATGTTGGTATGTGATGTTCTTTATGTTGCTATTAAGATGACATTACAAAGCAAGCAAATGGCAAAGTTTTGAATTATATTCTCGCTTAAACACAAGATGATTCAAGCAGTTATGACAGCAACTATATTTCCCAACTTTGCACAACTCATTACTACAGACAGCATATATAAATTCATATTCAACAAATTATTTCCAACTAGACATGCTCACAAAGCACAGTCACAATAATCTGGGCCTTTTGGAACAACGCGTTCTAATAATCATTGGACCCATGGGCTGTTTAAATCTAAAGTTAATAACTTTCTAATCTAATAACAGATAGCGGCATTACAAATCAAATTGAGAATCAGTGTAAGTCAAACGAAAGTTATCCTCTCCAAATCATATTAAGTGGGCCATGATTTAATAATTATAGATCTGCGTCATTGTGAGAGAACATATAGCGAATAGCGATGGGGATTTTGGACGCTTTATAGCTCAGCAAATTGCCTCTTTACTCAAAGCATTCAAACATTTTGTATTATAAGTAACGTAAATCCAGTAATTCACACAGCCAGGCTTAGCAAGATCACAGCTACATTCATATGCCTTAAAATCAAAGCACACTGAAACAAACACGACAAAGAAAACCAACTGTAATCACTGAGAAAATTTCATTTATATTGATTCTGTTAGCAGATAAGCACTACAAATGAAGAAAAATACAAGCACAAGAGATCAATAATGGAGAGCTATTATCAGCAGGGCAACAGTAAATGACTTTGCCAGTTTGGTTGGCATTATTCAAAAAGTGTCACCTAAGCTGTCACGTTTTCTTCCCCCTGCTGTCTTGTGTCTGGACCTCCACATGATCCTGCTCAACAATAACGTCGGTCTCACCTTCCTTTACTGGCGCTCGGTGTAGTGCCAAGGTTTTCATTCTCTTCCTGTGACGGCTGAACATCACCATGCAGGAGTTAATGAGCTTTTCATCTCTCCCACAATGCCAGTAGGTCAAAAGTTGTGCACTATTAACACACACAACGCATTTGACAGCAGCTTCAACAGCAATCAGCCTTTTCATTCCTGGGGCCTTTGTCTGGACCCTACTGAGACCGTATCACCTTCCAAATCTCGCCAGACAATGTCTATAGATAACAAATTGCTTACAATATCAAAGTGGCATTTTACTTTTTGTAGCATTTTAGCATTATATTTTTATCATTTAAAACCAAACATTTCAATCTAATGCAATAACATTTGAAAATATCATGGCCAAATTAAGCATCCACATTCTTGATCCAACTACATCATTAAAGGAATACTCCACTTTTTTGGCTCATTTTACAACTCCCTCAGAGTTAAACAGTTGAGTTTTACCGTTTTCGAATCCATGAGGCAGATTTTCTGATATTTAGAAGAAAATCAGTAACCAGACAGTTTTCGTTCTCATTGACTTCCATAGTATATTTTTTTTCCTACTATGGAAGTCAATGGGACCAGAAACTGTCTGGTTATTGATAGTCTTTTAAATATCAGAAAATCGGCTGAATGGATTCGAAAACGGTAAAACTCGACTGTTTAACTCAAGGGAGTTGTATTCCAAAAAAAGTGGAGTATCCCTTTAAGATTTAAGATGAAATAGATTATACATTTAAAAATTGGTCCTAAAATTCCGCTTTGCAATCATTCAGTAACCGTTAAATAATGAACTATCTATCTTACATTGGTTATGGTTAATCGTAGAGTGAACAAAGACACACACACAGTATTTTCTTTTAAATGCTTTGATGGAGATTAAATGCTTTTTCCATTGGGACACAGGAGGCAGGGGGGACTGTTTCATTAACGCAGTCTAAACATTGAGAAATAGCTTTTAAAGCTTGGAAAATAGATTTACAGAGGATATAAAGAGGTGCAGATTAGTTCGAATGAGGGAGTCCAGTGAGGACTGTCTTCAAAGACAGGAGGATGGATTTAACCTCAGCTCCTGCACTAAAGCATCTCTAATTGAGTCCATCCAGCATTCACATTTCACATTTCTAATCACATTCGTCCATAATTCAACTCGGAAAGAAACGGAAACGCTTACTTTTACGGCAAAGGAAAACCGCATTAAAAAAACATGAATGTTTTCAACCAGTAACATAGATGGTTATGGTTTCGCAAGCTATAATCAAAGTAATATTATAAACCACTGCATCGCTGAACTGAGATGAATTTCATTACAACTGGCACCGTTTGCCTGCATGGCTTTAGTCTAGCAAGTCGTGCAGGTGATGCTTTTGCACTAAAACAGCCACAAAATAAATCTGGCTGAGAAGAGGATTTACTTCAGCCATGAAATTGTAATGGTCTCATGAATAATACATTTAAGAAAAACCATACAATAACAAATAATTTGGCCAGCTTCCTCAAGGTCAGGATATCATGTGCTGTTTAATTGTGTCATCATACAACGGAATGAAATGAAATGCATGCTTAAAAAAAGCTTTCCTTTAAAAACTTGAACAAAAATTCAACTAAAAGCTCTCAAGGAAAGATGACTTTGTGGTCACATTTGTCCAAGGACAATACTTTAACTTTACCTTAAACCGGAATTCATGGGTGTATGTATCCTAAGATTTCTCATACAAGGAGTTTCTAATATTTATCCAATTGACACTGGTCCCATAAAGGACAGAATTAACAACCTTTAAGCCACTACAACATCTCTCACCATGCGTTGAATTGCACGCAGGCAGTGCTGCAAAAGCTTTAGCTTTATGAATCAATCCAATAAAGCCCACCAAACTGAAAACATAACTGAATCATTCACTCAACCATTTCGTTCAAAAGCACTGAGAACGAACACCATCACTGTGCGTTGCTTGGAAACTTTCAACAGTTAATTACAGTATGCTGTGGCTTCATTTGAAACTATTTTCATATGAGGAACAAAAACTGTCAGTTTTAAATTTACTCGACATTAACTTCTTGTTTATTGAACTGTTGAATAAAACCCATTCAAACTGATTTTTCAGTATGCATTCACATAAATAATATAACTATATTTCTAATTTTAGAGTTTGTTATGAGTTCTGGGTTAGGGATAATGATTAGGGTTGATATCTAGGTTGGAAGACAGCACAGTACAAAAATAACATTTTCTCCTGAGCACTCATGATACGACTCACTGAGAGCCACGCTGTTAATAAAAACTGCTAGAAAGGATATGCTTTCCTCAACCTCCCTTTTGCACTTTTTGTTTCCTTCCCCGTTTCAGCCTCAACCTATCATCAGTGCACTCAAAAAGCTCATCCACCATTTCTACTAATTTGTTCATCTGCCTCATGTTAAAGCCCCAGCACTATGTGCTGAGGTAAAGGCCATGACATCAGAAGGATTACTCACCGCAGTGGTTTTAAGATTGCTGGTGTATCCTTTTCTTTTTGTTGTTGTTGAAAGGAACAAGAAAATAAACAAAGGCCATAATGGCATACTTGTTGGAAAATAACATTATTTTACAGTATGATTGCAATGTCTAGATGTTTGATTACAGGGGCTGGCATGAACCATTCCCTTGTGAAAATCAAAAGGCTGTTTTCAAGTGATGGTTAACATCAAACAGCTTTTTTATTTATGTAAAATGAGAAGTCACGGGTTGATTTCTCAGAGCATGCATGACATGATAAAAGGTGTACCTTGCAACATCAGTCACCTTGGATAAAAGTAACTGACAAATAAATAAATGTGAATCAAATTATTTTATTAAACAGTAATATTGCAAAATGTTATTAAAAATTATATTTTCATTATATTAAAAATTATAATATTATTAAAAACTGTTTTCAATTTTAACGTACTTTGAAATGTTATTTCTTCCAGTGATGGGAAAGCTTCATTTTCAGCATCATTATTCCACTCTTCAGTGTCAGAAATCATTATAATATGCTGATTTGCTGTAAAAAATATTTTCAAGATTTGTTATCACAACATTTTTTCTTTTGCCAAATCAACTTAAATCATTTATTTATTTAAATCAGATAACTTATTATTTTGAGTTTCTGATGATTAAATCAATCTCAATCTTCATTGTATTAACTCACTTTTTCCAGTTCAATCAACTTAAAATTTTAAGACAACCAGGTTACTTAATTTTTTAAGTTAACCCAACAATAATTTTTACAGTAAGAGTTTTTGCTGCTTAACATTACATACACATTTTATTTTTTAATAAATTATCCATTTTAAATTGATAAAAAAAAATAATACATTTTCTATAAATTTACAATCCGTCCAATTTATTTATTTTAAAGAAAATAAATCAGGTCAATTATAAAGGTAAGGTAAATTTTCCCAGCAGTATTGTCTGGAATTGATGTTATTCTTTTCCGTTGCACACTTGAACACTTAAACCTTAGAGACGTTTATACTTTTTTAGAAAGAAACAGCACAAAATAACACCAGTTCTCAATCAGTTGCATTAATTACCCAGAGGAATACTCTCATCTTTAAGCCTGCACTACCAAAGAAAGTGTGCGCTTGCAGCATATGTGCCGTGCAGCTTGTAAACATCTCCGTTTGGCAGCCCAAAGCCGCACCGCACATGCTGTGAAACGGCACATATGCCACAAAAAACGCTAGTGTGACAAATAACTTTGCATTACGAACCAGAACTGTGATACTGCAAGCCTAAAAGACCACGCACAAACGAAAATGCTGATGCTGCCAGATGATGCAAATGCTGACAAAGGAATGTATTTTTTTTTTTTCAGGCAGTTTCCGTTCTTTACAATTGCTGCTCGTCACATCTTGAGTAAAAGCCAAGGGAGACTATGCAACATCTTAGAACTTTGTAAATGATTGACAATGCTGACTGTCCTTAGATGACAAAATCATGGCCAAAATTGGATTATGTGCAGAGAAGAAGACCTTCAGACTAATTGGAAAGGGTTTGAAATTGGAAAATTGGACATGCAGACAACAGCATGCAAAAGTGAGTAAAATCTTTCTCATCAGGGTCACATCATCACGAGGGGATTGTGTGTAAACTGCAGGGAACAGAGCCACTTGACTGGGTTACACAAGAGCATCCTCCTCCGCCTGCCAAAGCTCAGCTGAAGACTGAAGCTCTGTCTGATGGACGTTAATTGTGCCTTTACATAACCCGGCTATGTATACAAACACAAATTCGAGACACTGTTAACAAGACAGTGCTGTCGTATCGCTTCCAATTTGTGATCAGTTTCTGTCACCTCATTTCTATTGAGTTGAGGCTGTTCAATAAAGCACATCTGCGCACAGCGAAATGAAGTTTTTGTTTGACATGGTGTTATGTGTAAATGTAAAGATCAAATTATGGAGTCATCATCTTATTGCTTTTTGATCATGTTGTTGTATTACATGAATGTACCACCAACAACTCAACGGCATCAAAGGCAAGCATAAATAAAAAATAGAGTTAAGAATGATCATTTGTTTTTGTTAACACCCTCCTTTGAATCACAATAATGTCAAGTTTTTACTGTACTGTTGAATGATGAATAAAAAATTAGATTCTTCAATAATTTTATCTACTATATATAACGTTTTCTTCTTGGTTAAATTTTTAAAAAAAAAATGCCTTTGTTTACTTGAGTCATATATGGAGAAAAAAAAATAAATCTAACAACTGGCTAGAAATCTCTACATCCGACATCCTCACGCAATATAGCTTACACTAGCCGAGATTCCTCCTTTATGTGTACAAATGTGACGTAATGACACAAAGACATGCTCGAATCTCCCGCGGAAATCCAACAGTACCACATTATTACAAGCTTACCTTTTTGAATCGAACTAAGGCAAGCAGATACACTGGCTGGTTATGTATTTTCTCAAATATGTATATTGGATAACCCCAAAAAAAGCTATGGGCTGCAGCTTTAAAGCAGATGTTTTAGAAGAACTGTCTGTCTACTACAACCAAACTCTATAGATCATCAACTATAGCATACATGTTAAACCTATAGACCATTTCAAAAGATGTAAACAACACTGGCCCAGAAGCACTTCCTGTTTCAGTTTTTTTAACACTACATAAAAGCTGGGATAAAATACAACCAACAGAACATTTAAAACTGAATCAAAAAGTTAAATAAACATCTTTAAGAAGTTTTCTTTACATGTGAAATAAAGAAAACAGTTACAAACTGAAACAGGAAGTGCTTCTGGACCAGTGTTGTTTACATCTTTTGAAATGGTCTATAGCCCCTGGTTAATGAATCCAATATATACTGTAAACTAGTCTCACATCTTATAAAATCATTTCATCAATATAACAATGAAAAAATAGAGACCTGAAATGCCAGTAAACACAAAAAAAAGCGAGACAGCATTACTACAGACGGTCATGAAAGGCTGTCACTCTCTCTTTCTCTCACAGGACCACAGGGTAGCAGTAAGTCTGTCACTGCCTCTCGTGCAAGGCTATTTTTAGTACCGTGCTCAACCCAATCATTGTGCACGTTCGCTAGAACACAATTACTACTAAGGAAATTTGAATCTGCCCTAAACTGTTCCGCTAATAATGAGGTATCAGGTACCTAAGCGTTTTATTAGAAAAATGGGACTTAGCCATTTTGTTTTTTCTCATTTCAGCAAGGGAAACAATTTTTGCAGATATCAGGCAGGTTTAAGGCTTCTACTTGTTGATACACATGTTCTAGAAGGCCCAGAATCTTTTGACTGACACACCCAAGAAAAACCTGCCGTCACTTGCCAATGCCACAGTTTCACAACACTCCATGCCAAAAATCAAACCTTTCGCTGAAGGGGGGCTAGGGGGATCACATTATGAAATACATGCTTTTCTCCAAAACATGTTGGTCATAATCTTTGTCACCCACCAAGATAACAACTTTGTAGTAGTTGCATCAGCACTCTGAGACCGTGGCGCTACCCGGATATGTTCAGCCAATAATTGTGGCCATGATGTTTTGGGGGAAAAACATTTATCTAATAATGTTTTAATGAAAGATTAAAAGAATAAACAATACAGATTCATTTTTACAGCCATCTTTGATCATATCAGTCGGTGGTAGTTGAATGGTAGTTGTTTGGATGTCCCGAGGTCTTGTGATATTAAAACGGAACGATATTTCTCATCAAGGTGAATTTTTTTTTAGTCGTTTGCGGCATTTACAGTGCTTGCATTTTATTGTTCTGTCTTTAACTGTATTTGATGATTCATACTCAGAAAGTAGAAACTGGTTATTCATTAAAAGACAATTAAAAATATTCCAAATGTCCTGCATAGTTTTGTATTTTGTGACTTTCAGTCAATTAAAAGACTATTTTTCCAGTCATATATTTCATCATTGAAGATTCCTTAAAAATAGTGTTAAAATAACGTCTGTCTCGTCTCATTCTCGGGAACCCAATATCATGCATCGTCTTGTGAGCTAAGTGTATTTTAGTAATTGTAGGCATATAGTAGAATATAGTACAGCATGACAACACTATATCAGCCCCTTCTAAAAAAATCGGAAGAGTAAAGGAAATAAGAGAGATATAAACTAAAGTTTTAATAAAATTGTATCCACTAATCTACAAGATGCTTGATGAACTGTTATGCTTTTCACGATTCCATAAATTCACCAGTTTTCATCAAGTGTAAACGCCCTTGATGTATTTAACAGGAATAACAGTCATTTTGCACTATACTGCGTGGGCCCAGCAAGTGTTGAATTATTGGGTGTGGATAAAAATAGAATTTCATTTTCTCAGTGACAAAAAACCAGCAAAATAAACGTGACACTGCAGTACATGCTGTTAGCTGAGAGATAATACTAGATCATTTGAGTCTAGTGGTCTGAAAGCCACAGATCTAGAAACTGCTATTGACTGAAATGCCATTACACAGATATAGGTCACAATGCTTCAATAAAAAAACGGGTTCAACGGGAAACAAAACTAAACAAAACAGGGGGAAAAAAAACAAATGGAAGCGAAATGTTTCTCATTTGAATGTACATCACAGGACGCCGCAGAAAAACTGAGGTGCATGTTAATTGGTTTGGCAAAAACAACCAACTTTGCAATTCAATCTTGGCGCTGTGAAGAACAAAATCAGTATTGCCTGTTTTTATTGTCAACCAAAGTCAAGCCAAATTAATTTTTGAGAACAGACAGTCAGAAATACTACTTGCTTATCTGCCACTAAAAGGTCACTTCCTGAGTGGTCATGATTATATATACACTATCACTGGAGCACACACTATGAATACCATATGATGCAACATCACATTAAAGCTTTACTCAAGAAACAATGCGAAGAAACATCTACCGATTATCTGAAAGTGTATTTCGAGACCTGAATTCCAAGTAGCGATGAGTTCTTAGATCTCTTTTTCCAAGAAAGACAACATAGATGGATTGTGCACACACTGAAATGAATTTTGTGCAGAGGGAAATCGAACCCTTTTGAAGCTTTGAGATCATGCAGAGCTAGACTTAAAGACAAACATGACATGATGGTTTGACTCACTGAAACCTCTTTGATGCATCCTGGGGATCTTTTGCTGAGGGAATATCACTGTGATTTTTAAATAACAGAATAAATGCTATTGCTAATAATTTGGTGGTCTGTATCCTGGCTGATAGTGAAAGAGCATCAACTATAAAATATATAACGGTACGGTACACAATGTTGGTGAAGGTCCAACCTCCAAACGTTCTCCCTCCATTGAAAATGTATGTACGGTATACTGTCCTTGCCCAGAAAGCAAATAAAGACATCATCAAAGTAGTCCATGTGACATCAGTGACCGTATACCGTGCATACATTTTCAATAGAGGGACAGAAAACTCTCTAAAATATCTAAAAGTTATCTAAAATATCTTAAACTGTGTTTTGAATATGAATGGAGGTCTTACGGGCTTGGAACGACATGAGGGTGAGTCATTAATGACATCATTTTCATTTTTAGGTGAACTAACCCTTTAAGGCATCCATGAAGAATCCTTGCTATTTATGGAGCCAACCAAATAGTGTCAAGTGTTTGCTGATTGGCTACCAGTTGTGAAAAATGTAAAAGAACTAATTTTGCTCCAGTGAGGAATTTCTGCTTGTTCAAATACAGTGAGCACTTTGATGCAATGGCACTGGCAAAGATGTAGTCGACTTTCCCACCAGCCGTCACACTGCCAACAACACTGATTCAGTAACTAGAATCTTGAAACGTTGTGATACATTTTGTAACCAAACCAAGTGAGTCCGTAAAATAACATCCCCATTTACAAAACCAAATATACTTTGACTACCTATATGACCGAGAGAGGAGAACTTCTTGGCTGATTTAGAAACATGCCTGAGGAGTAATAAAATGCTTATGGCAGCTTATTAGCAGTCTAGTCGTTACCGCTATCCAACTTAAAATGGAAACTCTTCTACTTAAATGAAATACGACATGGAGGACAGGCTGTCACATCAATATCCCAGAGAGATTCATAGAGCTTCAAATTCAAAAAACTGATGACACATGCTATGAGCTTCACATCATGCTATGAGCTTATGATCATTAGCTACAAAACATATTGACAGGACTCGAGGCTACTGACGTTCTCTCCACTGGTTTCCTGATCCCTAGAGACTGATCAATGATCTACATAACACTGTTCGTATTACAAATCGTATTACGTATCACAAACCACTCGTTTCATGTCTTAGGCCATCATTGTGTACATTTACGAGGCATTAAATCATGTTTAATTTGGACTTCTACTTGCATGCTATTTGAGGTGGTGACCATAGACCTACATTATATGACTGACAGACAAGAACGGTTTGACATAAAAATATCAAAATTGAAACTACTGTGGAAACAAAGACACCTACATCTTGGATGCCCTTGAGGTAAGCTAAAACATACCAAAAATTAATTTCAAAGTGAACTATCCCTTTAAGCTAGGTTGCTTTTGAGGAAAAAATAAGCATTTATAAACAATACAATTATTAGATTCCTCAAAACAAACCTCTGCTTGCATATACCTCAGCAGCCAATGTGAATCACATAATCAATAAACGTATAGAAATGCAAAGCACCACATTACCTGACATTTAGAATCATAAAATGCAAAGGGTAAGTTTTCTTCCAGATCAATAATTGCTCTAACATGCTGGACTGAATGTGCTGCCATTGGATGTGTATGTTGAGAAGTTCAGAGCAACAGTGTTTTTATTAAATGACCCTGATTAAAGCATATTGGAGTAGGAAAATATGGATCATCACTTTCCAGGTGGGCTCTAATATTATGTCAAAAATTGATCAAATGTACAGTCATATTCTACCAACGTCTGGAAGAAACTAACATTCAGATGAGATTTATAGATAGAATTATTAATCACACCATATTGTCAAGAAACCTGAAGACAAAAAATTGACAAAACAAATAAAAAAATGTCTAGAGACACATTTCGTTGTAAGCCTATTCCTTGTAAGTTCATTGCACTATTTTACGACACTATTCATAACCTAAATATTATTTGCTTGATCTACTGAGGACCCATAAAGATACTACAGGGGTCTGTAAACTGAAATACAAAACAAAGAAACTTGATGTTTGTTAAAGCATAGACCCCGCCCTGAGTGTTAATCTCCTCGCAAAAGCGTTTAACAGCATCATTCAAGTAAGAAATGTTTTTTTTTATTAAAGTTACTAACGTTGTTCAATTAAGAGCAGCAGTGACTTATTTTCTGCTTTTCTTTTGATATTTGATTCATAATAACAGCATATAGCACTAGGTGGGTACTTCATATTATGCTGCTTTTACTTTAATACACATATCTAATATACGCATGGGATTTCTTTACTTGCTATTTATGTTTACAGACATAACCGACTGTGTTTATGAGTTCTTCATATGTTTTTGACAATACCGTCAGTGTATTTGAAAGTTTAAGCGCAATAAGACGTGAAAGAGAACTTAGTTTAATACTCTAGAGCACACTGTGTGCTTCGGATGTGTGTGTTTATAAAACCGTATAGCAGAAGTTTAGACTTATGTAGCTTTAAAATGCATGCAGATAATAAACTATCATGAACATGAAGAACTGCAATGTCACGTGATTGACTGCAATAGATATAATCAAAACCAAACAGCTGTTTTAGTTTTTGGCAGACTAGTATCTGTACAGGCTCTGTCCTCTTCTAGAAAGCAGGGTGGGAGCAGCACCCCATTTGCATTTAAAGATACATGAACAGCATATTTTTCCTTCCACTCAAAAATGAATTCACAGACACATTCTGGAAACACCTGAGACTTATATTACATCTTGTAAAAAGGGACATAACGTGTCCCCTTTAATATCAAGTCTACTGATAAATCAGGTCTCTTTAGGCCATAACATAATAACACCTCTCTGTCTTTAACATAAAACAGTGTTGCTCACAGGTAAATAACTTTTGCTTGAATAAAAAGTTCATTTTAAAGCTATTCAATTTCAAGTCAGAAAAAAACAGCATTTTAAGATTAACTTCATTCTTTATCAATATAATTGATAACTCTGCAATTGCAAATAATAAATAATAATATGAAAATGAATGTTATTTAATAATTTATGGTGTTATTATTATGGAAAAGAGCAACCAAAACCTAATTAGAACAGTGAAAATAGTAGGGTTATCAATCGTGAAAATATAAATCGGTTTGTAAAAGTTATTATTCAGTGTTACATATAAAACCTAGCATCTCTATCGTATTAGGGCTCCCTGGATTGCCTGAAAGTCTGGGTAAGTGTCCCTGGATTAGATATGGATGGCAACCCCTGCCCTAGATCCTTAAAACATTCTACATTTCAGAAAAAGGCAAATTTGCTGAGAGAACATGCTAAGGTGAAAATAGGAAAAAGCCAACGTTTGGACTGGTTCTCAAAACCATAAGCAGTGGAATGAGCCCACGACGCCCCAAAAAAACGCTGTCTAGGTGTTTAGACACAACCCTAGATCATCTCACGCATTCCAACAGATTGACGCGGAAAGTGAAGAGAGCAAACTGACTGTCCACTCTTTCTGCTTTAATACCGCAGCTGCACGTCAATCCCGGAGATGTCACATCACATACATGCAACACACAGAAATCTCTCACCTTTCCCTCTGGTCTCCTTAGCCATCCTGCGTCTTTGCAGTTAGTTTGGACAGTACGCACGTCTCTTCCCTCTGTCCTTGTCTGCGCGCGGAACAAGCGGTTTAAAGTCTATGCGCGTCTCATGTTTTAAGATGCAGTGGAAATGACATGTGAAGGTGAGAGTATCCATTAACGCTGAGAGAAATCCTTGTGTTGAAGTAAGCGCGGAGTTGGGGCTGTTTGCATGTGTGCAGACTTTGCTGTTGCCCTCCTCTCCTCCTGTTGAGTTCGAGGTGTGATGTTCGACTGCCTCCAGTGGCTCTGCGCGAACTGCAGTCCACTTGGAAACCGCCAAGCGCATTAATGCAGGCTTCAGACCAACCGCCTTCATATATTAGGTAGTTATTTATTCAAAAAATAATATTAGTCTAGCGCATCCTTAAGGATGTGTCACAGTAAGCCATATAAATGCAGGTCAAAAGTCTGGAAACATCAGGCATATGTTTTTGTGCATATGTTAATTGAGCTTTGTAACTTAAAATACATGTTAATGCTGCAATGCATATATGTATCCCTAGAAAACGGTATAATAAAAAATTAAGACCTAGAAATGAAAACTGATTTACAGCATAAATGGCCCGTCAAAAGGAGATGGTTCTCACTGCGGAACATGAAATCCATGGGGAGGAGTCGGATCCAGATCCAACTCCTCCCACCTTACATACACCTAAATATGGATCCATAAAAAAAATCTACAAAAAGCCACTTCTATGATATGTGGATCCATAAAGAGAATCTACAAAAAGCCACTTCTATGATATGTGGATCCATAAAGAGAATCTACAAAAAGCCACTTCTATGATATGTGGATCCATAAAGAGAATCTACAAAAAGCCACTTCTATGATATGTGGATCCATAAAGAGAATCTACAAAAAGCCACTTCTATGATATGTGGATCCATAAAGAGAATCTACAAAAAGCCACTTCTATGATATGTGGATCCATAAAGAGAATCTACAAAAAGCCACTTCTGTGATATGTGGATCCATAAAGAGAATCTACAAAAAGCCACTTCTATGATATGTGGATCCATAAAGAAAATCTACAAAAAGCCACTTCTATGATATGTGGATCCATAAAGAGAATCTACAAAAAGCCACTTCTATGATATGTGGATCCATAAAGAGAATCTACAAAAAGCCACTTCTATGATATGTGGATCCATAAAGAAAATCTACAAAAAGCCACTTCTATGATATGTGGATCCATAAAGAGAATCTACAAAAAGCCACTTCTATGATATGTGGATCCATAAAGAGAATCTACAAAAAGCCACTTTTGTGATATGTGGATCCATAAAGAGAATCTACAAAAAGCCACTTCTATGATATGTGGATCCATAAAGAGAATCTACAAAAAGCCACTTCTATGATATGTGGATCCATAAAGAGAATCTACAAAAAGCCACTTCTGTGATATGTGGATCCATAAAGAGAATCTACAAAAAGCCATATTGTAATAAAAACGAGGCTGACGTTCAGGGACTCATTCCATTTATGTTCGTCCAATGTCTGTAAAAAATTTTCAGTTTATGTCTCAGTTGTTAAATCGGTTTATGTTTCTTTATTTACACGTTAAAAAAAATACTGGGAAAAAAACTTTTTGCTGAATATACAGTTTATTACACTTAGTTATGTATGTGTTAAAATATATGGTTAGTAATTGTGCATGTTGCAGGTTGTTGTTTTTAGCATCTGAAAGTGAGTAACATGACAGAATCTGTCACCACAATTGAATGGCTCAAAACTCCTCTGAGATTGTTGGTGCAAAAAGAAACCACAGCGAAACTCTCAGCAAGGGCCTTGCAACATTGACAGGCAGTTACCTTAAAAAAATCCCCCAAGTGCCTCAAAATTTGGCCTACATTAGAACTTTCACTCAGCCGATAAGAACAGTTGCATAGCTGAGGGACCACAGGTGCTGTCCATGCCTGCCGGCAAACTGAGTAAATGCATTGTGAAATCATAAGTGCAAAAGGGAGTGTGCAGTAGAAAACAGAAGTAAATATCTTCACCCTGCCAATGGCACTAATATCTCCGTTGTCCTATAGTAAGATGACTGTGCAAAATGTTAGCTTGTTCATAAATCATGTTGCGATTCCTCAGGCCTTTAAATAACCACCTCGGTCACAGTACATCTATCATCAGATCGGCTGATTAATGTTGGGGTGTAATGACTATAAAATATGAGTCTTGTGCTAGCTGTCAAACAGTAATTGAAAGAAAAAAAACAAGGCCAAGTGTGGTCCATTTTCCATGAACATGTTCAACAGCTCATGAAAAGAGTGTTTTGTGTAGCAATGTACAGTATATAAAATAACCCCAGCTCATCCTCGTCTAATATCATTGTTGCATATCAGGGACCTTCTGGAGTAGCTCTAAATGACTATTGAAAGAGGTGAAGTCTGGAGTTTTTCAATTCTAGGCAAAGCCAATGCAAAGCAAAAGGACTTGGCCTATTTGCAGCAGGCAGGAAAGCCCAATGACAAAATACATTGACCCCAAATATTGCTTTGAGTTTATCTGGTAAAATCAGCAGAAGAGAAATAGCCTGCAGACCCAACAAGCAGAAAGATAGATAACACTGATAACGCCGACTGAACGCAGGAAAAAAAACTGTAATTCAATTAATTTCAACTTTTTCTTTTAAAAGCAATTTCATCCAGGGTACAAGGCCAGGGAGAAGCATGAAAGGAACCCATATTTCCAATATAAATTTAATCGTGATTATAAATACAATAGAATTCAACAGTTGTCTTTCACAAGCAATAAAAACACCACCAAGCACAAGTTCATGCCAAACCGCTGACTATTTCCCTATAGAGTCGCAGCATCATAATAATTCATGGCACGAAGCCTAGAATTTACAGGCAAATGCAGTTATGGTGTGCTATTTGCTTTTTACACAATGAAGTAGGTTGCTGAACAGAAATGGAAGAAACCTGTGACTCACATCTGGGGGGTTTAAACTGCAGCTTCCCTAAAATCTTCTCACAACATTAGAATTAAACCGTAAAAGGACAACTGACACTTTTAAAACCACACAAAGACACAGACCCTCATTTTAGGTGACAAAACACACTTTCTGACTTTTATAGCCTTGGTTATATAAGAGCCGTAGGCGTGTATAATTCCTGTCCGGTGACATTCCCTGCATACTGTACCTGCCCAACATCTGGACTCAACTGGAGCCCATTCTCCCCTCAGGCCTTGACACATAAAAAAACACACATTCTCTAAATACCTCACCTATTAAATCACACTAGGGATCACAGCCAACATACATAGGGGTAAGACAATTAGCATAGAGGAACAAAACATATGCTTTGTTTAGAGTGTGAAATCAGTCCACAAAGCAACAAGTTTGTGTTCTGATGCGGATCGCATTAATGCCTCTAATAATGCTTATTCAAGAGGAAGTGAGTGATCCTCTAGTGTGAGGTATTTATGTATAACAGCATAAATTGTATAATTCCCATTGCATTAATAATGTAGAGGGTTTTTTTATATAGCCACTAACTACCGCATTGACTAATGCACAAAGGTTGCATGACACACTGATGTGACATTTGTTAGCCGTGTGCAAAAAAGCATCTGTTTGCATTTAGAAGTCAGACCGCCCACTAAGGTTTCGCATTACAGCAAAAATGCCGGTCTGAGTAAATACTGAGCTCTAACCGGTAAGTTCTATATTTAAAGCATGGAAACGTAATTCATGGGGGAAAAAAATCATAATATATAAACCTGGATATTACAATTTTCAATTCCAAAAACATTAAAATGTCATTGCTTGGAAGTTGTTTATGGAAGCTTCTATGACACTGATGTAGTGGGAGACTGCACAGGCTGGAGGAACTCTGACGTGAAAACAGCTTCCGCATACTCTTCACAAACATCCTGGAACTCTGCAGCCACATCAGCCAGTGCCTCGGCCAGTAGCTCCTCCGCCACACTGAGGGAAACAAGCGAAAAGAGAGTTACAATCTTACAGCTCAGTTTACTTTAAAGGGATAGGTCACCCAAATTTTGTAGTTTCTGCGACACTAGTAGCACCAAGCCGAATCACAAAAAATACAGCATATTTTGCAAACAGCCCTTTCCCACGCCAAGGCCTCCCCAACACAAACATCACAAACACAGCTCTTGCGGGTGCAACGTGAAGGCATGTCACAATGGGTACTGTATAACTAGGCTACTTTCACTGAAAGGTCCCAGATATTACAAATATTTTTAGCTGTATTGCTATGCGACTTAAGCAAGCAGCAGCCAGTTTGAGGCCCTCTAAACTGGACACATCAAAGTCCATCGTATCACAATACCTAGTTTGCTTTGGCGTGTTCATGACCTGTTTGGTCTTTAAAGATCTAAATGCAGTGAATTCTGGCTTGTTCTTCTGTAACCGAAGCTGAATGTCTTTTCTTATGCCATGGGTATGTCATGGTCCCACATTGGCTGAACACCCTCTGGCTCCGCCTGATACAGTAGCCACACCCCTTTTCAGTGCTGAGCTTGTTATATTCTGTCTTCCTGTTTGTATTTCCACAGCATGAAAGTAAGATCTTACAGATATATAAATGAACCAATCATTTTCAAATGCTCATGATAACTTTTGTTAGCTCTACAATAAGTAAATTCACAACACCAGCTAATTACTCTGACAGCAATGCCATAGAAATATACAGAGCAACCACAAACACTGACGTTCATTCACAAAATTCTAAAAATAGCTGCATGCTTGTTTCTCTGGCGCATAAGGTCTATCCACCTTATTCTGCACCGGTTCTATTTCCCATGATTCATAGCGGGTTCAACCGACTAAACGGTTTTCTACTTCCTACATAGCACTCTAGTCCAGTCACTAGAAAAATATCAGTCTACACATGAGTTTTACATTTAATATGAGCGAAATACACACATACACAACAAATCATTAACTTTTTTTTTTTTTTCAATTCTATGAATTACACTGCACAAAACAAAAATAATAGCCTACTAACCGATATGAAGAAGGTTCGGCCTCCACAGAACATAAAATATTCTTTTTATTTTATTTTTTATGTTCACATTTATGAGGAAAAAAAACAATGTTGCGGACGTGACAGTTCTCCATTACGGACATGACTGCTCTGAACTTTCACAGAGATTTTAAAGAGAAACCACAAAGCCTTTCTTTAAAGTGAATTTCGTCTTTTATTAATTATATCTTATTTTCAATCGATGTTTCATCAACCAATTGCCTGGTTTTAATAAATAAGTAAATATAGTAGAAAATAGATCATCATGACGGAGGCGCCGGTGCGCAAAGTGGACTTGGGTCTCATAAATGAACCGAAACTCGGCATATAATGTAGCCTACTTGCCTCACAGGTCTGAGAATTATATAGACTATGCATGTTTGAAAGCAGAGGTAGACAGGAGTCAAAGGGCTAACCAGCCTAAACTTATTGCTTGGGATATGCAGCAGCAGTCGTGGGTGATAAACGGTCGGATGTTCATGTATTGCTGGATTAGGGAGATTGTGCAGTCATGCATCAGCTATCCTTTGGAAAATTCATTTTCACTTCAATTCATTTTGTTCATTTTTTGAGGCATCCAAACTTCTCCAATAATTTAATTCGCCATATCTCAAAATCCAATCAACAACTGAAGCGTAGATCCAAGTCCCTCCCCTACAATTTTACTTTTTGTAAATCTGTTTCAATCAGAAGTACATCACAATACATAGGAATTAAGAAAAGATATGTCACTATTTCGGTTTCATAGTGACTTTTAAGACATAGAAATATTATTAATTACAACAACAACAACAACTAATAAACATGACAAAAGCACATCAAATTGCAAAACCTTAAACAAATGAAAAAGGAAAAGTAAAATCTACTAATAAAAAGATATTAAAATTAGAAACATTAATAAATACAATACTAGTCTAAAAATAATAAACTGTTTTGTGATCTCCCAACATAAAAAAATGGTTACTTATTTCTATACTTTTAGAAAAGAGTCCAAGGTACTTGATCCAGTACAAAAAATTACATTATGGACTCACATTATGGTTAGTCACGTTTTTTTAACTGCATATTGATGCATTTCAGCCTTCCTTAGAGTGTGTCAAGAACAAAATAAGACAATCCTTCTGTCTATGTCTTTAGGACAGTGATAAGATCATCTAAATTGATCCTTTGAGGCAAATACTCCTTGGCATAAAGAGCAGAGCTAACCAGAGAGTCCAGTCAGTTTGTGCTCACTCAAGGCCTTGACTGCCTTCAAGGCTTTTATTACCCACAATGCACTGCAGACTGACAAGTGCCCGCACCCATTCCCAGCAGCAGCACTAATTGCCGTGACATTTCACATCTTCTCTATTTCTCTAGAATAATAACCATTCAGAGTCTCTACGGTGCAACACTGACCTCTGAAAAAAAAAACAAAAAAAACATAGACCCTCAATTTCATTTTGTATCCATGCAATAACTCAGCTTTTTTTCAAGTGAAATATTTTTACTTTTCGATTCCTCACTTTCTTGCTTCCTTAAATTATCTTCCCAACAATTCTTCTCGCCACCCACACAGCCCATGGCTGACAAATGACACCTCAGCTCTAGGATAAGATTCTGGTTTTTGTCTTCCTCTTCCCACCACTGTTAAAAGTGTGCTTCTCTGTAGACTAGAAGGACTTGATAAATCACCGCATTGCACCAACTTAAAAATTCTGTTAAGTATGCTAATGGTGAGGTGGGTGTGCAGGAGCACTAGTGGAACAACAAAGACGCTCATTTGCACAGGAGCACGCTCTACATTAGCACCCATCAAAAAACAGAGTTAATATTTACATTTAAAATAGCATTGTGTGTGAGGATCATTATAGCCGAGAGGCTGTAAACAATCTCAACTCCTACTAGCGGTGTCACTATGGGAAACACACTGAGGCTTATGATTAATCTGCTGTTGATCTGAGTGCAAATAAAAGAGCTGAGCTTTTACTGTTTATACATCCAGGAACATGTCTTAAGCACAAACAAAATATGTTAGGAAGTTGCAGATATCAGTGCAATGATTATGAGCTGATTTAGGTTACATGTCTATGGGACACATGCACACTTCAGCTTGTTTCCTGAAGTCACTGCATTGAAATTCAGATAATGGCAAATGCAAGATTCATTTCCAGCCTAGGCTCATTGAAAAACCTGCCTGTGGTGTCATTTCTGAAAAATATTAAATTTCTTGCAGATTTCACAACACTAAAACATGAAATGTCCAGTAACCAGTACTCCATAGTGTTAAAGGAAGGAGTAGTTCACTTTTTAAAAAAACTTTTGTTGATAATATACTCACCCCCATGTCATTCAAGATGTCCATGTCTTTCTTTCTTCAGTCGAAAAGAAATTAAGGTTTTTGATGAAAACATTCCAGGATTTTTCTCCATATAATGGACTTAAATGGGAACCAATGGGAACGGTTCAAGGTCCAAAAGACAGTTTCAGTGCAAACTGCAAACTGTTGAAAGGGCTTTAAACGATTCCAGACGATAAATAAGGGTCTTATCAAGTGAAACGATCGCTCGTTTCAACAAAAAATAACAAAGTTTAAGTTTTATAAGCTCAAATGGTCGCCTTGCTCTGTTCTGTGAGCGTCCGTGACTCTCCTGTTCGAACTCGTTCATCAAAATGAACAAATCTTTTTCCGAGTCAATCGTTTCACTTGATAAGACCCTTATTCATCGTCTGGAATCGTTTAAAGCCCTTTGAACAGTTTGCACTGAAACCTTGAACCGTTTGGTTCCCAATGAAGTCCATTATATGGAGAAAAATCCTGGCATTTTTTCATCCAAAACCTTAATTTCTTTTCGACTGAAGAAAGAATGACATTGACATCTTGGATGACATGGGGGTGAGTAAATTATCAGCAAAAGTTTTTTCAGCAAAAGTGAACTACTCCTTTAACAAAATCAAACGTGACATGAAAATTCATTTTCTGAAGTAACCATCCCATTTTAGTGCAATAATGTGCCAGGCGTGCTACCGAGCAAGTTTACTATGTCGGGAAAGCCATAAATATGTCAAATTGTTTAGAAACCATGCACGATAGCAAAAGGTGTTTTGAGGTTATAATATACTACCGTGCTATGCAACTAATTATTAATCAATAATCTGCCCCTTTAATCTTAATTTGTGTGAAAAAGAAAAAAAAATGGTCAGTGTTTTACTTCCACAGTGCATATACATCCAGTCACTAGTATTACTAATATCCTTAACGAATCATGCATTTTCATTTAAGTTTCATTTCCACATTTTAGTGTCAATTGATGTGTGTTATTAATAAAGAAATTATTAGATTCAAACCTGTCTGCTATTGCCCAGGGATTAAAGCTGCCCAGAGCCTCATGTGAGACCAGGCATAGGAAGGCATCATGGTTCTCCCTGTATTTCTGGATACTCCTCTGCATGCTGGGCGGCACAGTGAGGTACGTCCCTCGTGTGCTTTCCCCTCCAGCTGAGACTGGATTCCTGGGGTCATTTAGAGTTAAACACTCCTCATCTAGCATCGACGTGTCTGATGCAGCCCTGTAAACAGAAGAAAAAAGAAATTCTCATGCATTTTGCTCACTCTTTCATAAAGGTCATATCATGTGTGCATCCAAAGGCCTTAGAAATTATTTTTAGGTTTACTTGGTCTTGTCTTTTATGAGCATAGCTAATATTAATATATATATAATAAATTATATATAATTATAATTAATTATATATTAATTAATTATAATTAATCAATTAATTATAATTAATTAATACATATATATAATATAAATATATATATAATTATACATATATCGAGTATATGTATAATTTTATTCTCACCAAAGCAGCATTTTTTATCAAAAATACAGTAAAAACAGTATTACTGTAAAATAGTTACAATTAGAACTATCGATGTTCTATTTTAATAAAATGTAAAATATAATGCATTACTATGATGGCATTTCACTTTCAACAGAAACATCTCCAATCAAATCATCATGTCTAAATAGAAACAGAAGTAAGATCTATTCATGCTTCAGACCATCATACTGTTAAGGGAATTAACGAGCGATACAAACACAACCACAACAAATGAATACTCTAAATTAATATTCAATTTTGATTTAAGTGGTGCTAAATCTAGAATCAAAAGCACTCGTGTAAACATCTCTACCCCTCCCTCAGGTCACTTCCATGTGAGCTCAGCGCACCAGCCGTCTCATGTGGACCACACTGGGTACACTTAGTGTTAATCAGACCCTCTGAAGCACACTTTCCACCTTCATATTTAGCAGCAGAAGTAAGAAACAACTCCCCTTCTAGGTTGCCTTTAATAAAGATATTGGACGCAAGCTCAGTCTAGACACTTAAATCGCAAGACCTCCAAAAGCTCACAAGGGCCATTTATTTTCAAATGGAATATTATGGCGGCCGGCGCTGCTATTGTACAATCACTTCCCTTTTTACCGTTCCCACAAGGCACCTCTTTGTGCGGCTAATAGAATACCGCTCTGGCTAACAGCTACCTCAAACGTTTCAAGCGTGCTGTGGTACTCTAGAAAAGAGAGGAATTCACTGCGACTGGGAGAATAATGGCAAACTTCGAGCAGCTGAACAGTGCGAACAAAAAACGGGTGAAAGGACGGTCAAGGTAAGTGCTTAATTTAGGGATTCAAATTAGAAGGCGTCCCTTGTGTTAATTTTGGCTCTGAACTTATGCAAGCAAGAAAGGTCATACGAGGTTCTGAAGGCACATGCAGTTCTCTAAGATGTAAAAAACAAGCATGCACATGCATAGTGAAACGGGCAAAGGCTTCCAGGCTTCTTCTGTCAAAACAAGCCTGGCAAGGCATGGTGGTGAGCCAAAAATAATGACCAAAATTTCTCCCTTTCCTCTGATCAAGAGAAGCTTCAGCAGTCAAAATCAGAAGAAAAAAAACTGTCAGAGCTCCACATGTGATTTATACGAGCAGGCACAATGCTGGGCTGAAAGCACGAGGCAAGGCACTGTACAAAAAATATTTTCAAGATTTGTTATCACAGCACATTTTTTCTTTTGTCAAATCAACTTAAATCCTTTATTTAGTTGAGATAACTTATTATTTTGAGTTTCTGATGATTCAATTAATCTCCCTTATTGTATTAACTCACTTTTTCCAGTTCAATCAACTTAAAATTTTAAGGCAACCAGGTTAAGTGAAACCAACAATATTTTTTTACAGTGAGAACTTTTTCTTAGGGAAGCTTAATAAACAATGAGGAAGCCAACAACAAATTGGTAGAAGTTTTCACCTATAAAACAATAACTATAGTGAATTTTACACTTCTCCAGAGTGCCACAGCCTGCCTTAAGGCCAATTAGCAGGTTAAAAAGTAGTGTGAAGCACCATAGTGAACCTCTTCACAGAGATTATGAATAAAAACACAAAGATGTATATTTTCTAGAATATATATTTCCTATTTCTATTCTATAAGAGTGCAACCAGTGTAAATTAATTCACAGGTAAATTGCTTTTGTGATCCAGTTCTTTCAATGAAAAATTAACCACTTTTGACAAACTAAATCACAGAATCAAAATAAATATACAGAATAGTTGTTCATATGCAAATGTGTAGTTTAAGAACACATTATTATTCTAAACATTCAAAATAATTATTTATTATATTATTATAATAATTATTCTAAATAAATAAGTCCCTCATACATATAGAAATATTTTATATTAAATAACTTTTATACAGTTTTTATACATTTGACACACATACTGTAACATTGCAGGTGTGTCGTTCTGTGCTTTTGGCCATACAAAGGTTACAAGATCGAAACATAGCTTTGAAGTTCTTGTCAGGAATACAGAATGGACCAGAAAACCAGCAGACCATAGATGAACAGCGTTTTGACCTCAACAGACGGGAGTGATATAATGGTAAAAAGGCCGTGTAAAAAGAAATAAGACGTGTAAAAGTCAGTGGATGAGATTCTGGACGGCCAACGCTCTATCAATATTCAGCAGCCAGAGATCAAAACCAATAAAGCTAAAGGGCTCCAGTTTTGTGGTTTTCATCCAGTGAGAGGGCCATAACCAACAGCAAGGTTACCGTCAAGGAGCCAGAGATGGAGATTAGCCAGACAAGGTTAGATGGAGAAAGAGATGGAGGGGAAAGAAAGAGAGATGGCGGTATGAATTGAAAGGTTAGAGAACAGAGAATGAAGATCAAAACCAAAAAGAGGCAGCCTCGCCATGAGCTCTGCATTGATCTCTTTGAGCTTTGAATGAGAAGTGGGGGATCAGACACTCTCTTAAGTCCATTTCACACATACTCCGTTTGCAGTGTGAATTTTTTTTTCCGTACCCATATTAACAGGTTAGAGCTGTCACACTGCACGCGGATGCAGTCCATTGATCCGTTCCAGTTGCGGTGTGTATACAGCAGTGCAGCGATCGTTTATTTTTGCTGTGCTGCAAACGCTGAATTAAAGTGACAGCGCACGGTTCACGGTCAAAATGAACACAGATTGACCTAAAAATGTAGTAGTTTCACCATAAATGCATTTAATTCAATACAATGTAGTAATCTCACCATAAATGGATTTAATTCAATAAAATGTAGTAATCACACCATGAATGTATTTAATTAAATACTACTTTTCATATTTTTACTTTAAGACCAGGGTTAAGCAAGTCAAACTGCCATTTACCTCAACAAGGACATAATGAATGACACTTGTCTCATTCGTGGAGGTGGAAAAACAAGTTCTTTCTGACATGCAAATTTAAATGCAAAAGAGAAGTCATGAGTCGGCTGTTTTTGTCAATTTTAAGTTTTAATTTTAAAATATTTGCGATTTTAATACAAGTACATGGTTAAATATTTGACCACTTGCTTAAGCAACTTAACATGTAGAAGTAATCAATGGAATTATAGGCCTATGGATCAGTTACGCATTCCAAACGGAGTAGGTGTTAAACGGGCGTTAGATGTGTTGGTCACTCTATTGTTAAGACCTCCAACACCCCCATAACTTCTTTATGCGGATGCAGACACATAAGCAGCATTATAAGATATCACCACTTAAATCAATCCTTTATGACTCTGTTCCTGACACTTCGGCATTAGAAAACCTCATTCAGTGAGAGTCTGTTGCAGAGTGTAAGATTTAATAGCACTCTACAAAATCAATTAAAAGAAGACAAATGTCAAGTTTGACATTTAATGTTAATTTGTCAATACAAATTTGTATAAGATTTGTTTGTAGCCCTCAGTCGGGTTATGGGGTCTATACGACCCCAATTGACTTTACTTAAAAAAAAAAGGTTCCCTTCATTTCAGTGGAATAAGATTTTGTGACTTTTCATACATTATCTATCTATACACACACACACACACACACACACACACACACACACACACACACACACACACACACACACACACAAAAAAACTAGGCTTGATTCGGTTGTTCTGAAGGTGTGTAAAAAAATGTTTACACTTCTGGTTTTAGGGGTCAATATGACCCCACATTTAAATGAATGGGAAATGTGAAAAAAAAAACTAAATATATTTTCTTCATGTGTCAAAAAAAAAAAAAAACTCCGGCATAAATCTGAAAAATTTTCCACAGAAATGGAGGCCTAGTACTAGAGCATAAATGCAATGCATCATAAAAAAAAAAAATAACATTTCATATGCTAATGCAAAAGTTAATGGTGTAGTTGAGGAATTGTGTGGTATATGAATACAAAAGTATTTTATATCTCCAAAAACACAGCATTAATGAATAGATGAGAAGTAAACAAAAAAAAAAGATATATTATTTGTATGATTAAAAATGTATATTTTTTGTACAATTACTTTATCAATTGTTGGAGTCGTATGACCCCGAAGCCCACAAGTGTAAACAGGAAAAGAAGACCATTTGAAGGTTAAAGAATTCATCCTGAATTACGATTGTAGAACTATTTTCTTTTAAATATATTTTAAATTGTAATTTATTCCCGTGCTGGCAAAGCTGAATTATATTTTTTATATTCTTTATATTTTTGTGGGAAACATGATGCAGTTTTTTTTCATGGTTCTTTGATGAATATAAAGTTTAAATGAACAGCATTTATTTGAAATAGAAATCTTTTGTAACCTAAATGTATTTATTGTCACTTTTGAACAATTTAATGTGTCCTTGCAGTCTGAATAAAAGTATAAAATAATTAAGTAATTCAATAAAACTAATTTTCCAAAATGTAGTAACTCGCTACATCTCTGATCTTCTCCTTTCCTCTACAACTACCAGTAACACATGTGTGTGCCGCCCACTTTTACTCATGGATAAGATAGAGAAAATCAAATCCAGTGCAAACTGTTTCAAATGCCATTTTGTCAAATTGAAATATCAACCTAGCCATTCAGAAAAAAATGGTGAGAATGAGACTCCACATTGGAGACTTCCTCACTTGTATTGTGTCTCCGTGTACTGTCAGAAATTATTGATGTTGAAAGAGCGCACTAAAATGGACTGGAATGGAAGAGGAGTGGCTGGTGATGATTTCAGTGCACATATTGGTCTGTTTGATGCTTTTACTGCTACATCAAATGACACTTGACTCTACAATCCACTGAGAGAAAAATCCAAACAAATCACAGAGGGAGAAAAAAATGAGACGCAAACACATGTATTGAGTTTCATTATAAATCTGCCACGAGGATTGATTATGCTCAAGCAGAGCTTTTTAGCTTCTCCCCTAGGTCCCCTAACATTCCTTTTCTGAAGCCAAAGTGGTTCTCTGAATAATCATCATATCTCAATAATAAAAACTAAAGCTAAAATGCAAAGCCACTGACAGCTCTCTATCAGGACACACATTGCTTCAATGACAAATGAACCGTGTGCAGCCTTCTGAATCCGAGTCTAAATCCCCAATCAGTTTGTGTGTGCCATTTACAAACTTCACAGTGTTTCCGTTTCAAACACTGTGTTGCCTTCACAAGTAATCAGAGATTAGACAACAAATAATAAGCTCTTCGTGCTAATCAACATCAAGCCCCAATATCCGCTCTTTTAAACGACTTCCCATGAACGTGCAACACCCGCATTTGTTGCCCCCTCTAGTGGCACATTTCATACGCAAATAACATTTTACTGGTTTCTCATCATAAATCCTCTGCAACTAAAGCCCTTGGCTGAATAAAGGCCTTGGCCTTTAGTTGCTGTACTAAAAGCCGAGTAATTACCATAATGCTTTGAATAATTCATTTTCCATGAGTTTTATCTTTCTTGGCCACATTCGGCCAATAATCATCCATTCTGATGTAAATAAGCCGCAAAAAGGATATAAAATGCTCAATGAGAGTTTGATTGAACCATTAGGTTGATTCTAATATATAAAACTGTAACATCAGGTGAGGCCAGAAGAATAAATGACAGTAAGAGACGGCTGATGAGTAGATTGACTAACTTTCTGATCAAGAGTGTAATGTCCATTTGTGTGGCTTTTAAACGAATAGCGGTTGCCAAGTTGTCATTAAACTGTGCAAGCAGGATGAAGTGTGGATTAGTCAAGAATAAGCTGCAAAAAGCTTTTGATGACAGACATTTCCTAAGTCAAAGAAATTAAATATTGCATTTCGTTGGCCAGCTGGCGACAAAACAAGGATCCTGAAGTGATGTCAATATTTTGTCCTTCAAAGTAGTAAGTTGCTTTGGATACAAGCAACTGCTATTATTACCTACTCACTACAGCACCGCGGGTAAATGTTAGTGCACCCCATTTAGAAAAAAAAATGGGGGTCTTACTTTTTGTAAACTTTTTTTTTTTTTGTTTACTTTCTGTAAACTTTTTCCATACAAAAATTTGGCATTTCTGTTATACAAATCACTATGAAATTTAAATAGTCGTTTGTCAAATTATAGTGTTTTTCTATTGGTGAAATTAAAAAAAAAAAAACACTTTCATGTAGTATATGATTTCTGTAGGATTATGCAACAATGAAAACTGGAGTAATGATGCTGAAAATTCAGCTTTACAATCACCAGGAACAAATTACATATAAAATAGCAGTAACATATTATTTCACAAAATTACTGTTTATTTTATCAAATAAATGCAACCTTCTTTCGAAAACATTACAAAATGTTACCGACCCCAATACAAAAATAATAATCTAATTTGATTTCTCGACTGTATAACTGATAGACCCTTGATACCTGCATCCCTTTCAGTCACTGCAGCTCACTGGATTTCTCCAGAGTTATCTTAAAGGAATACTCCACTTTTTTGGAAATAGGCTCATTTTACAAATCCCCCAGAACTAAACAGTTGAGTTTTACCATTTTCGAATCAGTTCAGCTGATTTTCTGATATTTAGAAGAATATCACTAACCAGACAGTTTCTGGTCTCATTGACTACCATGGTAGGAAAAAAATATACTATGGAAGTCAATGAGACCAGAAACGGTCTGTATACTGATATTCTCCTAAATATCAGAAAATCGGCTGAATGGATTTGAAAACAGTAAAACCCAACTGTTTAACTCTGGGGGAGTGGTCAAATGAGCATATTTCCAAAAAAAAGTGGAGTCTCCCTTTAATCAAGGTCACAGTCATTGCTCATGTTTAAACACAGACAAAAGAGAGACGGAAGAATAGCCCCTTAGTGCAGTGACATTTCAGAGCCAGTGTTTTCTGACAGCATAAAGTGACTAGCCAAGGATAAATAAATCCAAACAAAGGTTCAGATCAGGGCAGTGGAGAGTACCCATGGCCCACGCACTGAGTGCACTGGAATATGGGGAGAATAAACAAATCTCCAAGTGGGCCTACTCAGTCCTTATGGTTACCATCTGGGATATTAATTGACTGTTTACATGCAGAGGTATGGTAACACAAATATTACTATAAAAGGACTACAGTGCCTTGTCCTCTATCTGTACCGGTTCCAGATTGAAATTGTTGCTTTTTTGGGGGGGACAAAAAACAGTCAGTGAAGCATGATGCTCACTGATCTGAGACAAGTGAACAAATGCCCAACAATGCATCACTGTATGACAACAGACAGGCCGCAAAAGTAGGCATCCATATCTATCCATCTATCTATCTATAAAACGTAATATTAATAAATATGTAATATTGTAATATTTTGTATCTAATATTAATATGTTGAAGCTCTTGTGCTAGATTTTATAATAATTTGCTGTGGAAAATATCATTTAAGTCGATAGATAAAACACTACTTATGAGTTCTACCACATACCAATAAACACAAAATATTCAATAGTCATTCAGTGACAGAAATGTGACATTTTGTCATTTTGTAAAACAGTGAAAACCAGAATGTAGCAGACAGAATACACACTTGGAAGGCTTGTAGACACTGCAGTAATACCCTGAGATTAGACATGAGATGACGCTTTGAAGTTTGTATAGACACTGTGCTCCAATGTTGAGAGAGAAAAAGAAAGAGGAGGCTGAATGTTTACACTGCGTCCACAGAGCTGAAGGGCCTCGCTGTGAGCTGAAGCCAACGAGGAGAAAGCATTCTAATCTTCTAATGTATCTATTGAACCTGTTCCACTAAATTTCCCATCTCTCTCGCTTTAGATGACTAACACCCTCAAGACTGTCCCTATTTATTCTTTTATTTTCCTCATTCATTTACTGACCCACAGCTGCTGCCAAAAGCTTTGGGCAGAAAGAAGCGAGGCTCTCGCTCTCTCTTGGCAGAACTACAGAAGGAGGGAGAGTTTTCACCAGCAGATATTTTAGATTTTGATTTCCTTGTGGCTGTTACTGAATTTTCCTAAACAGACAGATGCAGATTACAGTGCAAAAAAAAAAAAAAACACCCTGGTCAATGTGCTGTTCTTCTGCAAATTCAAGTAAAAACTGATTAAATTCTGACTGATCCAAATGTTCCTGGCATATATGCAGACAATACACTCTAAAACCAGCTGACAGTCACTCACCCAGTCTCCACTGGCTTTTGCAGGAGGATGTCGGCTGAGCCGGGTGCATTCAGGACTGGTTTCGTCAATCGGATTGGTTGAGGAGAGGCCGGCCTGGAGCTAGAAATATGCCTCGGATCGTCTGCAACATACAAGACGTGTTACACCACTGCCATCTGGTGGATATCACTGTCATATCAGCCAAACAAAATGCAGAGCACATACTTGTCTGTCTCTCTGGGGACAAAACAGGGGGTGGGGGTTTAGGTGGGGCAAAGACTGACCTTCTAATGCTCCCTAAAGGACAACTGATAACTACTTTTGTCAGGGACGAATGTAAATGAACTGTGTTGTTACTGTGCCTCACCTGTGCCTTTTTCCCAAATCAGAGGGTCTGAGTATGAGATCATAGCAAAGCGTCGACGCACATCTTCCTGGTCTCTCTGAGTCACAAAATAGAGCTTTATGTGTCAGGTGATTCAAGTTTATTTTTTGACCCAATCAAAATGATGCAAAGAAGTTTTTTCCCCAGAAAAAAAAAAACCTAATAAAAAAGTTTTTACTAATACAAACATAATTTAAAAAAAAAAAAACAATTACCTAACATAAATTACTATTTTCTAAAAGTTTTCAAAAATGTATTTTTATATAATAATTTCATATTAATAAAAAATAGCTTTTTAATAATTATAATAATAATCATTTATTCATATTTTTTTGTTTTTATTTTTAACCATTTTAACAATTGTAATGATAAATATTTTTTTAACCATTTTTATAATAATAATAACAACAAAAATAAACATATCAAGTTCAGTCCATTACATAACATCATATACTGAACATTGGCATAAGTCCAAACTCACAAATCTTATTATCTATGTCTTTATCTCCCACACACTGACCTCCATCTCCTCCATCCTCAGCAACATGCTCTCTAATGTGGGGTCCTGCAGCTTCCTCTCAGCATCAGTCTCAACCACCTGCTGCCTCTCCGTCACCCACAGAGCTTGAGCTGCGTCCTCCAGAAGATCGTCCAGAAGAGCGTCGGTCAGGACATCAGCCCTCCCCCTAGGCTGCCAGCATTCACGACACAGCACAGCGTAGTCACATTCTCACATTTTCTTTTTTTATGTGAACTTTTGTAAATTGAAGATGGATTGAAAAATCTCAGTGCTCATCCAGGAATACAAAGTAAGTCGTTTTAGAAAAGTAATGAGTTTCTCACCTTATCTGCAACCTTCAGCTGCCCTCTGCGAGTGTCACTTCCTGCTTCACCCACCTTTTGTACAAGAATGAGAAAAGAAAAAGAAATGGAACAGAAAGAAATTACTAGTCTATTCACATCAATGCCGACACACATGCACAACATACAAATAATACAAATATTGTTTAAAAAAAAAAAACAGTCCAATGGTACACTCAGTCTTGCAAGAGATTAAATCTCCAGGAGATAGACTCACTTTGTCAGACATTATTTGGAGGGGGTCATCAGATGTATGCGTTTACCTGTGCTCGATCCAACAAAGGCTGAATTCTCACTTTAATGTCCCGCTCAGCTTTTTCGGCCCATTGTGTCGATGAGCCCACTTTGGTCCTACAATGCCCAAATATTAATACACATCAATGATAACATGCACATAAAAAAAGTTCAAAGAACAATTAAATTGAGGAAAACTTTACAAAGCAATTTAATTTAGAATTTTCGGGGGGAAAAAATGTATGCTAGTTAGTTAGCCTACTACATGCAAAGGACTGAGCAGAATTTTTTATACATACTTAATGTTTTTTTCTAGCATACTAGTATATTCTAGCATACCATACATACTTGAGTAGTATATTTATTACGTTAAATTAACTACACAAATGTATGTAAGCTAGTTTTCACCAAAGAATAAAAAATAAGAGGTAATTTTGAGAGTTATATTTTACAATTCTGTATTTATAACATGCAATTCTTACTTTGCATCTCATAATTGTGACTTTTTTTTCTCACAATTTGACTTTAAATATCTAAAACATCAAAATTGCATGTTACAAAGTCAGAATTGTGAGATATAAACTCGTCAGCATTTTTCCCCTCATAATTAGACTTTATAACTCGCAATTGCGAGCTTATATCTCACAGATATGTATTTTAAAACATCATTATTCAAATAGCCCCAACGTAAATTGATTGTCAACTTGCATTTTGATTGCAATTAGTTAAATCTAGCAACAAAATGTTCAAGAAATGCATCGCATGAGCTCTTTTTAATGAACTAAAATGAAACAAGCACAAGAATTCAGTTTCTGAACCAAAGGTTAAGTATAATAATGAAACAGCTGCTGCTGTACCGGAGTTCGTTAATGCGGTCAGCCTCTTCTTTACTCAGACGATTCAGCTCTCTCAGTCTGTCTGCAGTCACCCGGTCCAGCCAGGCTTGCCTATTGCACAGCAATGAACATCAACAGCAGCCAACATGAACATCTCACAATTGAGGATCAGAGTGATGATTGTTTATATAAACTGAGCCAGGTTTTTTGCTTTGGAAAATCCAGATACATTTCTTAAACATCTGGAAGAAAGGGTTCAATATATACCTGAGGGCTTCATTTTGGGCTTGTTTCCTATCATGTGAGAAGAGCTGTGTACTGGAATTGGTCTGTGGCTTCTGCTTTATAGGGCTCTTTTGAGGTGAGAACAGACATCTGGGCTCTGGCCGGCTGGACACAGCACTACACCTGTGTATATAAACATACATTTGAGAAGAACACAAAGGTGCAACCATGTCAAGTCTGAAATAAGTAATGAATAAGAGGGTTGGATGTACTGACCGTGGGCGAGGAGGAGAATGAGGAGAAGTTGGCATCCAAGGTACAGTGGGCTCTTTCTGGGGTACCTGGTTTTCTCTTAGTCGGGATGAGACAGTGGGCTGCTGGAAGCTGGCATCACGAAGATGACCCGCCTGCTTAATTTGAGGTATAGTGTGTCTTTTATCACTTTAATCAGATTTTTTTTTTTTTTAAACTCATCTAAAATCATCCAAAACAAGTTCATCAACTAACTATCTACAATCATACACTCTCATTAAAAAGTTTGGTGTTGGTAATTTTGTAAAGTTAATGAAAGAAGTCTCTTGTGCTCATCGAGGGTGCATTTATTGGATCAAAAATACAGTAAAAACTGTAATATTATGAAATATTAGTAATTATTAAGTAACTCTTTTCTATAATATATTTTAAAGTGTAATTGATTCCTGTGATGATAAAGCTGAATTTTCAGCATCATTACTCCAGTCTTCAGTGCCACATGACCCTTCAGAAATCATACTATTATGATGATTTGATGCGTTTAAGAATCATTTACTATTATTATTATTATCAATGTTTAAAACAGCTGTCCTGCTTAATATTTTTGTGGAAACCAAGATATAAAAAATGTCAGGATTATTTGATGTTCAAAAGAACAGCTTTTATTTGAGATAAAGCTACTTTTGACCGATTTAATGCCTCCTTATGAATGTAAGAATTTAATTTTTTCAACATACAAACCCCAAACTTTTGAACATTAGTGTATCACATTAAAGTAAAAAAAAGTACTACATTACTATAGTAGTAAAATGCTTTTATAACTAAAACTAACATCACTGAATTAATAAAAAAATAAAAATAAACCTTAACATGGTCTGGGTTGATGGCACTGGTAGTTTTGTTGGGTTTCTGTGCTCCAGCCTCTTGTAGTTTATGATGACGTAGTAGGCTCTCTAGCCCTGCCTTTAGAACTTCATTGCGCTCCTTCACCAAAGCCTGTGAGGCCTTGTGGGATTTCCCTGTCAATTTGCTGCCTGCATTCATTGACAAAACTGTCAGATTTTCTTTTGCAATCCCCTGAAACAAAACTCGTTCAACAAATCATTTTTGCATTAAATAAATAACTCAATATTGTTTTTATTTCAAAATACAGGGGCACAGAAAAGTATTTGTACATTTTAGATGGTTTGGTCACATAAAAGACCCTTTAAAAAAATGTTACAAAAAAACCCCACAAAATATGAAAAAAAAAAAGTTGCATCTGCAAATAAATGCTGCTAGAGCTTTTCTAAGATGTGTGTTTGTGCTTTAAAATGAATAAAAATTGATGCCACTTGTTTTGATGTTTTCTTTTTTTATAATTTTAAGTGTGTGGAAACCGAAGTAAATTTGATATAGTTTAAGTACGGCTCAAGTGTTCAAATAATTTTTGCACATTATATACAGATACGGAAACAAATATTTTTCCGAGTCGACTTGTTCGTTTCGTTCTTTGAATGAACCAAATGACACGAAAAAAGATTCGTTCATTTTGATTAACGAGTTCGAACTGGAGAGTCACGAACGCGCATCACAGAACAGAGCAAGGCGAGCATTTGAGCTTATAAAACTTAAACTTTGTTATTCATTTACTAAATGAGCGATCGTTTCGCTTGATAAGACCCTTATATATGTTTTCATCAAAAACCTTCATTTCTTTTCGACTGAAGAAAGAATGACATGGATATCTTGGATGACATGGGGGTGAATAAATTATCAGAAAAAGTTTTTTAAAAAGTGAACTACTCCTTAAAATGATTTACATCAGCTGCATCCGTGTGCTCCTCATCGAAATGAAACAGGTAACCAAGGTAACTTTTCCAGGATTATTAAGACAGTATTATTTCTCACAGCGCAGCAAGACGAGGTAAGGTTAGATTACATCAACTGAGAATAGTTGATTTTTTAAATAAATTACTTCATTTAAAAGAAGAGAATTTCAGCTTAATAAAGAGAAATCTTTCGTGTCTCTGTGACAAGTATTTAATGAGTTACAGTTCATTTTTCGGACGTGTTTCAGAAAGATTTTTGCAGAGACAGAGTGAGCTCAAAGCGCACCCTGTTTATTTGATTTATTTTACAAAAACACAAGGTTTTGATGTTAATAAGAGTGTACACACAAAAAGAAGACCATGTATTGATTTTATTTATATGACCATTAATGACGGAGAATTTTAAGCCTATGTTGCCATGTGAAAAAAAACACGATCAAAACGCGGGGACGCATTTTTGGTCCCCAGGGGGTTAAAGTCTCATGGAAGAGCAGTCAACTAGCCTACTAGTCTGTGCAACCCTTAACAGATAAGTTTATGTAAAATGAACATCACCATTGGTCATCATGACTCACCACCAGGCTTTTTTGAAGCAGTTGACTTTCGGGGTCTTCGTGAGGTCCTCTCAGTTGGGTCTCTGGCAGGACGAGGAGGGGACATGCTGCAGGCCCTGACCCGGCTAGAAGTCTTTTCCACTGGGTTGACAATCTGCAAATCTACGTCTCTTTTCCTGGGTGCCTTCTGCTTACTCAGTGCTGAGTCAAGCGTCTAAGGAATCAAACACAAAAAAGCATTAAATAATTTTTTTAATACATTTTTGCATTTAAACATAGTGTGTATTTAATTAATCACCTCTAATTTCTGCAGGATGTCGAGGGCTGTCTCTGGTACGGTAGATCCTTGTCCCGTCTGTACTTTGGCTGAGCAGAGAGAGAGCTGGCGAATCAGCTGGCCCAGCTCTTTGCAGTGGGTGGGCACTCTGCTCTCTGTAGGGTCTGACAGCTGGTTGATAAAAACCTGCATGGCTCTTACAGCTCCCCGGTGAGCAGCAGCCAGTCTGTCCATTGCCTTGGACTGAGAAGACAACCACAGAAACGTTTAAAGACCCTGAATGTCTCATTCATGCACTTCAAAAGCAAGCTAAAATTAAAATGAACCCTTTTTGATATTGATTTGTTGGGTAAAATAAACTTTGGTACCTTATGGGTGTGTTTGACATTCTGGGAACGCAGCTTGTCTAGATCCTCCTGTATCTCTTTAATCTTGAAAGGAGAAACAAAACAGTCCTGTTGTGAATCTCTAAAACCTCCTTTTCATCACCAGAAGTCATTCATTTCCAAAGGAGAGTAGCACAGGAGCTGCGTGGTTTGTCGTCGTGCAGAGTTTTCAGATGCAACTTGAGCATCAGGTGCTTTGAAATGTTTGAATTTTGCCAGTAACCCATATGCGACGGATGTGATGTATTCTGATCAAAATTATAAACGTGTGAGGTTTTTGTGTGGATATAAACGTTTGAGGTTAAAATGAAACTATTTCTATAAATATTACACAATTCTTTACATTAATTAGCAGTAGAAAACCTACTATGCTTTTCTTTGAAATGTATTGACGACGGCCATAAATTATACCACAGCAAGTGATTGGGAGCACTTCGACTCGGCACATATACCAGTATATCTATGGTATATACCTATACCATAGGTATATGGTTATGGCTATAGTTTAATATGAAAAATAAAAACAGTGGAGTATCCCTTTAATAAGCAGGGAGTAAAGGATGCTTCATGCCCAATTTGAAAGTTCTGTGCGTCTGTCACTTGAAACGCGACAATCATACACACACAAATATCAGAGGTAGTGAAAAGACAGCTTAAGTTCCTCTTTAGTACTCTTAAATACTTCATATCACTGTGCTGCCATTGTGTATATGAATTGCAGTGCTTACAGACCTGCTGTTGTAACACATAGATGATACGTGCGGAACGGGCTGCCTGCTCCTGCCGCCGGATCTCCATCCTGTGCTTCTCATCGGGCTCCAGAACCTCCACATGTCCTGCAGAAAACCCACAAGCAAGCCTTTTTAAAAGCGAAAAATATATTATTTGGGTGACTAGGAATAATAACAATACCTTTATTAACCAACTGCTCTATCCGTTGAACATATGTGCTCAGTTCCTTCTGTAATTTACGGATCTCCTGGCTGAGCTGAGGTTCACTGCTGTTGACTCTCTGATCAAAGTCTTTCGTGGGTGTCGGGCCCTGTTTAAGTTGCCTGTTGGGATTCTGAGTATAAACAAGCACATTATCCCCACTTTTTATTTGCTTCTTTGGACCTGATATCTTGGGGTAGATCACATGAGGACTGTAATCTGTGTTGCTTCTTTCAGGGCTGATAATCTGGGATCTCTCTGCAGGATCAAGTGAGGAACGGCTGATGGATTCCTGTCGTTTCCTGCGCAGATCTCTCCTGGCGAGTCTGACGGCAGCCTGCAGGCGCTCTTCTGAGAGGACTGAGAGGCGTAAGGAGCTGCTGCAGCTCTCCATACCATCCTGCCTCTCTAGACGGGGTACAAGTTTCTCTATCACGATGGGAGAAGGGGGTCCTACACCGGTGGCTCGGTTAAGAACACTGGGTGCCATTGTGTTATTGAACTGAAGCTGTCAGAACCAATGAGAATCAAGGAGAAGCTTGTTCAAGTTTGCATAAGAATACAGCGTGCAACATCATTCACACACACAAATATACATATATATATATGCGTGTGTGTATGTATGTATGCATGCGTGTATGTATGTATGTATGTAATGTATGTGTGTGTGTGTGTGTGTGTGTGTGTGTGTGTGTGTGTGTTCTTAAATCAGTACAGTAACGTTACCTGTGTTTGCAGACCAGCCATTTGAGACACAGGGGAGCCTTTTTTAATCCATTCACGGTTCACTGGACCCAATTCACCAATGGTCATGGCATTTCCCCTTTGGAAATCGGAAATCATCCTGATAAAATCTTATTTATGAGCTGTCTTGATGGAAATCATAAATCCCGCTTGAGTAATACTTTACAGAACAACTAATTATCTACTGACTCTTCCGATCGATTACAAAAAAAGAGATTTGTTTATCACACGAAAACACAATAAATTGATAAGTAAATGGGTGGTAATATGTTTTAACATGACAGCCACTAAACTCAATATTTGAAGTGTACGGCAGTTTAAAACACCGCCATGACAACATAACACTTCTTCGTCTTTGTTTGTCAGCTGTTATAATTGAGTTCGGGCTTGTTGTCGCCCCCTGCCGGTCTGAGGTACTGCTAGCTCGCAATGCGTTCACACACACACACACACTTCATTCACACGTGTAGAATTGTGAAATCATCAAATTTGTTGTTTTTTAAATTAATTTAAACGGAATATAAAATCATTAAAAATTTGAAAGGTCCTGATACTCTAAAACACTTCCCAACTGAGATAAATGGATGAACAAAGACTGAATTCTCCCCTTATATCATGTTATGTTGTATTATAATTCCTTACCGTTTGTTTATTTAAGTGTTTATTTTTCCCTTACAAATTATCCTTATTTTTGTACCAAGACTACATTTATATTCCAGTTGTATTAAGACCTGCTCTCTCTGGCTATATGTTCTTGGATTCAAGTTTTGATGATTTTGTGATTATTACTGACTTCCAATCCGTTATGAAGACATGGGGCAAAATGTACATCGACAGTGTATAATTTTGCAAAAAGAGTTAAACAGATCTAAACTTTTGTGGGAATGGCTAATAGCAGTTTTGACAAATGAGTCAGATTGACCAACTATTAAAATTGTGAGAAAAAGATACAGTCCAAAATTACTGACATGCAAAGTAACAACAGCAACAATATTTCCGAATAGAATAGCAAGGAAAACACCCTTGCATGTTTACCGATGTTTACAGAAACATTCTAATGAACATCCAGACATCTTTTTAGACTATATACTATTACCCTCATCAGAAAATGATGGATGTAAACATGTTCAATGTTAGTTTGCTGCAACTGGCAGCTGTTTCGTTGATATCTTGCCAATTTTAGATTTGGCCAAAGTCTTTATTTAGCCTCATCTCACAATACATCTGCTGGAAGTAAGAACGGAGGGAGACCAAATGTGTCTTGACAACTTTCAGTTCAGTTTAATTATTGAGCAAGTGAAGAGACACGGTGTCTCCAGTATTCACTCATCAAGCATATACACACAGACCTAAGATACACTGACATAGACTAACAATGGGTAGAGGCATGAGCAAGAAGATAATAAATCCATTTATGATTTACGTGTGTTAAAATACAGTCATGTCTTGCTGGCATCATTACATCCCCATCAGATCTAATTAGGAGAAACAGAGCACAATTATGTCGTAAGTGCATTTACAGCAAGCTTAGATGGATGTATTTAACACTGGTCAAAAAACTTTTGTTATGGCTCATCAGGTAAATACATATATAAATATATTTAAATAAAGATAGACTTTTAACTGCAGGGAGGCAAAAGAAGTTCATCTGAGAGCCAGTCATTCATAAACTTATAACTATAATGAACACTCAAATGCAACAGACCTCAACGTACCTTTTCTCATTCAACTTTTACAAACAAAGCAGGTAAAATAATAATTCTGGTGACTTTGGTTTAGTAGTGCAGTCCACAAAGGTATTGGTTTGGCTAGTGAAAAACACAAAACAACAAATGAAACCAGAGCTCATAAAGTGAAATATCCGTAGACATTATTTAACAAAGTAAGCAGCCCAGATTTCCTGGATGGTAAAATAATAATAATAATAATAAATAAACTGTACATCCAATATACAGATGGGATAATACACACATTAACATCCTTTATATTCAAAAAGGAAAACATTGATTACAGAAGTGTTCTAGGCTACAGAAAAAAGTATCCTAATCTAAAAATAATAATAATAATAATCTGCATGGTGCTAAGGTGCTTAGTTTTAACAGATATTTTATAATGGTATTTAGCTGTTAAAGAGTAAATGTGTAATTTTAAATTTAGTTCTAAAGTCGTACACGTTTCAATATCTACAGTATAATTGTAGTAGGGTATAAGTAAAATGATATTTTTACTGTAGCCTATGTTGTAAAGTAACTTAAGGAGTAAACTATAGCATTTTAATATCCTTTTACTGTGTAAATAAGAAAATTATTCGATTCTAAAGGCAAACGTCAATGACGTATGTGCACAAGTGAACCAGCTACTGTATTTAAAACTATTGCTATTAAACTATGCACAAAATACCATAACACAATAATAAATCTTGTAGGCCTATTATTATTGCCATTTACATAAGGTGCCATATAGCTAATGCAGGCCTATATCACAATAATATAAGAAAGTTATTAATAAAATGGAAGTTTATCAGTCGTCCATTTTAAATAACCAAAGTCCGAGTAGAGGTAGGAAGGATATCTGATAAATAGTGATAAACAGTGATCCGCACTGATAAATGTGCTGTCTGTGATGGGACAGTTTGCGCAGTGCATTAGAAATTGCTCTAACAGAGTGAATCCAGCGACGCACGTCTCTCTATCCCGAATTGCACAAGACGTTTGTTGTCTTCGTGGTGTTCGTGGAATCACCGGGTGTCCAGAAGAGCACATAGTAGATGGCTAAGAAGAAAGCTGCTACTGAAACACACATAAAGTAAGCGATACCCATCGCCACTTTCACCCAGATCTTCGTGGCTCTTTTGGCGTGTTTCACCCTCTGGTCTCCGGGGTAACTCGGTCGCCGAGTCTCCTCTCCTCCGTTTGTCCGGACGGGTTTGTCTCCTCTCATTCTGGGATAACTGACTCGTGATAATCCCAGTGGTCAGTGTTTGTTGTTCAGAGGCTTTGAGAAATCTGCCGTGAATCCCGATTCAGGTGAGCGGATTCCTGCACTTCTTCTCTGAGGGCTGAGTGTCGTCTGCACCATCAGGAGTTGTACTGGGTAAACACTGGGCGGAGTTGGCTGGCCTTCATCTCTTATGGAGAAAATTCTTTAATTATCCAAAAGGTCATGGCAGAAGTTTGGATTGAAATTTAGGATTACTAATATACTATACTAAAATACTATTTTGTAAATAAAAGTGATTAAAGAGTAGGCTATAATTTTGTTATAGGACACTTTATGAAATTGTAACTATATATATATATATATATATATATATATATATATATATATATATATATATATATATCAAAATACTACAATAAATTAGTATATGTAATATCAATCAATAATGTACACTGGAAAAGGGTTAGCAATTTTAATGAATAAATGATCTTAAAACGCATTGAAAAACCAGCTAACTGTTACTTACCTTATATATGGTAATAATAATAAAAGTTACTTTATAATATTTAAATTGTTTTATTTAAAAAAGCCAATTATCTTGTACGTTATAGGGGAAGAGGCTAACCATCACATTTGCTCACAATAATACTTTTTTTTTTTTTTACAGTAGGCTACATTTAGAAAGTAATGGTTAATAGGCCTATTAGGTAACTACATGGGTTAAATGAATATTTATGTTGTTTCAAGAAGATATTTTGAAGAACGTCGGTAACCAAACAGTTGATGCTTGAAAACCATTGGCCACTAACAACCATTGCCTTCAATATTTTTTTTTCTGGGGACCAGCAATTGTCCAGTTACTAACATTCTTCAAAACATCTTACTTTGTGCTCAACAGACAATTTTCATTTTTAAGTGAACTATTCCTTTAAGGTTAGGTTTAGGGGTAGGTTCAGGTTAGTACCTAGTTATTAATAACTAAAATAAGTACATGTGCATGGGGAACAGGAATATTAAATAAAGTGACACTGATAAAATGACTGAAGACAACATCTTGAGCCAAATTTGACTTAATACATAAGGCAAAGATGTCATTTATTTGATATGACAGCTTACAAAGGACAGAAACATTTGCGATGCTTACTTACAGTTCACATTATAATATGGCGATAAAAGTAACCAAACAATATCTCCAGTAAACTAAAACAATAATAATATTTAAAAAAAAACAGATTGCATGTAGTCTTAAAAGAAAACTTAGGAGGAAAATCCTACAAACACTTCAGTATCATGCTACATGCACATTTGAAAAGCCAATCCTCCTACAAGAGGCAAACCAAATTATATATATATAATAACCTCAAACAGGAAGACATTTCATCTGCAGGGAGATGCAGCAGGTACGATACAATCACAAATGTCATGATTCTTTCTGCTCCATAAGCTCAATTGAAAAACAGGGATATACGACTCACATGTGAAGAGAGAAACAAGCACTTCACAAAGCATTGGAATGTCTGTCAGTTTAAAAGTTCCTGCTCAATTCATTTCAATTCAGGAACGCACAAATACACTTGTGATAAATCCATAAGATTAAACAAACGCGATGAATAAACAAACCACTAAAAATGAACAAACTAATATTAGATTTGATAGCAATGAGGTACACATGATCTGATGCCCCAATTGTTAATTTTCCTCATTCAAACCCAAGAATTCACCATGATTTTTTTTCTTTGGTAAGTGTGCACATAATGTCAAGGGCATCAGTTGTTTATATTTAACTTAAAATCTACAGCTCATCCTCATGAAAATAATAGTAAAATGTAATTTGAGAATTTCATCTATGTAATCATTTCAAAAGTAGCCCTGACAAAAAGAAAAGAAAAAGAAAAGAGTAATGCCCTAGTTTACAAAGGGATTGCAAAAATTCAAGCATGCCGCTCTCAGCAATAAAAACACTTTATGTTCCTTATCAAAATGTGAATCGGAACTCAGATAGTATGTATCTTGAGTGCTGTTGTGCCACATTTTGGATAAAACAACGTTGGGGAACAGGCACTATGTCATAAAAATGTAATCTTGCTGTTTGAGTGACATGCTTTACTGTTTATCAAGGTAAACGTGAGAAAAGAGCAGCAACACAACTCGACAACAGCATAGAGTCCCAAACAATGAGGAATAATTAAACAATGCAGCGAGTTGTTTGGATGAAGCGTTGGCATCCAAAAGACACTTTCCTCGACCCCTTTAATTTAGTCAGCAGTAGTCCATTACACCTGATGTCTCCTCTTTCCTCTGCTTACCTCCTCTCTCAGTCTGTGGACCACTGAGTTCACCTACTGCATTTTAGTCCTCAGCCTGTTGACATACATAAAAGTAGTCAGGATGAAAAGATAAACATGAAAACACTCGAATAATAATAAGATGATGCTAAACCACCATTTAAGTTGGATTGGTTGACAAAAAGAGCAAAAATGTAAGTGTGTCGCTTCATTAAAGTGCCTCCTAATGTGAAACTAAAAGACAAAAAGTTTAAGGGTTCAATTACCGCTCTGATCTGAATGTTGGCTGCGGTTTCCTCAAAAAAGCTTTTTAGCAATAATATACATTTTCCTCCCTTTAAAGATGCTAAATGTTGTATAGTAACTGAATTACAGGAAATACAAGAATCTTGTTATTGAGCCATTAGCGTTTGTTGATTTGATGGAAATCTGAAAGAGGGAATAGGCCACAAATCACATCCACTCATTAGTTGCTAATGAGCAGTTAGTGAACTGGGATGATGTAATGAGAATAAGCAGGAGAAGGACAGTGAACCCAAGTGACAGGGTTGAGCCGGTGGCATCAGAGAGGATATGACATCAAACATTCACAAAACACTGGGAGTGGTTCCTCAATTCAAATTGGCTCAAAGGAAAAGGGAAGACAATCAGTAAAAAGCAGCACAATATTTATTTGCCATTCCAGCATGATGCCAAATGTCAACAGTATAAACTACAAATTCATCACTTGTGTAAAAAGTAAAACATCCTACAGACACAGAGGTGCGGCCCAAAAGAGGCACAAAAGCTCCATTGTCTTTAGTCAATAGTTTAGCGGGATATAAAGCAACGCTCACACAAAAGCTTTTAAAACAAGAAGTTTTATGTAGGTCAATACTGCAAATTTGCATGACCAATTTAAACTCATCGCAAAATCTGTGTGAGAAAATGCAAAATTCCAGATTGTGATTCCTGCTAAAATTCACCGAATAACGGTGAATGTGACAACACCTTATGGAGGGAATTCAAAAGAGAATTTCAGACTTTAAAAAAACAAACTCATGAGTATAAAGGCCACCAATTTCATTTCTTTCATAATTTCTGTTTAGATTTATTAAAACAAAACTGTTTTGAGCAAGATTTGAATTTGTGTTTATCAAATATATATATATTGAATAATTAAATATATATTTCAAATTGTTTCATGTTTGCTGTTATAAAACCAGGAATCGAGTGTAATCCTGGGTTCCTGCTCCTTTTAAGCAATGAATTTCAATGTTTACAATCACTGGATGAGTAATCTTTCAAAATAATTACGTATTTACGACATTACAGTGGCGAATTTAAGTGCAAGACAGAAATTAACATAAAAATCAGATTTGAACGTGCCCAAACGAGTCAAAACTGTTAATCAAAGCGAGTAAAATGACTAAAGTCTTAAGTCTAGCCGATTAAATGACTTGGAGCACTAGAAAACGAGCAGATTACTCACATAGTAACATGATTTTGAAGATTTAAATACTTTTCTATGCCTGAAAAGAATTCTAAAATGTCTTACTATTTCCATGCTTTATAAGACTGTGGGAACCTTGATCATTTCAGACGACTTATTTTACACTCTATATGAATAAGGAATGGATATTATCTGTAAAACACACCCTGATTTGCACACTGGTGAACTTAATACTTTCATTCTGTGTGGCTTGATAGACATTCACACATGATAAACATTAAAATGACATGAAATCTAATAAGATGTCATATGGAACCACATTTGGTTTACCCTGTATAATTTATCTCTCCAAGCTGCTCTGGGAGAAATGCCAAACAGCTTTCCCCCACAATGACATCCTGTTGGGATGATGTTATAGATCATTCCCATTTACAGTCCACACACTCACACATTTATAAATGCTTTTGCAAAAAATGGAATAAAATCAAAAGAATGTTTATAAGTGGCATGCATGGAAAGGGAAAAAGCCAGAACCCATATCCAAACACGTCATCCAGGGAGAGGTGCGAAATCAAAGAGGTGCACGAACAATGAGGGGGATCCGGGAGCACAGTAATTGTGGGATATTAGTCGTGCTGGAGGAGGTGTGCAAGGTTCACAGTGGAAAATGACAGCCAGTGTGAAGCTGCAGACAGAGGCAGTCGGTCCCAGAGGAGGGAAGGACTGCCAGCCTGAGGAGCTGCATTCATTTCACATTTCAAAGTCGAGAGAGAAAAGCCCGATAGCAGACACCATCTCATGCCATGAGACAGATGGACATAAAGGAGACATGAGTGTAGCGAAACAGGGAGGGAGAGAGACAGAGAGACCACAAAGACTCAAGACTGAAAAAAGGAGGACGTTGATTAGTTGTTAGAAGTCAGCCGAAGCAAGGGACTTCTTTCGAAAAGCCACAGTCTCAAAGCTGGTAATAAGAACAGCACCTGAGGACGGTTGCTCTGAAGAATCCACTGCCGCTTCCTCCCCAGGCTTTGTTTCAGAATCACTCCGACCCGGCTCTAAAATAGGGACGTCGCTGTCCTCTGCATCAAGAAGATATTACGATTAATTCTGTGTTTGGGAGGAAATCATATTCTGAACTTTGTGTGTTAATGAAATGTTTTGACATACTGCTCTGGCTGGTGGTGGGCGGCACTTCGGAATCTGCTGTGTCATGGCTGCTCGAGGTACGGTCGGCAGATTCAGCAGGTACCAACTCTTGCGTTTCACAGGAAGTTGACCCCACCACTGAATGTGAAAAGACACAAGTTTCACTTCTAAGACGTCACAGAAACTCAGACAATACTAAAAAAACTTTTTTAAAGATAACCAGTGAGCTTGAGCTTTATTTCAATTAACGAAAACTATTTTTAGTGTGTTACTATGGATGTGGATACTTAATATGCTTCATTTTGAACATGCGAGAAGGTACCAGCGATTGTACAACTTGTCTGAAAGATTAGAAGAACACAACAGTACCCGTCTGTTTGAGTTCATGGGCAATGGAGAAGTTAAAAAACTAAAATGCTTGACCAGGTGTGAGATGTAATGGCAGGTGGAAAAACAAAACATACCCCAGGCTTTGTCTTAACAAGCACCACTAAAAAGAGAAACTGTGAAACCTTAAATAAAGACCATGATTATTTCACCTGTAGATGTACTTTGGTTTCTTTCAGGTTCTTCTGACTGGCTGGGGGTGGTGGACGTGTTTTGTTCGGCCTGGTTGCTCTTTTGTTCGGGTGGACTGCTTTCAGTGCTTCTGGGCCTCAGAGGGCTCTCACCCAAACTGCTCTTAGGAGAATGCATCTCCATTTCTTCACCCCAATCTGACACCGGCTGGTGGCTGTCCAGTGGGGAGAAAGGGCTTAGGGGTTTGGGCCCTTCTGGCGTACTGAGCGTCTCCTGCGGGGAAGGTATGTGGACTTTGGGTCTTGGGGTACGTTTCTCTTTTGGGCTGGGAGTTGAGGGTGCAGGAGAGGAAGGGGTCTTTTCTGTTGGTTTAGCATCTTTCGAGTATTCCTCGTGATCTGCTTTTTCATCTTCTTCCGCATTTTCCTCTTCACCATCACTGGCATCCTCCCACTCATCTTCATCCTCTTCAGCAAGGCCTTCATCACTCTTCTGCACAGCAGGAGAAGGTCAGGAATAAATGAAACAGACTAATTAAAATCAACTCTTGGTACTATAATATTATTACCTATTAAGTGTTGTTGGGCGTCTCACCTTGTCTGACAATGGAGCCTTAGGGGTGACGTCCTCACTCTCATTTTCTTTCCCTTTGTCCTTTTCATCCGTCTCCTTCTCTTGCTCCTCCTTTCTTCCTTTCTCCTCTTCATTGTCTCCTTCCCACCGATTATCATGCATGCTTTAGGAAAAATCAAGTTGCTCAATGAATGTTGTTTCAGGAAATGCTCTCTAGAATGATTATTTCTCTACCCACAATGCCGCCTGCCTCCAAATAGCAATTGCATGTAGCAAATAACAGGCTAAATAGAGGATGTCTAAAAGATGTGATTGTGCGAGTGAAAAAAGCAGGAATTTAGATACGCAGTGCCAGGAGCGATTGTGAGGCTGTCTATAACTTGGTTCTAGCGCGAGTTTAAAGGGAGACTCCACTTTTTTTGGGAAAGAGGCTCATTTTACAAATCCCCCAGAATTAAACAGTTGAGTTTTACCGTTTTCAAATCCATTCAGTCGATTTTCTGATATTTAGAAGAATATCAGTAACCAGACAGTTTCTGGTCTCATTGACTTTAATAGTAGGAAAAAATATATACTATGGAAATCAATGAGACCAGAAACTGTTTAGTTACTGATATTCTTCTAAATATCAAATCAATCGGCTGAATACATTCGAAAACGATAAAACCTAACTATTTAACTCTGGGGGAGTGGTAAAATGAGCATATTTCCAAAAAAAAGTGAAGTATCCCTTTAAGCACGCACAAAACTCCCATTAAAAAAAATAAATCACAGAAACGTGCAGCGAATCTCTTACATCGAATCTGCACTTTGTTGTTTATGATGGAAGTCCGAAGAATTCAGTCAGCGCACTGACCACACTATTCCTTTCAGCGATGACTAATCTGCCCTAACGCCTCTGATTGGTCATCACACTCATAAACGCAATGGACAAGTGTGCGATTGGTTAAAATGCTCAACGCTGCAAAACGAAATCTGATGGAAATGCCGTATTTGGATGGATCGGTTTTGTAGTTTAACTAATATTATCACTTAAACATAAATATTTTGAAACAAATTACAATGACTTTCCCAAAACTTCCAAACGGAAGTCCAGAAGGACTGGACATGCTGGTGCAATCCAAAAAAAAAAAAAAAAAAAAATTAATTTCCTCAAAGAGGAGAACTATTGCATACCTGTAGCTTTTGCCCTGACCGCGGCCCATCCCTCGTCCACGGCCTCCCTGTCTGGGTTTGCCCTGGCCCAAGAACTCGCCAAAGGTTGGTGTCTTGGGTGGCCTCTTGGTGTCTTCTGCATAACAGAGATTAGAGCAATATTTATGTTTCGTGTCTTACTATAGGTTACAGGGGTCCAACTATACTTGACATCACCTGATTTACAGAATTGTACCTCTTTCATGTGTATTTCTCTAGGGAGCAAGGTGTATATTATCTGCACTTCTTCCTCATTTATCAGCCTGTTTTGGTCGACTGTACTGATAATAAGGAGCTCAAGCTCTCTTCAGCCTTGATGAGAACTGTTTTTCGTAAGTGCTTTGTGTGTAGGTTCTGGACATATACCACATACAGACCAACAGATGCCTTTCTTCAACATCACCACTGTGGAGGTCACCACAGACTTAAAACTAGGAATCGGACAACAGCCATCTTGACTAATGGTGCTATACCCCCGTATCCATCTATATGTGAAAACTTTAGACTTTATGTTCTTTTAACCAATCAGATTTTTTTGTGTATGGTAGAGTTGGCTTTCGACCTCCTCGTGAGACTTTGACGCTAGTTCTACCAATGAAACGGCAAACTATTCTTCAGTAAATTTTTATCTATTTGACTGAACCTCACGACTTCTGGGCTTATTTCATCATATCTGGTTCTGGGTCCTTAAGCTGTTACCCCCTAACAGAGCCATCCAGAGAGCTGCATCTCGAGATAATCCAATCAGATACACACCCACCCATTATAATTTATTATGAAGGAATGTAATGCAATTAGAAGCTATCAGTGCAGGAACAGCTGTTTGCTTGCACTCAGACTAGGGCCAATGTGAAGAAGGGTAAGACACACACACACAGCATTGATGTACATGGGCATTGCGCCCCTTAACTGCTAAGAGACCACAGCGCAGAACATCACCAAACAGCCAAAAAGACAACTTTCACAAAGCAAAAATGTCATAAATGTGCATATAACTACTCTATACTGTTGATGTAGTATGGCAGACTATTGATTGGCTGTATAAACATTAGATGCAGAACAGGTGTCAGGTGGTCACTCTGTGTGTGTGATTTACCTCTCCTGTTGCTTTGTTCTTGTGTGCCCTCTCCGGCCACAGCTGAGTCCTCCTTGAACCTGTGAAAACACCTCAGGGTCACTGGCTGTCTTATTCTCACCCAGTCAGCATGCATTACTCCTAACCAGTCTTTCTCCGTCTCTCTTTTTAGCAGTTTGACAGAAATAAAATTGTCAGAGCTGAAATTAAAGGGACAATTCACCAAAAAATAATAATTTTGTCATAATTTACATCATTCCAAACCTGAATGACAATCTTCTGATGAAAACAAAAAGGAGAAATGTTAAAAAAAATATACTGGTCTCTTTTCACCATATAGTGAATGTGCAGCATTAATTTCTTCTTTTCTGTTCAACAGAAGAAAGTAAGACATTTAGGATTGGAACAAAATGAAGTGGAGTAAAACGACAGGAATAAAATTTGAGTGAACTGGCCTTTTAAGAGTTCAGTGACTCTATAGCATATTCATAGATATAATAGTCAGCATTTATGCCTTTGACACTAACATTGTATCGGTTTTCTGTGCATCCCACTCTCGTTTCCATTGGCCGGTTGCGTTACGGTGACGAGCCAGCCGTTCTTCATCAATCTTTTCTCGCTCCTTTTTCCAGCGGAGATATTCGGCTCTTTCTCTACCCGTCATGGACAATGTCATATCCACTGAGCCTCTACCACTTGGCCTACGATTCTGCTATTAGATTGAAAAAGAGTTGGAGAGTTTGATGAGAAATACGAAAAAGTAACCCAGTAAAACAGTTTCTGAAGAAAATGAAAACCCTTCATAATGTTAGGGTATTCTAGGTAGTTGCCAGGGTGTTTCTACGCAGTTGCTAAGGTGGTCGGAGTATGTTTTGGGTGGTGTATAATTGATATTCTGGTCTCTTTACACTACTGTTAAAAAAGTTGGTAGATTTTTTGAATGAAGTTTTTTTATGCTTTCTTAATTTGGTTTAAAAATACAGTGAAAAAGTAATATTATTACGATTAAAATATTTATTTATTTTTCTAAATGTATTTTTTAAAATAAAAATAATCAAAAAATAATACAATTATATTTATATGGAGATTTGGTTATTATATTATAATATATATTATTATTATAAATATTGGAAACAGTTGCTGCTTAATGTTTTTGTGGAAACAGTGATTTTTTTGAGACAGAGTTCAAAAGAACTTTTTGTAGCAATGTTGTACAAACAGTCTGTCATTTTTGATCAGTTTACAGCATCCTTACTAAAAAAAAAAGTATTACTGGGGTCTTACTGACCCAAATCCTTTAAACGGTATTGTATTGTATACGTTTTTCTTAGTAAGCTAAACCAAAGAAATGAAAATGTTCAGTACCGTCCATTCTTTCTCAACCTCTGCACCGGTTTTCACATTGTCAAAGTCAACTCCACCCCAATTGCGGACGTGTCGTCGGCTTCCCTCCTTGCGGTCAATGTCTGGGATTGGCCCACTGCGCCGAGGGTCATCAAGGAAGTTCCTGATGGGGTTTTTCTCTCCCTCAGCCTGCAAAAGATAAATGTGTGTGAATATATCAAATAGATAATGGCTGCTACATTAATAGTAAAACATTACCTTTTGACCTCTCTCATATTCAGCGATCTTTTCCATCTCCTCATTCATCTTCTCTATGTTCTGTCTTCTTTTCTCCTCCCACTCCTGAAGAGGAGAAATTGGATGGATATCAACTCATAAAAAAAATGTTTCCGTCGATACTAAATCTTTGTTACTGTTTTGAAAGATCTAAAATATTAAAAAATTCCTTATATTTATTTAAACAGCAATGTTTCCTCTTACAACGATATGATATATGCTTGAAGAAGCACCGCTGTGTATAAATAATACATTTAGCATTCTCCTTTCTGTACATTTTGCACACATCCGAATGACTTTGCAAGTGAATGTATTACAACAATGTTCTACAACCACAAAATGATATAGAACATGTCGATAGTAACCTTTGATTTCCTGTCTGAGCCTAATCCTCCTTGCGTTCCTCCTCTTCCTCCTCCTTGAGTTCCTCCTCTTCCTCCTCTCCGCCCTGCTCTAAAGGAGTGTTCAATACGGGGAGGACCCTCTCCACCTTCACCATCCTGAGATTGCCTTTCTGGCCACGGTTCGCCTTTGTTTTGACGAGGCTCTCTTCTTCCCCCACGGTGGCCACCTCTGCTCAGCCGGCCTGATCCGGTTCTGTTGGGGGGACTCTCACTGCGAGGCCAAGCAGCCTCTTCTTCTTCTGGACCCTGGTCACCACGATTACCAGCTGGTTTCCTGTCATTCACCACACGCTTATCCTACAAAGGCAGTGGAAAGTTTTTGTGGATTCTACTCCATGAGTAAAAAGCTGTTATAATCTCAGTTTTCATTTTAAACTTAAAGTTTAAGCACAGTAGTCTTGTAGTTGCCAAGACACCATTTCTAATTTTTCACAATTTCTTAAGTTCTTAAAGTCTAATATTATATATTTAAGACTTATTTCAATTCAAAACTATTTTTAATTACTAAACAGCCTATAAAATTTTACCAACGACAATACCTGTGAATCAAATTCTTATACAGGGCAGCGATTCCCATGTCCATCTTTCCAATTCATCAAGTTTATTTTCTAAGAAAATTCTCTTATGCCTCACTTTTCAGTTACTTAAAGCCACGACCTTCACAGACCACGATAGGAGGCTCAATCACAGCTGCATGGGCCATCTGTGAGCCACTGAAACTCTACAGGTATTGATTAAAATGCTCTACAGCCAGTCTCAGCCTTCCCCAGGTGGGAAATTAAAAGCTGTGAGGTATGGGAGTGGCAATTAACTTTTACAGGCTCTTGTTCTCTATTAAAGCTGATGTAAATCATTAGCAATCTTCAAAATCAAACATAGGCACTTTTACAAAACATTCTCACATATCCAGTTCCCGTATTAATATTTTAGTTTTAAAAAGCCATAGCCATCTCTCTGAGTCTGTTAAACTATGAACTTTAGGGCTTTGAAGATATATCACAGTTCTTTGTAGGGCTGTGAAATATGCATCATCTACAGTATGTGGAAAACAAAAATTAATCCACTTTTTTAGAACGAATCAGGTGAGTCAGTGATTCAATGAATCAGCTGTTCAAATGACCTGGTTGATTAAATGACTCAATGACTGACTCCTTAAGATGGTACTTGCAGTCACTTACTGGTGCTTTTAGTTGTATTTTTAAGTGTTTTTTTAATCATTGCATATTTGCATATGCAAAAATGATCATAGTATTATGTATGAAAATATAATTGCAGTGTAAATGCATTCATGCCTCCTCTGATCTGTATTAAACAGTCCAAGTACATCTAAGTTACACTTTTTTGACCTTTTTTGTCAATATACAACACCAAGAACTAATTCTTTTTTTCACAATACTTAAACACTATGATTGATCTGACTGTACTGACACTGTGTGAGAACTGAACTGAGCTGAACAATGACATTTTTGGATAACTGCTTTATAGATGAAATAAACGAATTAATAATCTTTACAATGGAGCACTGAACTGTGTTACTTCAGCTGAACAACAGCAAAAATGCATTGTTGTCCTGTCATCACTGTAAAGCTGCTTGAAAACAATCTATATTGTATAAAGCACTATATAAATAAAGGTGACTTGATTTGACAATATTGCATCGGCACTGGTATCAATATAGTAATTTCCTACAATTAAGTTAATGAAGCAGGTGATCTAAATAAACAGAAGTTCTTATACAGTATTTCTCATGAGTTCATATCAGATAGGCAAAATGCACGAGAGATCGCATCTGATGGTAAATCAATGATAATGTAATACATTTAACCATGGCAGATTATGGTAAACGGTCATTCTATGAAATCATTCTGACATCTGTCTTTACCCCAGCTGGTTTAGACAAGTCGACGGTCACTGAGAAGTTCTCCTTCTCCGTCTTTCTCCGATCCGACTCAGGCTCATGAGGGCGGGCTTTGCGAGTTGTTGTCACAGCGATACCCTCCTGTTCAGCCTTTTTCTTATCTTCCTGTATTTCCTGGTGAAACAAGAGAAAGAAAAGCAAACTAAATGAATTAATAAAATCAGATCGAGTTAAAAGCTTTGAATCTGAGCATCTCAAGGGCTGAATGTTAAGTACAATGAATACCAAATCTTCAAGTCAAAATAAATAATTATAAGTAGAACACAATTGGCAAAGTGACAGCAGACTATCAAATTTCAGTATCCAAATTAACCTGATATCTCTTGACCAACGCCTCATTCTTCTTCCTTAGAGCTTCAATCCTTTTGTCCAACTCAGCATCTTTCTCCTCCTTTGTTTTTAGATCCACCACAGCAGACTGACCAAACGGGAAGAGAGAGATGTCACACGACTGTAGCCATTACACGAGACTGGAATCAACTATGTGATTACGTTTTTCTTCATTGCAGTGTTAAAACACTGGGTCGATATTTTCAACATATTTAGACCAGATCTGCTACTGGGAATAATTTGTCCAGGAATTGGCATATTACTGATTATGTTTAACATTAAATATAATAATATAATCAATTCATATAATAATACAAACAGAATTAATTTATGTGTGTGTGTGTGTTATTCTTGTGGCAAATGTCATATGATCCTTCAGAAATCATTCTTATGCTAATTTAGTGATCAAGAAACATTTCAAGAACATCTTGTATGATAGAGTGATGATATTGTGCCTCACCATGGCTGGAAGCCTGTCCTAAAACAAAAGTAGAGAGATGTAGAAACTCCTATACCTAAACGGGAAGAGACCGAAATGAAATGATGCAATGGCGTCCACAACTATTATTATTATCACTATTATTATTTATTATTATTATTATTATTATTTTAGAAATGTAATTGCATGCGTGATATTTGGAGAGGTTGGCATCATCATAAACCCTCTTATTAACACAGACTATATAAATCCCTGCATAAGCGTATTAGTGAGAACACAACACTAGAACATGAGAGCTAAACGTCTGTATACAATGGCAGTGCGTTCACAACAATGTATCTGAATGAAATGTGTGGATTATCACAATGTATCAATATCATCAGAGAAGCCGCCAAGTGTGCCCTATTCAGCAGCCATGCTCAAGTCGTTTTTTATTTGTTCAGTAAAACAAAAAGGCAATTGAAAATTACATAGAGACACACTCCAGCATATATACATCCATACATTAGACCTTAACAAATTCGCATTATTTTACCTCTGGGAAGTGCAGCGCCCCTAAAAGTGGCTTGTAAAGTGCACTCGATCAACGGAGACCGATTACACAATCTACTTCCGTTAACATTAGCTTCCACTTCCAGATGATGTGAGCGTCAAAAAAGAGGCGGAATTGCAAAATAAAAGTCATTTAGTGTGGGATTTGACTTTTTTTACCGTCTATGGATTTGACCGATTTGATTTGCCACACCTGGTACAGAAAAGCACGAAAAAGGGAACATTTATAATTTAGTAATTATAATTAATAAAATAAATCTACACTGACAAATACTTACTATAAAGTCTAATTTTATTTATTTATTTTTATAGGGCTCACCAAAACATGTTGTGTAACATTTAAGATCATTTATGCACACCAATGATGTATTCATGACCAAAAGTACAGTAAAAACAGCAATACTGTTAAATAGTCCTATATATAATAACCATTTTTTAACTTGAATATATTTTAAAATATAATTCATTCCTGTAATGTAAAGCTGAATATTCAGCATCATTACTTCTTCCTTCAGTGTCACATGATCCTTCAGAAATATAATATGCTGATTTGCTTTTTAATAACATTTATTATTATCATTAATTGTGCACGTGTGTGTGTGTGTGTGTGTACCTCTATATATTTATATATTATTGCAATAATAATGCAACTGCAGAACTACTCCAAATAAAAATGCTAAGGAGTAACACATCAGTTGACATATTCAATAAAATAGTGATTTATTAAAATTCATAACATAATAAACCATCTAAAGGACAGAAAACAATAATATTTAACTTCCATCTTAGTACTGTAAAGGAAGAACACCACCTAGAGGATGTACAGAGGAAATTATGTTCACAGAAATGTAGTCACATAGTGCAGCTGATGGAAAAGGTCCAGTTAAGTAAAATAAAGAGGCAATGAACTAAATAACAGCTGGTTCAGTGAAACAAATGAACTGACACTCTTTCACATACATAGGCAATAATTACAGTTTATTCTTAAATTATTTCCTTTTTTATTTGAAGAGTGCTGAATTAGTCGGGGCCAGCATATAAACATCTTTAAAGTATGCAAATTATTACTAGGCTATCATGGTGTCTATGTACAATATCTCACATTCTGGATATAAAACAGAAAGCAGCTATTTCGATTTGTTAACTCTGCTGAATAGATCACTCTCAGTCGCACACATGGCTTGTTATGTCCCTGATATGCTGACGAATAGCATGGCTTGTCCTCAGCGTCGTTACTCATCATAGTGCAGTGATGACAGGAATTTGTCCACATCCAAGTCATCAGGAAAGGAGTCCAGCAGCTTCTTCTGTTTCTGAAAAAGAAAAGGAATTCGAATTCAGCCGGACAATGTCAACATAACAGACAATGCATGCTAGCAATGCACGTATAATGCAATACAATATTAACTAACCTTAGATTTCTTTTTACTGCTTGAGGAGCTGGAAAGCTGTAGCTCTTTCTTTGCCAGAGGGCTTGTTTCAAGTTGCTTTCGTTTCTTTGCTTTAGGGATGGTGGATTTCCCCGCACTGGCCTCCTCTTGACGCAAGCTGTCTTTCAGAGGACCTCCTGTCCTGGCAGCGCGTGACAGGATCATGAGAGTGTGGGCGGCCATATTGATGCTGTTCTCACTCCCCGCCTCGCTGGCAGGACTACAGGAGGGGATATCAGGTGTGGCGGGAAGGGGGAGATGCCTCGGCGTGCTTTCACCCTCCCTCCTAAGTCTTTGCCGTGACGGGGTTCTCAAACCCTCCATCTGCTCCTCCTGCGCACGTCCTGGTCCAGGTGTTCTTGGGAGAGGGAGATCTGGACCTCTCGCTGCCGGCCTCTTCGGCGGAGTGTCCGCAGGAGCCTGGCCCTGTATGTCCTGCAGCATCTCAGCGGCTTGTTTAGTTAGGGGGCTCGTCTTGCATAAGGTTTTATTGGAAGTGCTCGATACGGGTCCAGGCAATTTTGCTGTAGAAGATACAAGAGCCTCAGCGGGGCGTGCAGATGTCTGATGATGGCAGCTCTCCAGCTCATTTTCTTTATTTGCAGTGATGCCTGGAGAATCCTGTAAGGAATCTTTCTCTGAGGAACTCTCTGCTGGTTTTAAAAGTGTACTTTCATGAGATTCTTCTTGTATGCTGTCCTTTGTGTTGCCTACTGGTTTCTGCTTTAAAACCACTGGTCTCTGTAAAACCACTCCGCCATCCTCCTGTGATTTTTTCGGTGATTCTGATCTAATGTGAAACTCAGGCTCAGTTGCAGCTTTGTTGGAAGACTTGGTATTTACAATTAGATTTAATCCCTTTTCAGTTACTCTACTTTTAGGGAGTTCTTTTTGTTGATGAAATATGGTGATTTTTTCAGAGTTCTTTATAACTGCATTGGGATGTACCTCTGGCACTCTTTTCGTTTCTATTCTTCTTTTACAATTGTCAGAAACTAAAGGCTGTTTCGGTTTAGTAGGTGCGATTTCTTTCTGAGTCTGCTGAGTCGGGGAGGATGTAACAGCAGAGGACGTGGGTGTGTTTGTCTGTGAGGAATTTTGCCCAACTGCAGGGTTTTCAGGTGTAACGTCAAAGCAAAGTATTCGTCGATGGCTGGGACTTGTTCCACTCACACACTTTTGTTGCTCAGAGGTCTGGGGAAGTACTTTTGAAACTTGGTCGGACCCAGATGTGACAGTTTTGCCTGAAAATCAGTAAATCAAATCATGTCACTGAATTACAGAGATGCATAAGCACAAAAATGCACTACAGAAACTGTAACTTCGAGATTAAAACAAAACAGTTATTAAAGAATGTAAGCTATATATAAAATAATATCAAATATAATACCAAATCAAAAATTGAAAAATATTCAACTAAAATTTAGGAATCCAATAAAAAGAAATCCACTAAATCTCAGTAAAAACATAACCTTTCTAAAAAATTGTGCTGCATCATATTTTATGTAATACAAATATAATTCATATAATTTAATATAGTAAAATACGTTTGTAAATGAAAGATGTCCTACCATTGTCAGTGTTTTCCTTAGGTGCCAATTTAGGTTGAGAAATTATTTTTGCAGGTTGCCTTACAGTGGCTGAACATGGCAAAGTCATCTGTATATAAAAAGGTAGTGGTTATAAGCAGAACAAAACTATAATTGTGTTGGAAAACTGGCAATGCTTGTAAGCACCAAAGTTACTAACCTGATTGGGAACAACTGTGAGTTTTCCAGTATTCTGCCCCATTACAGACAATGGAAGCATTACATTTTGTACCATGGGCGGAACTTGTGAGGATATAATGATTGTGGAGCCTAAAAAATACAGTTGCAATTTTAAAGATGCAGCCTTAATCCTGAAGATCCTGAATCTCCAAATCAGTGCTTCAACATAAACACAAAACATACAACCCAAATAAAGGTATAAAGTGTCTTCAAACTAATCAAACTAACTCTTCACTCACCAGGCGAAAAGGTCTGAGAGACATTTGGTCCCATGGACACCACAGTCCTCTGGCGAGGTGGCGTCGTAACCACATGTTGCAATGAAGACAGAGTCCCTTGAGGCACATTACTTGAAAGCAGCATTACATTTGCCCGCTGCTCGGCAGCAGCCGGATCCGTTACGACAAAGTAGCTACCTGGAGACCCAAAGGCAGGGTTGGCTTGTAAAAGCTGAATGAAACTGGTTTCCTGACCTGCAGGACGTGCTAGCGGAGCCTGTCCATTATTCTGCATGCTCCTCGTAGGTGTTCCAAATGATCCAACACCCTCCACCCCCTGTAAGCAGCTCACAGCCTGAGCCGTTTCATCTTGTGTTGTTATGACTGTAGAGGTTGCAGGCAAAGTCTTGGCAGGGGAGGACAGGAAGATGGTGGGAATGTGGTCACTGGTGATGCTGGAAACAGCCTGGCTCAGTGCTGCATCAGTAGTGAGCTCGTCCTGCTCATCACTGATGATGATTTTCAGAGACACAATCTTACTGGGGTCAGGCTCCTTTGCCAGGGCTTCAGAAACGCACGTGGAGGTAATCGGCGTAGTGGCAGAAGATGAAGAAGCAGCTGTAGGGAGATTGTTCCTGATAGTGCTGGGCTGAGTTTGTGTGCAGGAAGGAGTTGAAGGCATATTATTTGAGGAGGACAGAGAAGTCGTTTTGGCGGTTGTGTCCATGTCAGGTTGGGGTGGGATAAGTGAGGTCACAGCCTCTCTTTGAATGGATAAAGAGGTTCCCCTTTCCACATTCTGTCCGATGGTCATTCCGGTTACTCTCCCAGACTCATTTACAGTTGTATTATCTGAGACTTCAGTAGTGAGTGTGGTTTGTGGAGTCTTATTTGACTCAAGAACATGTCTGCTTGCATTTTCATTGATTGTTTCAGTTGTGTGAGAGCTCTCGAGATGAACTAGCTGTTGACTCTGAGCATTTACTCTCTCAGAGGTTTCACTTTCTGGTTCATCTATCTCCATGTCAACTCCTTCAGCAAACGAGGAACTTGATACGATTTGGTCAGGTGGACGTGAATCCGCTTTATCGTTCAACTTTGGAGAAGTTGAAGGTGCACCTCTTGATTGTTTATTGCCAGATAAGGCTCTAACCCTGACTACTCCCGTCTTGGAATTTGTGGATCCTTCTGCTGTTTGTTTGGTTATAATACGTGGCTGCGGAGCTGTGGAAGAAGACTTTGCCATATTACGAAGGCCGGAAGATTTCTTTTTGCTTTTTGACTCAGACGTATTTTGGATGATCAAGTTTTGTGCACTACTTTCTCCTCCTGTTGTGGAATCCTCCTGTCCAGTACCTTGTATTAAAAAATAACAATACATTAAACAGTTTATACACTACCGTTCAAAATCTTGGAGCCAGCAATTTATTTATTTTTTAAATATTCAAATCAGCATATCAATGATTCAGAATGATTTCTGAAGGATCATGTGAGACTGAGGGTAATGATGCTGAAAATTCACAGAAATAAATTGAATTTCAAAATATATTCAAATAGAAAACAGCTATTTTAAATTGTAATAATATTTCACAATATTACAGTATTTTTAAAATGGTCAGTGCTGTTTTATGAGGTAAAGCTGACCCATCTTACCCGTTTCAGAGACGCTGTCTACAAGCCCAGTCTCATCACTCTCCGGTGCACTTGTACTGGTACTGAAACTCCCATCAGCCTGTTCACTGCCTTCAGCCACATTACTTTTCCCTATAAAAGAGATGAAAGGTTATCATTAGAAAGAAACTATGTAAACAAAAAAATCAGCTTGTATAACAATTAGTTATACAATTCTGCGTGATCAAATGTTCAAACCTACCATAGTCAAAGAGATCGAACAACGCCTGAAATGCCGGGTCTGACTCTGTCTGTGTCAGTATGTCTTGGATGGCAACATCCGTCATATGAATTTCCCCCTAACACAATTTTGAAGGTTAAGTCTTGATATGGCTGTCAAAATAACATTCTCACAAACAACAAAAGAAGAGTAAAAGAGGTGCATTCACAGTCACACACCTGGAGGCCTAGGATTTCATCGATCGACTGCTCTTGTTCCACAGCACTGCAGGCAGTTTTTGATGTCTGAGGGCTATTGTCGCTGTAAACGTGATATTACAACATGTAAAACCTCAAAGTTTTTCTTTAATATTTTAACTAGTTTTTTTGTCCAGTTATTCAGAATTTACCTTGCCAAGATCTTGTTGATGTTTTCAGCAAGTTTTTCTTGTAAGGATCTATCATTAAGAATTTTATCTCTGGCATTTTCTATAACTATTTGCTGTTAAAAAAGAAAAATATCACCTTCAGTTATGCAGGAGTATTTAAAACAAACAGAGGAATGAATCGGCCTAACTCACAGATAAGTTCTCTGTCACAGTCTCTTCACTCTGAGCTTCCATGATGAGAGTGCTGGACACTACTGTGGCCCTGCTGGGCCCGCTGGCACTCAACTGACCACCTCCTCGCCGCCTCGGAGAGTCACTGCAGCAGAAAACAGAATTACACTTTAAAATAAATTATTGTTGTTGTTACAGACTGATTTGGAAAGGGTAGAAAGAGCTAAACTGTAACATGCTGCTGGTGTTGTCTTCATTGTAATAACCTTACCATTTTCTGCGGGCCGGAGACAAAGGTCCAGGATTCAGTCTATTATCAGGGACCAGTATCTGCAACGGTGACTCCCCTATAAAAAAGGTAAAAGAGCAAAATGGAAAGAGGGTACTTTACAAGTCTCAGTGTGATGTAAACATGTTTTTCAGGCCTCACCTGGCTGACTAAGGCAGAGAGTAGAGGGTCTGGTATGCTGAGAAGTATAAGACATTGGGGTAGAATGTCCCAGCAAGCCTTGAGGGGTAGACACAGACCCGGGGACATATTGGCCAGCTGGAGTCACTGGAGGGTGCCCAGAGATGGGAGACTGTGATACCAATAAGGGTCTCTGTTGACGTCTGTTGCATTGAATGCTATTCCGTGTGCGCACTTAATGACAGAAAAAAAATAATACACAAGCGTCAAACTAAAACCATAAGAAAGATTACTTGAAATATAAGAAACATTAACTGAAATAACAACAAAATGACTAAGACCTTAACTATAATACTATATTGTCAATGATACTAAAACACTGATGTCACTACCTTTAAAAAATGTTTGTTTGTTTTTTTTAAATAATAATACTTTTAATCAGCAAGGTTTCATTAAAATGATCAAGTGACGGTAATGACATTTATTTAAATAAATGCTTAAAAAAATTCAGCTTTACCATCACGTTTTTAAAACAAATTATATAGAAAAATGATACATGAAATTGAATATTTCATTTAACTGTTTGTTTAAAGTTTATACTTTATCTTTGAGAACTTAAAGAACATGTCTTTAAAAAAAAACATTTCAAGAGATCTTACTGACCCCAAACTTCTTATATTTTGTGTTAATTCACTGGTCATGATGTATCATGCCATATCTATGCATTACCCTTGTATTACATTTGCATTGTATTTGGCTAATTTCAGTAAGTCCAAGTCAACACAAATACAATTTCTCTTAAACAAAGAGCAAAACTCACATCGCTGATTCAGTTGCACAGCAGGAGAATTTTGCAGAGACCTGTGGACAACACAGAAAGATTTTAATAAAGACGCTTTATTTTGACCCATGCTTAAATGAAAACACATCAACGTAACAAGCATAAACAAATATTCATTCACTTGATTTGGTTGAGTGTGAAGTCAAGCTTTTTCCATAATGATGTCATCAGTACAGGGATTTGATTTTCTTGGATTGATTCTACAGAAGAAATGACACAAGCATGTTATAATGAAAACAAATTCACTGTGTACCCCAAAACGTTTCATTTTCTTTTGTGGGAACTAACCTTTTGCTTTGACAGCAACATATTCATTCAAAATTGTGATCAGGTTTTTTCCAAATAGAGACTGAAAAAGAGTAATACACAAAAAATGTCATTTGTCGTTATCTAATAAACACGTCTTCTTAACAGACTCCAGTAATGCAGTGATTTTAGGACCCTGTTATTATAAACTTGACACATACAAACACACAGGCAGGGATGATCCCGTCCTCTGAGCTGTGCTCGGCATATTCCTTCAGGTTTGGACTCTCGTAGATGAAGGCTCGACTTGTGGCAGTGAGCCCTTCTTGCTGCAGGTAGCCTAAAGATGAAAGAGATATGATAACTTACGTAATTTCACAGATAAATAAATATCTTCATTTGGGAATGGTAGACTCTGCTTTAGCCATTACAGTGCAGTTCTCAATCATCTCAGCAATTTGACACAACACAAAGAACATAAAGAACGTTCATAATGGTCTAAATATTTACAACAACACCGCAGTATTGGAGACAAACCACATAGTTATATACACTATAATTAGAAACAGGGTATTAGCTCGCTAGCTTCTCCTTGAGAGGGACACAACAAAACAGTGTGAACTTAACGTACCCAGTACAAGTCTGGCGACGTCAGACGGGAGCAACATTCTTCGATGTTACCTTATGTCAGCAAACAGTCTGCATTTGAAGTATGATTATTAAAGATTCAATTAGTCAATAATGTAATAGTGTAGTTGAAATATTGTAGGTTGTTTTGCTCTCTCATCCATCTCCAATGCGAAAAGGCGCGGAAATTCGCCTCCAGTGACCCGGATATTGTTTGTGTAAAAATCGAAAGGAAATAAAGGGAAAAGTAGTTTTACAGCCTTTTCACTTATTGAACGGACATTTAGCAGAACTCTCTAATATTTTACGTATATATATGTAAATATATATATAAAAAATATTATGTTTCTCTTTTCTGCCTTTTGCTGCTGTGCTGTACCTTATGTGTGTGAGTATGTGTATTTATTTATTGTGAGTATAGTATTTATTTATTATATATATTTATTATCAATGTTGGGAACAGTTCTGCTGCTTAATATATTTCTTGGAACCTGTGATACTTTTTTTTTCAGGATTCATTGATGAATTAAACTTTAAAACGAACAGCATTTATTCAAATGATAAATCTTTTTCTAACAATATAAATCTTTAGTATCACTTCATATTAATTTAACACATCCTTGCTGAATAAAAGTGTTAATTTCTTTCTTTTAGAAAATAGAATAAAGAATAAAGAAACAAATTACTGACCTCACACTTTTGAACGGTAGTGTATGTATATAGATTTCTATTTTAAATAAATGCTGTTTGTTTTTACTTTTTATTAATCAAAGAATCCTAAAAAAAAGTATCACATGTTGTAAAAAATATCAAGCAGAACAGTTCCCAACATTGATAATAAATCAGCATATTAGAATGAATTCTAAAGCATCGCGTGACAATGAAGATGCTGATGAAAATTCATCACAGAATAAAAATATAATTTAAAGTATATTAAAATAGAAAACCATTATTTTAAATTGTAAAAATATTTCACAAAATAATTTTTGCAGTGTTTTTGATCAAATTACTTATATGTCCTAAATAAAGGCCTAATCTTGGTTTAATCTGTGCCCAGTCTGTGAAACCAGGCCATTTCTTGCTTTTGCCAATATTAATATCAGACCCAGTCGACGACAATTTTGTTTGTTGTTGTGCCCGCCATGACTTTTATTTTGACACGCAGCTCTTTTTCAAAGATTAGTAGTAGTCGAGGGTCGAGCCTGTTTAGAAGAACAGAGATAAACAACAAGCAGCGGACGAGACGACGTCTGCCGTCCATTCATCTTTACAGATACAGAACTCAAAACTCGGATTTGCAGTGATTTCATTTGAGAGATGGTGAACTCAGCGATGAAAAGGTAAGGCGTTTATCTTCCTACAGCCTTTATTGAAGGTATTGCGTGTGGATTTAAACATAAGGTATAATAGGGGAAATGGGTTCCTCCAGTCGATCGATGGCTGTGTATGCATGCATGGCCTCATGAGCGTGCAGTCGGTCATTGATATTTATTGGCAATCGTGTTAGGTCACCGAGATAGATATGTGTGTTGTGTTATCATTTTCATATCTATTTTGATATGAGCTTTTGGATGGGTGTGTGCGCTTGATTTGAGTGTTTGTTTTGATCATATTTGTAAAGACAATAGGCTATCGATTTTATTGTATACAAACACCAAATATACCATTTATAATAATAAACTAGAGGCATTGAACTCTTAAAGTGATATTTTTGTACCAGCTGTGTTTTAGTAATGTCTTTAGAGAATAAAAACAGGACCTACTGGTCTTTAGGACCACATGGTCAATAAAACTGCTCGAGGGGAAGGCAGTGTTCTTCGGTTTTGTTAACAAAAATGGCTCAAAAATAAGCTGTTTGTTTATAATGGTTGATGTTTCATTAACAAATCGGGTCAACACTTTAATATTCAGTGGACTGAATGAGCTCTTTTAGTGGCATAAGGACAAATTGTGAGAAACAGTGACCAAGGAGTGACCAAATTGTATTAATTTACTTATAAGGTAAGGTTAGTGAAATAATGCTTGGAAATCCATCAAAATTACATTTATTTCTTATCAGATGTGCTTAAAATGGAAGATTTGTCTCAAAACATCAACTTCTGTTGCTCATCTTTTATGCAAACGACTGCAAGTTCCTTAGTAAAAGTATTTCACATTGTAGCTTAATATATTTGATTAAAACTAATAACTAACTTTTATTTTTCATCAGCTGAGCATTATGCCTTCTCTAAACAATTTAAGTAACATTTTAGGTTAATAGGCTATGTGTGTTAAATAATATGTGTGATGTACTTTCATCAAAAATACATGTATTGTTTTGTACAATGTTTTAGTGTTCAGAAGTTAATTACAGATGTAAGTACATGTATCAATATGTTAGTACATAGTAGTAAAAAGACACTTAATATAATGTAAGTCCTGAAGCTACATGATATTTATAAAGGTATGATCAAAATGCTCTTTAAAAAGGACATAACACCGCAAGACTTCCCAAATGTATTTCTGTCAACAACCGACATATCTGAGGGAAATGATGCAAACACTTTCAGTAAATATGCATGAGTACATTTTGTTCTCTGTTGTCTTACAGCCTGTGTTCAACCTAACTCTTGGCATAGTAACCATAGTCTCCCCCTCCCATTACTGTTTAAACGAACTTAGCTGAACCTCTCGCTAAGTCAGCCCAGGCAGCTACATTTGGAACGAGTCCAAAGAGTCTTATAGAAGCAATCTTATTACAAAACAAGCATCCCATGGCTCTCGTCTGACAAACTGACTTTAACCACAGGGTTGACAAGTGACAATAAAGAATATCTACTGGAAATTTACTGCATATCCACTAAGAGTTTGCATAGAGAACACTGTGTTCCTGAAGCAACCTATATGAGAAAACAAACTATCAAGAACGTTTCTCATATGGAACCATTGATATTGTTGCTTTGCAAGGATTTTTATTTTAAATAAATGCTTTTATTATAAAAGTTTCCTCAAAAATATTAGGTTACACAACATTGATAATCATAAGAAATGTTTCTTGATGACCAAATCGGCATTTTAGAATGATTTCTGAAGGATCATGTGACACCGAAGACTGTTGTCAACAGAAATAAATTACATTATGAATAGCCTAATATTTGAATAGAAAAGTTATTTTTAATTGTATTATTACTATTCTACCATACGTTTTGATCAAAGTAATGCACATAAGAAACTTTAATAACCTTAAAACGTCTTGCAGACAATCTTTTGTACGTTAGTGTACAAAGATATGTTCATCTAGATTTCTATTTGCAATAAGGTAAATCTACTGCATTTCCACTAAAAGTTTACAAAGAAAACAGTGTTCCTCTCAAAACCTTTTCTCATATGGATTATGTGGGCACATTGAAATGCTTTGCAAGGATCAGTCAGGTTGACCTGTAGTGTAGAAATAGTTATAGGGAATGTTTTGTGTAAATGTCACAGGTAATACTACAGCTCCATATTCATACCCTGATGTACCACCAGATTCATATCAATCAGTATAACATCTGATGTGAACATTACTCTCCCACTAAAGCCTGTCACACATGCTGCCATTGTCCTGTGAGGTTCAGAGAAGTTCATTTGAACAGGCTGGGATGGGTTGCACTTCCCGCTGATGTGGGGTGTTGATATTTTTCCAGAATGCCTGCACACTCGCTGTAAATTCCTAGCCATCCAAACAGCAGAAGGAATGGGCTTGAGTATTGTGACGTGGCTGAAAGACAGCATTCCGGCATTTGTTTACTGGAGCTTTGGCACAAGACTACGTGCAGTGCTTTTGAAATTATCAAAGTTTGGGAGTCCGTTTTGAAAGAAATGAATGCTAATCCTTTTTGCAATGATGCATTAAATCAGAGAAGACATTTATTATGTCACGAAAAATTTCTAATTCAAATAAATGCTGTTTTTTTACATTTTATCAAACTATTCATCAACATCCACTATTCATCAAAACTATTCATTCTTCCTTAATTTTTTTTCTTTCTTTCTTTCTTTCTTTTTTTTTACAGTTTCAACATTGATAATAACAAGAATGGTCTCTTTAGCACCAAATCAGCATAATTATTTCACAAAATTACTGCTACTAAATGTAGCCTTGGTGAACACAAAACAGTTGTTTAAAAAGATTAGGCATCGCATTCAAACAACAGCATAATGTACAATATGAACTGAAGTAGATATTCTAAATGAGTTTTTTCTGAAGATTACATTTGTTTACACTGAGCATTAGTCGACTTAACTGTCACTCTTTAGGCTTTCGTCAAACATGATTAGGTTCATCTCGGATGAATTTAAGCCTTAGGACTTTAAATATAATTCACTCTCTAGATCTTATTACTCACTTAGATAGATTGGATTTTCAATGTGCATTACAACCAGTTTATGCTACTAATACAGTCCCAGAATATGCAAAGCCCAAAGGGGTAATGCACCGTTCATTTTATTTATTTATTTTTTTTAACTGTCCCACAGAACAAATAATCTCCAATGTTGTCATGAATGTTATCATGAGCTCTTTCTGTGAGTTATTTTTAGAAGGGGTTTGGAATGGTCATTCTTTACGAGTTTCTCCGACAGTAACCACTGGCTGAGAGCGGATTGTTTTGGAGTCAGATGTGGTCGCCTGGGGCCTGAAATGTGATGCCGGGCTTCAGCTTGGCTACTTCATGTTGTTGACCGAGTTCCTTCTTGCTAAGATTTATGTTTTTTTATAGGTGAAATAAAGACTTGCAAAATGTTTGTTAAAAGCTTTTTGAATGTGTGTTGCATAAAACCACATTCTAGCATGGGCAGTTTTCCATTGCTTGTTCTGCTTTAGGACAGTAATTTATATTTGATTTTTTTTTATGTTTTGAAGTTTAAATAATATATCTGTGAGATGATTTTATTAACACTTACTAGTGCTCCTTTTTCATATACCGCGGCCAATCGCAGTGTTGATATAGAGCTGCATGATTCTGGATAAATTGAGAATAATGATTTTTTGTTGTTGTTAAAAATAGACATCCCAATTCAAAAAGTGATTTACTCCATGTATTTTGATCGCTACTGTAGGCACCGTCCGAACTCTAAACTGTTATCCCAGTACTTCTGTGATCATTTTAAATATTGTAACAGAAATAATGATACTATGTGTGTTTGAAAATATGGTTTGTGAAGCTGTTCCATACCTAGACGTAATTGCTTTCTTTAATAGATGACATTGCTGACATTTAGGAATAAATGTGGGTCGTTAAATAAATGTATGAATCGGGCCAATAAATGTTATCGTTATTGGCCCGATTCATAAGTGATAAAAGTATATATGTGTACAGCACAAATTTAACTTTGACTTTGACAAAGACCTGCCGTACTCCGACCCTGACCCTGATGTGGTGCTAAGGACTTTTCCCACATCAAAGACTTTTTGAATCCGAATGCCGTGGATTTTAGCGTACACACACTCTGTTCAAATCTATGTATACATGCACGTTCTGTAAACGATGCCCCAGGATTTTAGAAATGGTCTGTGCATGTGATAGAGGAATGCACAGTGCATGTAGGGGGTGTGGCCACATTATTACTGCAGTATGTTGTGTGCATGTTGGGGGGGAGGGGTGCTTTCCAACTACATTTGAGTTCCAGTTTATTCTTTTTAATTCCCATATTATTATTTTTTATTCATTTTGCAACCCTAATCCTGACTGAGTGAGTCCTTTTACAGACTTATTCCTGTGTGTTGATGTTTTTAGTACTCTACACGTCTTTCAAGTATGATTTGGGAGACGAATGTTTTTCATTACCAAAGTGCACAAAGCCTGACTTGACTGACCACAGACTACGTGCTGCCCAATTATTAAAGTTTAAGGGTCAGTTTTCAAAGAATTGAACTTATTCAGCAAAGATGCATTAAATTGATAGTCATTAAAGAATCCTTACCTAAAAATAACATGAATTACAATAAAACAATAAATCAGTGCAGATGGTTTCAGATAGATGTGCTAATTATGTTCATAAAGTGTGTGCTGAGAGTTTGGCAACTGTCATTTTGTAATGGCAGTCCTGTTCAGAGCACAAAGGAGGTCACAGACTGAGGGGCTGGGAGGGGCTCTGTCAAATAGGAAGCCAGGGGGAGGGCTGTGGGATAGGCTTTAATGTCATAAACGACCTTCTGAACAAGTTCTTCTACTTAAGGCATGTGGAGGAGGGGAACGGGAGTGAAAGGCACGCAGAGTGAGGGCTTTCCCCCCTTCGTTTCAAAAAGTTTATCCGGGGCTCTCTTTTGGCAAGACTAGGATATACGGAGCACCAGAACACACCAAGTACAGCTGGGACATTTTTATTTTAGGAGGAACAGAAAGCAAAGATGTAAGATGGATACAATGTTGTTGTTTTTTTTCTGTTGGTGTCCTAATTTTATATGAAAAAAAAAAACTCTGTGAAGAAAAACCTCCCACAAATTTAAAAAGCTTTATGCAAAGAAATGTCACTATAAAAACGTTATTTTCTAAATTTGGTTTCTTGACAAGGATTGGATATTCTGAATATGGACGTTAAATAAGTTTGTTTTTCCTTATTTAGGCCCAGTTTGGAGCAGCGGAAGGTGCGTTCTCGTGACGCGGCGCGCAGTAGGAGGAGTCAGGAGACTGAGGTGTTTTACGAGCTGGCACACTCGCTACCCCTTCCACGACGTGTCGCCTCCCACCTGGACAAAGCTGCCATCATGAGGGTGGCGCTCAGCTATCTGCGCATGAACCGCTTGATCCAAACCGGTGGGTTCTGCTAAATTCAAGCAGGATATTGTATGATGTGTAGCAGTGGTCCTCAGTTGGTTGCTCAACCCAAAAAGGGGTCTCGGTACTGTTTTAATAGTTTTGCAGCAGGGGGAAAACAATGTTAAATGTAAGTAATAAGTGCATCTAAATATAATAATAAGGGGTTTTGATGGTAGAAAAACTTCAGCCAAAATTAACTATTAAATTTTGGTTCAAATTCAAGTAGAATAAATCTGTTTTGCGATGAACACAGTGTGTTTGTCCAGGCAATTAATGGATGCCAGATGCATGAAAACATTGAACTCCTAAAGACATTTTGAAACCAAAATTCGTTCAAATAATCAAAATATTGTTAAGTGTATAATAAATTTCATTGTTTCATTGTATGGACCTTTTTGTTTTGCATTATAAATAATATTGGTACTGTGTTTGTGTGTAAACATATATATTTATGTAGGAGCATGTTCAAATACTTTTCCTTTGGCAAATGTGTGCTAGTGCTAATATTTGGTTCTTGTCACGTCCAGCGGGGCCAACAGAAACAAAGACGGAGGAAACGGAGAATCCCACTGATGGCTTTTATCAGCAGGCACTGGCTGGCTTTATTCTGGTGATGACCGAGGAAGGGGACATGATCTTCCTCTCAGAGAGTGTCAGCAAATACATCGGCATAACACAGGTGAGTGTTGTCCCTATATACTGAAGTACTTCATAAAAACCTGAGTGTGAATTTCACAATGTGGATCTTTTCAAACTGGCCGTAGTAGAGTAACACATGGCTCGAGAGTAGTGTCACATTGGATTCCTCCCCTGTGGTGGTGCGAGGCATAATGTTCCGGTTACGTGTGTGACCAGACCCCCTTAGAATAGATCCGTTCCCGAGGGAACACAGTCTAGTGTGTTTTTGAGCTCTTGAGTTTTTGTTTTTATCTCAGTTAGTATTGAGTAATGCAGTGATAAGAGATTGATTTGTACTGAAATCCAACAGACATGACACTGAAGGAGTATATAATGTAAAGTTATATTATTATAACATATAGTAATATATAATCTCTTAATTGTATTTTTAGTTGTTTAAATAATTTTGTTACAGTAACGGCATTTAAAGAATGATAGTAGTGGTGGGTGACTTCATGGAAATGACTTGAAATCTCATACAATGACCTACATTCACTCTTTGAATTGCAATTATAGAGTTCATCTACTGAAATTGAAACGTGTTCAGGTGATTCATTTCTGGGAGTCAGTCAAATGCATATTGCAAACGTTCATTAAAGAAAATGGAAAAAAAATAAAGTGCAAAACAGTTGGTCAGCTGCACGGGCTTGTGCAGTACGTTTGGTCATATGCATGACATATTTTTGGATAAATGAATCTGCGAAATATAAATATGTAAATGTTTTCTCTCTTTTTTTATTATGTCTCTAGTGTCATGGTATTATTTTGAAGGCATTTTTAAATTTCTGATTATACAGCTGGACCTGCTTGGACAGAGTGTGTATGAGTTTGTTCACCCCTGTGACCAAGAAGAATTGCGAGACATCCTCACCACAAGACCAGGTAATAAAAGATTTCTTGCCCCAAGGATACTTTTGGCTGGAGTTTGGCTGCTATGCAGTGACCTACTGTTTATTGAATTATTTTATGTAGTCTTACTCTTGTGTGTTACTGAACATGTTTGGGACTGACCAAGAGAATGTATTTCATCCTCAGGTATTTCAAAGAAAAAGACAGAGAAGTCGGCTGAACATGATTTTTTCCTTCGGATGAAGAGCACACTCACCCACACAGGAAGAACAGTTAATATCAAGTCTGCAAACTGGAAGGTACACAAACTCTAAACTTTTTATATATATCCATGGTCACACTTTTCAATGTGTTAAAGGGATAGTGCACTTTGAAATAAGTTTTTGATATGTTTTAGCTTACCTCAAGGGCATCCAAGATGTAGGCGTCTTTGTTTCCACAGTACTTTCAATTTTGATAGTTTTAGGTCAAACCGTTCTTGTCTGTCAGTCATATAATGGAGGTCTATGGGGTCTTCCTGAAAGAGCATGCACAGAGAAGTCCAAATTAAACATGATTTAATGACTCTTAAATGTAAGTACACATTGATGGCCTACATGTAAGTGTAAGTACACATTGATGGCCTGTAAATGACCCAAGCTTCATCCAAACTCACAGAATAGCAAATGTACAGTGTGTGTCCATTTTTGTTTTTATGAAAATTCTGATGACCTGGTTTAATCAATACTGGTGTTGGACTTCCTTTAGTTATTTTCATATGCAGCACCTGTTAGCTCATCTTTAGCGGGTGTAGATTGCTCTGAGGGGTATGCAGGACTGTATCAGTAATCCTGCTTTACATCAGCTTGGCTCTTTGTTGAACTATGGGGTCAGGTCCCATGAGTGCATAAATCAGGACACAAATACACAGAAGGCAGGGGTCCAACTACCAAGAATGCACTCGTCTAACTTAAACGCTTGCTTCGCTCGTCATGTTGTACACAGTATTGTTTTTTTTTTTCATATTTGTCATCTGTATTTTGTTGAGAAATGAACAAAAAGTCTGTGTGAAACTTTGGGTTGTAAACTTTCTGTGATGGCAATTTCTCTGAACCTCACAGGATAATGGCAGCATAAAAGGCTTTAGTGGGAGGAATGTTCATGTCCGATGTTATACTGATTGATATGGATTCTTTGTAATATTCTTAACATTTTAAAAGCCTTTACTGTCACTTTTTATCATTTTGATGCATCCTTGGATTATTTACCCAAAGTGCAGATTGGACTAAGTTTATAATTTCAATTTTTTTTTTAAATATTAGTTTTTTCATGTCTTTTCCAGGTCCTTCATTGCACAGGACACATGCAGACGTTCAACGGTGATGACTCGCTCCCTGCTAGCAGCTTCCTGACATTGCTGTGCGAGCCCATTCCTCACCCTTCCAGCGTTGAATTCCCACTGGACAGCAGCACTTTCCTCACTCGCCATAACATGGACCTGACTTTCACCCAGTGTGACGGGCGGTAAGATGTTTAGAAATGCAGAAATACACTCTCATGCATATTCTCTTAGATGTACGCTGCATACACTTAAAGGTCGTACAAGTTTAAATATCTCATGACCAAGTGTCCGATGACTCCAGAGGGTCAGCAGAGTTTCTCTGTGTAGGAGTCCTTTTTGAAGCAGCCTGTCCAAATTCACCTTCCTACTCGCAGTGTAATCTACTCGCGCACACACAGTGAAATCAGCGAATCTAACATTACTCAGTCAATCTGCAAACCAAATTAGCCTTGTAGACTTTTATTCTCACTGGCTGTTTTTGAAGTGTGTACGTGTGACAGCTGAAGACAGATTTCATTCATGGTGTGAGAAAGCATGTGACTCAAGTTTCCTGTCTTTTTATCTCAGCTTGCCATTAGAGCACGGTATATTTATAGTCTCACTGTTGGTTTCGGACACAACAACAGTGAATGTGAAATTGCAGTTTTAAAGGGATACTCCGCTTTTTTTATTTAGAAGAATATCAGTAACCAGACAGTTTCTGGTCCCATTGACTTCCATAGTAGGAAAAAAATATACTATGGAAGTCAATGAGATGGTTACTGATATTCTTCTAAATATCAGAAAATCGTCTGAATACATTCGAAAACGGTGAAACTCAACTGTTTAACTCTGGGGGAGTTGTAAAATGAGCCTATTTCCAAAAAAAGTGGAGTATCCCTTTAATTGAATATAATACGATTAAAAAAAGACTCTAAAATAATGACAAGAATTGTCCTCATAAGCGTCACGGAAAAGCAAATAAAAAGACACAAACACATACAAGAACAATGAAGTCAGACTCACGAGCAAATGACTGAATGATTGGAATATAATATTGACAGTTTTCTGCTTAAATTAAATTAAAACTGTAGTTTTGGTTTTAGTAGAAAATAAAAAATAGTTTTGGTGTATCGTTGTAATAAATTGTATTTTATAAGTTAGGAGACTTAAAATATTGATTGACTGCTCTTTGTTCACAGAGTCACTGAGCTTGTTGGGTACCACCCCGAGGATCTGATTGGCCAGTCTGCTTATGAGTTTTTTCACGCCCTTGATTTTGACCATGTGACCAGGAGTTTAAACATCTGTACGTTTTTCTTCATTCTTTTCTGTGATATCTTTTTACAATGGATACAATATCCAGAATAACATTGTTTTACTGTTTTCTTTTATGGAATGAAAAAAATACAGAAACTAAACTAGGCTAAGCTAATTCCATATCTTTTCCTCTGTACTTGCAGTGTTCACCAAGGGCCAGGTGTGCACCAGCCATTACCGGTTTCTGGCTAAGAATGGAGGATTTGTCTGGACTGAGACTCAAGCCACTGTCCTCTACAACAGCAGGACGTCTCAACCCGAGGCTGTGGTCTGCCTCAACTTTATCCTCAGGTAGCTCAGTTTCTTGGGCCCTAGTAGATCACTGTCTATCATTGCTTGGCCAATGTAAATTGGTGTTATTTTAATGTCATTAATATACTGTTAATTTTATTAATATTTATTTTAATTCTATTTTTAGTTTGTGTTAGTAATTTTGTCATTTTTAGTAATCTTTTTTTTGGTCTAAATAGTTATTTTTTAGTTAGTAATTTCACTTAAAATAAACAATAATTAGAAATGTTGTTGAACCTGTTATCTCTCACCCCACTTTGAGTTTGATCTGAGCTAAAATGATGAAAATTCATGAATGCTTTAAAAAGAAACCAACCTTAGGTGAAAGCAGCTTAAAAAAAAAGTGTAATAAAGTTAGTCCAAATTTAAAGCATTTTGCATTTTGGCTGTTCATTTACACGTCAATGGTGTTTTAGGGGCCTGAAAATGGGTTTCAAAGGGCATGTTTTTGCAAAAATGATATCATTATGGATTTGTGAACATTTTTGAAAATGTGTTTAACGTGTTCAGTCTATTGGCGCTTAGTTTTTTCTTTACAAAGTGACATCGCCAACTACTGGCCTGGCATGCATAATACAGCGCATTAAATCGTTTTCAAGAATCGCTTTGACAACGTTGTCGTCTGTATGTGAAAAAAGGAAAACCTTTTCAGTTTTTAGTACATCGTTGTCATGTAAACGCACACTAAAATTGTTAGTACAAGCTGTTGCCAGTTTGAAAGCCAATTAACAAAATCTAATTTCAAAAAAGGACAACTTTTGAGTGTTTATGATTTTGAATGAAAAGGCTATAAATAAACACACAATAAAGTGACAATTAACAGGCTATGTTATATTAAGTTTAAGTTATTTTTATATTTCATTTTATGAAACAGAATATTTTAATGGTTTTAGTTAACGGTAATAACCCTGGTGTGAAAGGATGAGTAATACTTGTTTCTTCTTTCTGGCAGTGGCGTGGAAGAGGCAGATGTTGTGTTCTCATTGGAACAGACCTGTGAGAAACCAAAGCCCAAAGCTAAGAGGCTGAGTGAGCTGATGGAGGAGGAGGAGGAGGAGGATAAGGAGGAAGAAAAAGAGGACTCCGACATGGAGGAGAGCAGCACTGCAGAGCTCTTCCTCCAGATGAAGGAGAACCCAGAGGAGTTACTGCAGCTGGCACCTCACTCTGGAGACGCTATCATCTCCCTAACAGGTGCTCGCAATCATCCTACAGAAAAGAAACATTTGTGATTGGTCCCTTTAAAATCAATATGGTTGTGGATTCTTCGAAAAATCTAATGTGATCCTGATATGGCCTATTATTCACAGAGTCTGTGGAGTTGTCCTTCTGCCGTCCACCTAGTCCCAACAGTATCCCAGAATGCCCTCAGGACCTCTGTACGCCCGAACTACGCCAGCTCCTTTCTCCAATATTCGACATTCAGCCCTCCAACTCTCCACCTGCCGCAGTAAGTATGAGATTGTATGTTTGTCTGGGTGTCTTTGAGTGGTTTATCTGACGTTTAAGGATCTGTTTTAGAGCCCCGCTGAAGAGCTGCCCGTGGAGATGGAAGTGGTACAGAAGTTATTCACCCTCAAACCTGAAGAGAGCGTAACTCTGAAAGGACAGTCAGAGGTAGTTCTCAAACTGATTTTCAGATATCTTCTGAGATGTTTTAGACGTGTTTGAGAGAGAAATCACGGGTGTTTATTGCTTTCGTTCTTTGACAGGCTATGGATGAGCTCGATTTGGACATGCTAGCTCCATATATCTCCATGGATGATGACTTCCAGTTGACCTTCCTGCCCCAGAGTGAAATGGTTGCATCTTCAGAAAAGATAATAAACACTTCAAGGAAACGGTAAGGATGATAATGGTTATCGGGGTTATCAGTAAAAGTGAACCAAAGAATGAAATTTCTGGCACGTAAGGCTCGTTTTCTAAATAAAGAAACTTTAATAATGTTAGCAAATGCTGTGAATCAGCCACACTTCGATTATGCTTATATTACATGGTACAGCAGCACGCCCAAGAGGATTAAAGTTAAACTTAAGACGGCACAGAATAAATTAGTCAGGTTGATTTTAAACCTCAACAATAGGAACCATGTCGGCTCTTCTGAACTTAAGAATCTTTAATGTCTGACAGTCGAAAACAGGGCTTATTGTAATAAATAAAGATTATTTTTAGCTTATTAGGAGCTGCTAGTGCCACAGACAAAAGTACTTGGTAGATTTAAGATCTGTTCTGGGCCAAACGCATTTTTGTACATGGCAGCAATTGAATAGAATGGAATAAACTCCCAGTTGAGATTAAGTTAAGCCAGTCAGATCGCTGTTTTAATCGAGCATGTGGTGAATGGTTGCTAAATGCTAATTAAATGTAGTTTTTAGGAATATTTATTATTTTAGTGTATGTATTTGTTTATTTTATTTTGTATTTGGATGTGGTTGGGTGTACAAGGTACATTTTAGTCATCTGTAGCTTGCCTGGCCATCTTTAATAGACTACAACGAGGTCATAATGGAAATAAGTTGTTAATAATTATGTTAATAAGTGTTATCCTTGAAAGTTCTGATAAATGTATACGATCACTGTAAAATAAAAATAATAAAAGAGCTTTCAGATGGTTTGGTTGTTTCAATTATGATAACATGCTTGGGGTCTGATATTTTTCAAATCTTTTTGAAATTTGTCTCATGCTCACAAAGGCTGTATTTATTTGCACAAAATACAGTAAATTGTAATGATATTCCTGTTTTCTATCCTTTGAAGATTGGAGTAATGATGCTGAATATACACCTTTGCATCAGTGTCACATGATCCTTCAGAAATCATTCTAGTTTGCTAATTTGGTGCTCAAGAAACACTTTTTTACTTGTATTCTTTGATTAAATAGAAAGTTCAAAAGAGCAGCATTTATTTTAAATACAAAGCTTTTGTAACATTATAAATTATTTACTGTCACTTTTGATCAATTTAATGGATATATTCTGCATAAAATTTCTTAAATCTTACTCACCCCAAACGTTTGAATAGTAGTGAATAAGACAGATATTTAATGTGCCGTTCTATGTCTGTATCTACAATAGATGTTTAGAAGAAGAGGAGGAAGATGACATTCCTGCTCTGGCTGCCAAATGGGAGAAGAAACAGTTGAGCAGGTCCATAGAGGAACAGTTGCTGCTCAGCCACACATTACTGGTAAAGACAAAGGATTGATCTGTTATTTTTGGGCCTTCACCATTTAAACTTCATTCACACAACACATTTTTTTTGAATGGCAGAATGGCTTGTCCGATGATCCTTCGGAAGAATTCGAACCGCCACCTCAAAAGCGAAGTCAGCTTTTGACCGACAGGGACCCGTTACTGGGCGGAGTGCAGGCGTTGTGTGATACAGCAGGTATGTGACGTTATTTTCAAAAGTCCTGTTGAAGGTCAAGTTCATTTGTAAAAGCTATCTCACTAGCTATGTTTTCTCATACACAGCTCTCATGAGAGGCACCTTCCTGTCACGCCCACCTGACTTAACACGCTCTCCTGTTGCTGAAACAATGGCGTTCCTTACTTGAAGAATGAACAGTGTGGACGAGTTCTCAGCTAATACAGTGACCGCTAATAGGGAAGGTTACAAATAACCCTCTTCTCGCTCAACATGTATCAACTTAACATGTATCTCAGAAAGTGATGTTTTACAGACGAAACACAGGAGGATAATTGGTCTAAACATTCTATTACATGTGTCCATCTCTTCTTTTTTAAACACTTATACATTGGTCAACATTTGAAGTGGATCAAAAAGTTCATCAAAGAACGGGTGCTGTTCAAAATTCATGTATAACTTTAATGAAAGGTTTTGATCCACTTTAAATGTTGACTACTGTGTGTGTATATGCACACATACTTTTTTGTTTGCCCCAATACTATAATCAAGAGTAGTTACAGTAGAATTAGTTAATGGAATTAGTCTAATATAGTGATTGTTTATGAATTTCCCTTTCTCAACATACCCTGATTTTTAGATTTGTCAGTAGATGGCGACATTTCTGAAAAATAATGGTTCTCGTCAGACCCTCGTTTTCTGCCGTTCAGTCCAGTTTCTTCAAGTAACAAATGCTGCCAAAAGGGGGCAGAAATCGAAGTTAAACTGGCCTGGATATGTTAGAAATGGTGTTAAAATATTGTTCTACCACTTGTAGCCTTAATCTAAACTTCAAGCATAACCTCACTTGACTCTAAGTTTATCTGATAGTTCAACGAGGTGATTTCTTACAATGGTTCAGTTTGGTGCTAAAATCATGGGTTAGGCTCATTTTGAGTGGATGAGATCATGATTTTTTAGTTAATAGATTATTCACTGATGATGCCATAGCTGACAAACGCAACAAATACTCTATCAGTGATCATCTGACTTTTATAAAGCATTTTAATATACTATTATAATTGCAACTTGTAAGTGAATCTATACTATGTATCTTTGGTGTTGAATTACAAATAGTACTGTCTTCTGTTCTGTATCTTTTCCAGTATATCAAATGGTCTTTAATGGTTTTCAAAGAGGCTATGGTGCTGACACTGCTGTCGTATTTGACTGAAAGCCTCGTCTTTTGTCTTTTTTGAATCATAATATGAAATGCTAATGACAAATGTGCTAGTCAATAATTTGAAATCATTCACAGCCAGCGATCATCTTTGGTCTAGTTATTTGTTTTAAAGGATGTCATACAGGATTACTTGTGCTTTTTTTCAGTTGACTGTGATTGTTATATGTCCCCCTGATTTCTGTAGCTCGGACAGACACGACTCAAGGGGCCTTATTCAAATAGTGTCAGATAAGACACATGCCATTCACAAATGGATTACAGTTCTTCTGATTACTTGGACTTTTTGTATGTTACTTTGTGTATTTTTGGATCATTTATTTCAAATGTATGTATACCTTGTATTGACTGATAAAGAAATAAAACATTTTAAATGCTTTTAAAACCTGTGTACTATTGCAAACATCAAAATATTGTAAAGCACATATTCATCTTGATTATTTAAAAATGACTTGTTTGTCAAAAAAAAATTTTTCACACAGCTCAATATTAATCATTTAAAAAATAGATCATTTGTATATATATATATATATATATATATATATATATATATATATGTGTGTGTGTATATGTTTATATACATATCTATGTTCTTCAAGGAGTCATAACCTGTAATTTTCACTTTTCCACGAGAATCAATGTATGTTAAGATTGCCTAACGATTATACATTGGCTGGGAAGCCGATATTCAAAAGTGAAGCGTTTGTTTACCCCAGGGTTTGTAAACCAGCCCACGTGCACGCGCACTCAAACGCGAGATTTTAATTTCTCCCCCGACTTGACGTCAAGACGGGGCAGGATATACCATATATGGACACCGCAGACATGCTGGAGGAAGCCCGCGCTGTCCCTCTCCCCCTCATATTCAGTGAAGAAAGATGCAGAAATATAGTGCACACGCGAGTTGTTCTGTGGTTGACTGCCAGAATCAACATTCAAATGTGTTTTCTCTTAACAAAAACGGACCAAACTACCAGGGACCAGTGGAAGAAATTCATTTTTAATGACTCTGCTCCAACAACCCTATCAACTGGCTCAACGTGTCTGCGCTAAACATTTTAAACGGTAATCCTTTACAACGTTCATTTCGAGTCAGACAATAATGTCTACAGAGTCAGAGAGCTGTATAGAGGTAGAACAGGTATAGTTTAGTAGTTTAATTACGGTTATTATAACGTATTTGTCATCTGCTTCTATGTATCCAATTTATTAATAGCCTACAAGTCTGCTGTATTGGACCAGGTCCGAATGATGATCAAACATATAGCGCTACTAAGTTTAATAAAGTTTATTGTACGTCACACAAAAGTTGGAGCGTCAGTTACTATAATAGAGCTTGGGTATTCAAGGTAATACTAGGTTAACAGCCGTCGAACTGAACCTCTCTAGTCTAGACGTTACGCCGGAAGTGATCTCTCGCGCGTCTTCGTCACGCATTGCTTACACGGAGATTTCGTAAGTTTACTGGTTTTACCTTTCACTAAGCATATTTAGATATCGAAATCGTCTTCCATTGCGATTTTCCCGTATATTCCGTATAACCAATAGCGTTACATTTTAACCACGTTTTGAGAGAGGAAAAAAAAACAACAGAAATGATAATGACAAGGAAGCGATAGCATATTTTCAATTCAAAAGGGAAAAAGTTGAGTAATTTGCGTCACGGGATACTGTTGGTACGGTAGTTGAAAATTTCTATTGGAAAGCTACTGTCTATGTACTGCCAAATGTCTCTCTCTCTCTCCCTCTCTCTCTGCAACTTGAACAGTTTTGCAAACATAGTCTGTAAACAATTGTGCAATATTTAACCTCAGTTTGCTCCAGATTTAACAAATGAACCAAAAATGTTTTGTTGATTGTTTTACCATGTTTAACTTATTTGAAGTGCTACTTGCCATTTTGAGTGCAGAATCAGGAAACCAGTTTAATCTTACACGATCTACTGACTATGAAAAAAGGCCCTAAGCTAGTTTATTCACAGGGCTTTTGTAGGTCAAATGTAAGTGTGTAGGTGTCTTGCTCTCCTTTGCTGCTTCTTGCTGCAAATCTAACATTGATCTGAGTGCCCAAACTAGTTTGAAAACAACTTTTAAGAAGCTTGACACTGTATTAGAGCTGTTAAACCCACTGTTATTGACCACACCATTTCACACAAATCACTGAAAATGTTGGTTTTATGGACCTCTGATAACCTCAAAGTAAACATGTTAAACACCACTCAAAAACCCTGGAAAATTTTAAAATAGTTTTTAATAGCAAACATTCCATTCATAAAGTTTTAAAAATGTATAATTATTAATTTTACATACACTATTTGTGCAGAATTATATACAAGATGTAAATGTTACATATCATAAAATAACTGAAAAAAATATAAACATTCAATGTCCATTCAGCAAGCGTACTTCAAGTCAGTTCCCCTATTCTACATGTTTACGCAATATTTAACAACAGATAGATCTATTCAGGTGGAAGGAATCAAAATAATAATTATAATTATAGCCTACATTATACAATCCATCAGTCAGCTGGCAAAATCTCAGTCTGGCTATGACATTCAAGAAATACAAATGCTCTAAGAAACACAGAAATGAGGTGAAAGGTCAAAGGAATTATCACCCCTAAAAAGTTCACTGCACAGCATCTCATCCTCACAAATATAGCTGCAATACTAAAAGTCATTAATCAGTCATAAAAGTCCTCTTAAACACCTTGTTTCTCCTCATGGAGGGGAGATGATAGCCACGTCTTCAGCTTGCTAGTGAAAACATTGATAAATCTATATTGCAGCAGGTCACCTAGAAACACAAAATACATCGGACCAATTAGGTCGTTGAAAGCCACAAAAGGATTAATCCACAATCAAAGGTGGAAAGAAAAGTCACAAGGACTCCAGTGCAATGAAATGAACAATCATAAAAGCTAAAGGTGAGTTTATTTATAGTCCAGTAATTAGTTGTTTTTATCATCAGATGCCCGTTCGTCACTGTCGTTCCCAGTGTCTCTGGATCTTGATTGGACCTCTTCATAAGGTGGCGGCGGATTCTCTGTGCTCTGATTAACCGCGTCTGGGCAACGATTCGAATCGGACTGTATGAGTGAAGTCAGCGGACTGTGTTCTGATGCGTCCTGGGCCAGTAGGAGCCGAGTGGGTCCACGGAACGACGGGAGTCGCTGGCCCCAACTGCCGTAGATTGCCTCCTCATACGTGGGAAGAGATACAGGTAAACCATCCACCACAAGGTCCAGCTGGTCTGAGGAACGCCTGATGAGAAAGAAACAACAGTTAACGATATTTCCTTTGAATGTGTGAGACTTTGAATTCATTAACTAGAAGAAACAGTGCTGTAAACGGTAAAGCTGAATTTCCAGCATTTTCCAGTCTTCATTGTCACATGATCCTTCAGAAATCATTCTAACAAGCCAATTTTGTGCTCAAGAAATATTAGTATTATCAACAATGAAAACAGATGTGATGCTTAAAGGAGTAGTTCACTTTTACAGAATCTTTTGCTGATAATTTACTCACCCCCATGTCATCCAAGAGGTCCATATCTCTTTTCAGTCGAAAAGAAATTAAGGTTTTTGATGAAAACAGTCCAAGATTTTTCTCCATTTAATGGACTTCAATGGGAAGCAAACGGTTCAAGGTCCAAAAGACCGTTTCAGTGCAAACTGTTCATAGGGCTTTTACCGATTTCAGACAATGAATAAGGGTCTTATCAAGCGAAACAATTGCTCATTAAAAAAAATAATAACAAAGTTTAAGTTTTATAAGCTCAAATGGTCACCTTGCTCTGTTCTGTGTGAGAATCAAACTCGTTCATCAAAATTAATGAATCTTTTTCTGAGTCAATTTGTTCATTTCGTTTGTTGAATGAACCAAATCACACGAAAAAAGATTCATTCATTTTGATGAACGAGTTCGAATAGGAGAGTCACGAACGCACATCACAGAACAGAGCAATGCGAGCATTTGTGCTTATAAAGCTTAAACTTTTTTTTTTTTAAATGATCGATCGTTTTGCTTGATAAGACCCTTATTCATCGTCTGGAATCGCTTAAAGCCCTTTAAACAGTTTGCACTGAAACTGTCTTTTGGACCTTGAACCGTTTGGTTCCCAGTAAAGTGCATTATATGGAGAAAAATCCTTGAATGTTTTCATCAAAAACCTTAATTTCTTTTCGACTGAAGAAAGAAAGACATGGACATCTTGAATGACTACTCCTTTAACATTTCTGTGGAAACCGTGATGGTTTTTTAAGAATTGTGTGATTATTAGAAAGGTCCATGTGAACAGCTTTAGTATAAAGACATTTATAATGTGACAAAAGATTTCTGACACTTTTGATCAGTTTAATGCATTCTTGCAAAATGAAAATAAATTTTTTTTCTAACCCCAAACTTTTTCATTGCATTTGGAACAAGTGAAATGACATACCGTCGCGTTCGGCAGGAGAGTAGACGGGATTTGATGACCAAACAGGCTGTTGTTGTGAAGAGGAAGATGGACACTCCAATAGCAGTTGTAGCCACACTTGGGATTGAGTCCATTTTTTCAGGAATCTCTGTTTCAGGAAACAACAACACACAAACTATTTAAAGATTTTCCATCAAAAAGCTTGAAAAAGTACAGACATGCAAATTAAGCCCAAATGTGGAGCATGTTTTTTTGGAAAAAGTGGTTGAGTGACGGCTTTACATCCTTTGATTCGGATTCTATGGTGCAAACATTTTCCAAAGGCTTTTAATCGCATCACAGAAAAAGTAATACTGGTTAGTTTGGTGACGTTGCTAACTTCCTGCTCAAGCAGTTGGTTTCCTCTCGTGATAAGTTTCAACTCAGATAAGGAAGTGAATGCAGAGAATGAAGCATCATGGTTTCTCCCTCCTCCCTCCCCCTCTGGTTTAGGACTTTACTTGACATCCGGACGCCTGGGGTTTATCTAGGTCGTTTATTAATTGTTCTGCTAGCTTGTGTATTATGCCTTTCCCCAACACATTTCCTTCATTGAGAAAGCAGAACTTTCGGAAAAGTGATGCAAGATGAAATAGTTTGAGTTGTCAGCATACGCTGCTTCCAGTCTCTTGCATAAGTCTTGTTCTTCCAAAAACAGGTTGGATTGACATAGTTGGGCCAGGTATTCGGGCACAAGCAAATACAAATTCATTTTTTTGTTTCTCTTACCTGATCGGGGTACACAGGTGGGCACTTTCGGATGCCATTTCCCACGTTCACACTTTGACCAATGGTGCTGTCTGGGAAGAGTGTAGCCGGGCTCGCAGAAGAAGCGAATGATGCTCTTTTGAGGAAAACCACGACAGGGAGAGGGTTCACAGCGGAAACCGACATGCTCTTCCATGATCGGGTAAGAGCAATTCCTGCCTTAAAATTAAAAAAATAAAAACATGACTTTTGGTGGAGAACATTAGTGTAATGTTTTTACAAAAAAGAAGAATTATAATTAATATTTGAACAAACTAATCATTATATTCATACGGTAACTAATATATAATTAAGAATAATTGTCTTCTCAAGAATTTCAGTGAATCTTTTTACATTATTATGATCAGGACACCTGCACAATCTTCAGTTTTAGTATATCATTTATTCCTGTTATGTATTACTCCAGTCTTCAGTGTCACATGATCCTTCGGAAATCAATGCTGATTTGGTGCTCAAGAAACTATCAATTTTGCTGTTTAAAGTGATAGTTCACCTAAAAATTCACCCTTACCCTCAAGTTGTTACAAACTTGTATAGATGTCCTTGTTCTACTATAGAACACAAAGGAAGATATTTTGAAGAAAGTTTGTAACCAGGTCGCTTTGGGGCAGTCAATGGTGCCCTAGAACTGTTCAGTTTCCAACATTCTTCAAGATATCTTTGCGTTCAACAGAACGAAGAAAAGTAAACAGGTAGAATTTAAGTCTATACTTAGAGTTTTGATCAACTGAATGCATCCTCGATAAATAAAAGTTTATTTCTTTCAAATAACTATAGGCCTACTACTGACCCCCAAAACGTTTGAACGAGAGTGTATACAAAGTTTCATAAGCGATTATGATAATTGTCATAAAATGACAATTTGATTATCTTCACAAGCGGCTTTCAAAGGAAGTTAGTGGCTGGTTATCTGGAAGAGGAAGATGTGGTATGCTGAAAGGAAATCTTCATACCTGAGGTTAAGTCTGTCAGAGACGCCAGCATGAGAACCCCGCAGCTCAGGACAGTACGCAGACATGGCAAGAGAGACGATCGCAGTGCAGACATCAAAACACCTGTCCTCATAACAATCAAACAAAAAGAATCAGTAACCTGCAGCCATTCACATATCCGCAGATCACATACTCTATTACGCCGTTTGAGTCTTGCATTTACGGATTCGATTTGAGTGTCATTTGGAGATTCAATTTTTTTTTTAAAGTGTATTATATTTGACTAATCCAAGGTAACCATTAACCACATGTTGGTGAGGTTGCACAGAAAGAGGAGGGGTGTATCAACAGCTGGCACACCCAGCCTGTCAACCTAGAATAACACAATCCAGAGTGCAACTTCTCATCTCATGCCAAAGACAGTGGTCTAAAAATGACTGTCGGCTTTGCCGCAAACTGAGGGACGATATAAACAAACATGTCAAGAACCCCAACCACTGAACGCTTGCTTTGATGTCTACAATAGTCATCTGTGTAGCAATGAGGGATTGCCCCTTCCCGGCAGCGTGACATTTTCAATCAGAAGCCTGGCCAAAAACAGGCCACAACGTGGGCGGCTTGCTGTCTGCTCCTTTACTAAATGCATTATTAAACTTAAAATGTGAATGCATTTAGCAGTAAGTGCATTTTGTAGGATTGCTGTATGTAGGCTGCATACAGCAATTCAAAGTTGGATTGTGTGTATTATTATACACTATTAATAATATTGTGTAAGCCTATGTATAATATGTTCTATCAATCTATGGCTGTTAGTAATAGAATATCAATCAGTTGACCACTAATCTGATCCTTAGAATTGGGTCTAACAATAAATGGAATAAATGCAAAGCAACAAAATAAATGGAATCTAAAGAATTAAAATGAAACCATTTAGATTCGCAGAAAATGAATAGCATGAATGTTGTTATAACTATTAAATCAGAAATAAAATAATTATTGAAGATAATCATTACAAATAATTGTTACGGTCGGGGGAAAACCTCCACACATGATTTTCAGTACACCGTTACATTTGTATATATGATGTTGTGATAAAAAAATCATTTTATTCGTGACAGCAGCGTTAAAGTGCTCGGCTATAGGTTATTAATATGTATTTTCTGTTAACTGGCCATTAGAGAGCTATAACGGGTAGGCTGTGAAACATCATTGACAGGCAACAAAAGAGAACTGATGCTTGATTCTTCTGCTCTGCAAATCAAGCCATTAATCTACAATGCTAATGCTGTTCGTCATTGAGGTGCACTACAACACACTGCACAAAACCCGAGTGATTCAATAGCACCATTCACACGCATATTGTGTGTTTGTGAAAGACAGACAGGTGCACAAAAGCTCTATTGTAGCATCATATTGTTATAATATGCGTGTGCTATAAGCCAATTTGCTTGCTCGTTGGATTTAGAATATTAAATAAAGCATGTTCATACTGCCCCAACAGACGCCGACAAACACGGATTAATCATGGTCAAGTGAAAACAAACCCAACAAACGTATTTATTGGCGATTGTCTGCCAATTATGAATTAGCTTTTAGTCTGTTTCAAAATGAAACTCACCTGGCAAAGCAGCTTGCGGTGATGTGGTTATAAAATCGATTTAGTCCAGTCGGCTCTTTAGTGTATTTTTATTTACAATGGGTTCGTTAGGATGTCATCTAACTTAACGCAAAACCTCTGCCCACTGCCTGAATGGGACCTGATTCAACAAGTGAATGTATTCCCGAACAGCTGTCAGATGACTCACCGCACAGCTGAGTTATCATGAGCAGCTCGAGCTCTGATTGGTCGCCGTCATGCGCGCTCACGATAGCCCCGCCCAACACCGCCCATATTGACCAACATATTCTGGAAACCGAAAGCAGTTCGTGGAAAATGGTATTGTGCTTGTAGCCTAACAAATATATATTCACGACCACACCTAAAGCACCCTCTTCCTCATTTAGCTTACAGTCAGAGGAAAACGCAGATAACAGAAGTGATAAAAAGGGTGGATAAATGAATCGCATGAGAGCGAAAAAGCAGAAATATGCAGTGACAATGGCGGCGGCATCTCAAACGCTCATGAGCTGCCTACCTAGACTGCGTTTCTGGCCGCGTTCAAATGTTTTTGTATTGTTTTCTTCTTTCTTCTTGTCACTGACGTATCGGCATATATAATCTTAAACTGCAAAAATGATCTAATTATCATATACAATTATAATACAATTTACATCAACATAATGAACATTTTCTATTCATATTACACAATGTATTTATAATTAAATGATGACATTCATTGTCAGTACTTTCCCAGTTAACACCATCTAGAATAGATAATGACCACATATTACCTAGAAACATCAACAAAACAAATGATAACGATACATCCTGCAGAAAAAATAGCTCAATAGTTCTCCAAAGACTCCAGCAAAATACTAACACATTTGATTTAAAGAGTGAAATAACAGAGCCGGAATTCAAGATGTTGTTTAAAAACTGTATTTGGTAAAACAAAAGAAAAAAAATATCAGTTTTAAGTTCATTTTACCACCAGTAAAAATTCACGTTTTAAAGGGAACTCTGACATTGGTTGACCACCAAAGAAGACAATAAAGAGAAACAACTGAACCAAAATGAACAGAACCATTTTACATGTCACAAAAATGCAGGTCTGTCAGTAGCAGTTCCAAAAGGATGTTGAAGATGATTTTAACACATTAGTCCAAAGTTACTCCGTCAGATATGGGGCAACATCAAGATGATGTCAGAATGCCAGTGAGGACACAAAGTTCATGCTTCTATTCCACCTTCAAAACAATGTTTCTTAAAAAACTATCTACATGATGAGAAAATTATGATATAAATCAAAAAATGCAGTGCAAGATTAATTAGAAACATATTAGGCTTAAAATAAGTCGTCAGCAGAACATGGGCAATCCATTAGTTTTAATGCAGTGACAATCTGAGATAGAGAAAGTGATAATACAATGTACCCTTTCCATAGAGCATTTGCAGTACTGTTTATGAGCACCAATTAAGGAACACAATTAAAAACTGAACACAAAAAAGCAGATTACCTTACCACACAAGACACAAGAGATCATACTCTGTTTGGGCCTGGGAATGAGTTTTAAAAAAAAAGGAGAAGTAATTTCTGGAAGCCATTCAACACGTTCAGTGGATCAGTCTTTTTTTTAGACAATCATGAATTATGCCATTTTGCTCACAGTACAGCATTTTTCTATTTACACAATGCAATAACATAAGGCTTGTGGTCAAAGGAGGTATCCTCTCTCAAAACAGTCAATAATCATTCAACTTTGCAGGTTTATAATATATTAAAAAAAAGTAAACGCATGGTTGGTCACAAAGCAATTGTGCCACTGCCCAAACAGAATGTGTTCATTTTCAGTTATGCATTAAGGCATTTTTTTTTCTTTGTAGAAATGCTAAACGTATCTGTTGCTTCAGTGCACTGGGGATGTTAAACAACAATCTACAATCCCTACAATATTTCACAGATAAACATGAGCCTATAAAACGCTACTCTCTCAATTTCATTATTTATTCATCTCTGAATATACATTTAAATGCTAGTGTATATACTTTGCTTCAATGCCCGATTGTCATCATTTCACCTTCTGAAAAAGTAACGCAGCCCAGCATGTAAAGAAATACCATTAAAAACTTTTACTGGTGGAAAAAAAAATAGTAAATCCTAATAGTATTTTTATATTAATTATGTCTGTCATTAATTTTCTCAAACCTTCACATCTACAATTAGAGTTATGGTTGCTGTCTTACAGTTTAGGCCATCAGCAAAAGGTTTTTTTTTTATTTTTTTTAGAAAAACTCAAAATATATACATTAGCTACCATTTCAGTCTAGGATTAATCTCTACAATTCATCTTCGAACGATTTGTAAATTACCGAATGTAACTGTGACCTTGATATTCACACAAATGTGCATTTACTCATGTGGAGTACACTACAAGCTTTTTTGTCAGCATTTTCAACCACTTTGGTCCTGGATCTTTGTGACTAAGTCTTAAAGGGATAGTTCACCCCAAATTGAAAAATTGTCATGTTCTTCCAAACCTATATGGCATAATTTCATCTGTGGAACAAAAAAGAAGATATTCTGCACTCAAAGGGCTCCAAAACAACATTGCAGAAGGAAAAAAAAGGAGAATAAATAACAATTTCATTTTTGAGTGAACTATCCCTTTAATGCGATGTGATGTAGTGTGTTTGGAATATGTCCGGACTATAAACTTCCAGTATATCAGAGCATCTTTGGTTGTTCCATTACTCTTCTCTTAAATCCTTGAACGTCATGTAAATTACCAATTTTATGAGCATTCCGGCCTAAATTTTAGTGTGTGGGATCAAGCGCAATCTAGAAGTTCCACTTCCTGTGAACAAGCTCTCCTGAAATAGAGCAAATGTACCTCTCAACTATACATTGGTACAGTCCAGCATCTCTCCTTCAAACGAATCTTTCAGAGAAAGGCCGCGAGTCTTCAAAGATGTAAGCTACTTAGCTGGAGGATTTAAGCAAACATGAAAGGATATTCTCCTGCAGACTGCCCTACATGGAAAACAACTCGATCTCCTCTGTGGTGTGGCGCCGTGGTGAAAGTTTTGGAAGAGAAGAAAAACCCTACACCCAACCCTTCCCCCCCTTTATTATATTGAGAAAGTGGAACAATGAATCAAAGGAGGAAGCTTCATATTGGAGTGCAGCTCAATCTCAGAACAGTGTTTTAAACTATCACACTGTCACTCAAAACACACTATGAAAACAAAACCGATATAGCTCTCTACTTTCACTAAAACAAAATTAAAAAAGGTCCGAAACAAAACACCTCCAGTGTTTACCATTGCTTAGTGTTGTAACAGGAGCCTAGAGTTTCTTACAGTCTTATTTTTTTTATTAAAATAAAAGATTTCTTCAGTAGTTGTTTTCCTGTTTAAATGGATTAATGAGTAGTGTGGTCCTGGTGCAAAAGATGAAGTGCAGGAAAAAAAAGCTTGAGGTTTGGAACAAATCCATCAATTTGTTGCTTTACATTGAGGGCAGATTAGAATCTGCAAGTGGTTCGTTTTTATAATGTCTAATCCTCCTTAACTCAGTTCACCCAAAAGCAGTCTTAGAGGTCAAGCATAAAACCACTGAGAGCACTCTGGTGTTTCTGAATTAGCCAGAGAGGAAAACCTCTTCGAGCAGAACACTGTGAAGGATCTAATCGTGTCTTTTTCATGTCACCAAATGGGGTGTACTCTTATAGGTGTAAAAAAAAAAAAACAGTGGTAAAAATGTTTGTTCCAAAAAGGCCTCTCAAGATTTGTTGCATCAATAGCCTTTTCTCCTAAAATTCTTGACCTGTACAATCATTTCAGATGTTTAAAGTGTGTGGAGTACAGACTGCATCTTTGCTTTGAGCTCAGTAGAGGGCCTGACAGATCCCGCCCTGATTTCTCTTCTCTTCTCATCTCATCTCATGCGGTTTTGTCTCATGAGGGGAACAATGCAAGAGGGAGGGCCTGCTTTACTCAGGAAGGGATGCTTTAGCAGCTCTTGAGCTGTGGCCCTCTGGGCAGGATCTCGCACGAGCATCCTGTCCAAGAATCCCTTGAGAAGTGGCGAAACCTATGGATACAGAACAGCATTGTAATGCGTAACATTAATGTGTTTTTTGCCTTCATGCTTAAGCAAGAGGTTCCAGGCCTACCTTGTGAAGGTTTTTGAGCTTGGGTGGCAAATTGTCTCGGATCATTTTCATAGCCTTGAGAGGAGGCTCGTTGAAGTATGGCGGCTCTCCATCTACCATTTCAATCACCATAATGCCAAGTGACCAAATATCCACCTGTAGAAACAGTTTTGTTTGTATCAGCTGCAGTAATGTCAGCAGTAATGCGACATAATATGAAAACAGTAAAGGAGGATGGGACTTGCCTCTGGTCCATACGGGAGTCTTGAGATAAGCTCAGGCGCCATCCAATAGGGTGTTCCTACAAGAGACTTCCTGCGCTGTACCTCTTTAGAGACCTGGGCACAAAAGCCAAAGTCTGACAGCTTCACCTGCAAATGAGAATAGAGATAAAACCAAAAGAGAGAAAGTTATATTACCTGCCAAATGAACGGAGAGTACTATTTAGGCTTGCTTCTTCATTTGCTGGGATTGAACTATTATTATTTTTATTATGGATCTACAGTTATTTACTCTTTTTAAGTGTCTGAGCAAAACCTGTTTGCGTCATGACAACAGTAATCCACATGTCAGTCGTCTACAAAATAACATGAAATTTTAATAATTCACCATGTCTATTATTATTCAATTTACCAACAGCGCTCTTCGCAGATCACTTGCACAAGTACATATTTATATCAACAACATTTATAAATGAATAAGTGAATTATGCACTGGTGGCTTGAATATTTTTAATTAAGATCATGTGCTCTAAAATGTTCGCTGTTGCATCAAATTACACCGCAAAGAGCATGTGAAAAGGAAAAAAGCCCTGTTTGCATCACAAATAATAGTATTTTAAAAAAAAAAAGCTTTCCAAGTTTCCAAATTTTCTGTGAAAGCTTCTGCAATGCATTGCTTGATTAACTACACAAAAAAACTATGCCCTTTGGTAATGCATGAGAAGCAGCGTCAGACACTTGCAAGAGGAAATGAAACATGTAAGGTCAAAGACACACACAGGCAATCAGCCACTGCCGAGAAACAGCTGAGGGTGGCTTAAAGAACTTCCGTCTATTTCAACCACAGACACAATGAAACAGACCCTGTTTAAAAAACCACTGCCTATTGCAGGGCCATCAAAAATACATGGCCGGATATTGCAGAATTAGATTTCTGTGAATGCAATGACAAGCATGTAGCTAAAAAAAAAGAAAAAAAAATGTGCATTACAATCGATGGTCTTTTAAAACCAAAGTCTATTTGAGATCTCTTAAATACATAAATGACGGGAATGTTCTTTTTTACAATTTACTTCTGATTTAGCTCACTTGCTGACTTAAATGGCACATTTAGGTAGGGCTGGGTTTTGACAAATTTTTGATTTCGATTCACAAGCTTGCAATTCAATTCGATTCATTATTGATTATTTTAGGTATCAGGTACAATGCATGGCAAATTTTCTCAAGGAAAACAACTAATGCTGTAAATTATGGGAGTCAGTAGTAGCCTACTAGGCTTCATTAGTCAACTATAATATTGAAGGTAAAATTATCAGATTTTTATACATACACTTAAATTACATTTACTTATTTTATAATAATAAAGTTATATGAAATAAAGACAATTAAATGTTGGCTGTCAAAACCTGCCAGATTTATTCAAACATGCATTAAATATTGAAGAACATTAAAATTTACAATCAATATGCAATATGGTGCATTCACTTTGCAAAATGCTCCTCTCTAGAGTTAATTTCTATTTGACTAACAAGTTTATGATCACTGGATTATTGTTTTTCTGAGGTAAAAGTGACGTTACCTTGTTTACCAGCTGTTTTACTGATGTCTTTCCACGGTTAAAATACCAATTGAGCGATTCCATGTGACATGATATGGATTTCGATAAGTTGTACTGTATCTTTACTATCTATCTCACTTTCGGTTTATTTCACGCTGTAACTGATATTATAAAGGCGGAAGAGAAGATCATGTGCTGCTGCTTCTCTTGAGCTTAGCTAGAGCGATCTCACGCCACAGCGCCAAAACGGTATCAATAGTAAAGCACAAAGATTATTGCAATTTACTGGATAGGATTTAAGAATCGATTTTGGTCCGTAAAAATGAGAATCGATTAAAATCGAGAAATCTTTTTTACCAAGCCCTTTTTAGCACATTTAGGTCATCCGTTCATCACAAGAGAAGACATGCTGGTCTGAGAACACAAAAGAACAAACAGGTCTGTCAAGAACCTGTTTGGAGATCAACCAAGGTTCTCAGAAAACAACACAACAATGACAGCGAGTAGGACAGTTTTCTGATCTCATAACAAGTCAAAACATGTCATGTAAGGCTTCAGCTCATCTACCCCAACTGAATACAATAGGGCCAAAGAACTGGTTATCATCTGACGTAATTGAATTTTCATTGAAGAGCTGTGAGGGACTTACTCTGCCATCATGGGTGAGAAGAATAGAATCACTCTTAATGTCTCTGTGAATGACTCCCTGGGAATGAAGGACCGAGAGCGCTTTCAGAACAGACAGACACACAGTGGCGATCTGCTCCTCATTCATCCTGAAAACAGTCAAATAACATAACTGAAATGTTAAACATTGAATGAAATCCTTAAAGCTGATAAATTGTGACCCTGGATGACAAAACCAACTATTTATATAAACCATATAAACGTATATATTCACGTTAGGAAATATACAAAATGTCTTCATGGAACATGATCTTTACTTAATATCCTAATGATTGTTGGAAAACTTGGCATAAAAGAAAAATTGATCATTTTGACCCATACAATGCATTGTTGGCTATTGCCACAAATATACCTATTCTACTTATGACTGGTTTTGTGATCCAGGGTCACAAATGATCATAAATCCTGAACGGCAACACTGGACTGCTGTGATACTCTGCCACCTGGTGGTTCTGCATTATTACCCAGTAACAGATGAACAGCTATTAATGTGCATATATTTCATATATGCATGTATTTCACATTTGTATATTTTATAATTGTATTCCAAAATGTATAATATATTTAAAAAAAAATTCTGTCACAAAGCCAATAGAATTATTTATTTCCTAATATTTGTGGTCTTTTTCAAAATTTTTATCATATTTTCATCTTGGTGGCTTAATAGGCATACTGCAATAAAATAAATAATATAAAAAAACAACACAAAAATTAACAATTAATTTCAAACAGAATTTAAAAAAATACAGCAAAATAAAAAAGCAAAGAATTTTAAACTAATAGAACCATGAATTGTTTTAAACGGAATCTAAAAATTTGTGCGATTAAGAGCATAACAGAAAATCAATTAGCAATAGGACTTCTGAGAAATACTTGCCTGGTATGTGTGACTATGTCAGTTAAAGCTCCACCCTCAAGGAACTCCATGACAACCCAGAGCTCATCGCCCACTAAGTAACTGTTATACATCTCCACCACGTTCTCATGGTGATAGTCTCGCATGATCACCACCTTAGAAACAAGAAACACAGCAAGCAGACAGTTTATAATAAAACAAATAATTAAGTGGCTAAGGAAAGAAACGGAGGAGAATCCACAAGGCACCAGAAATAATAATTTTCACAATGTCTTTATTTATATACAATCTACAAAAAGTGTTTGCTGAAGAAGAATTTTCAGCTCCTGTGTAATGCATATAACACAAAAACAACGGGAGTCTGAACAACCAATTATAACACAGTAATCTCATGTGGATTGCACCCACCTCGTTAAACAGCAATTCTCGTCGCTGCTGTTTTCGCAAATCCATCTTCTTCACAGCCACCAGCTTGCCGGTGGTCTTCACTGTAGCAATACAAACAATGCCAGTGGAACCTTCCCCAATCTTGATGTAGTGGTCCAGATAAGTGCGTGGGTCCCCGGGGTCAACCACCATCTGTAGAGCAGCACGGAACTGTTCATGGGAGACCCGCTGTGGCTCCCTCTGAGGTGAGCGCGCCTGCTGGGGTGGTGCAGTCGGGGCGGATGGTTTTGGTGCAGGGGGAATCTGCTGGTTGTGAGGAGGCTCAGGGCCTAAGGCTGGGTGGGAGGCGTGATGCTGGGGCTCTGCTCTGTGTTGCCCCTGAGAAGACGTTTTACTGCCACTGCTGCCTCCCCGGACAGCTCCAGTAGAGTGGTCGTTGTGGTGGGAAGGCTCATGAGATTTGGCCGGTTTTAAATCCTGCAAAACAGGGATGAATGAGAATTTATATATTATTATGTTGTGTAACAGTACATTGGATCTGTGCATAAGCTCATAAGTGACAGCAGCCTGATAGACCTAAAGGTGTCCAAGAACAAAAGACACAATGTCAATAATCTGAATTTCATTTACACAATGAAGACTATGCAGTGTTATTTTATATTTGATTTTTTTTTTCATTTCATTTATATATCATATAGATATATTTTATAAAATACAAGCAGCACAGCCCTATAAAAGACATCTAATTGTTCATATTCTAGAAACATAGCAGTATATTTAGTTTTATTTCTGTGTACCTGACCGCTGGGGTTTCTTCCAGAGTCACTTTCAGCACGTGGGTATGTGTTGAAAGGCCGGCTAGTCTGCTGTGCAGTCTTTATTACTCCCTCTGTAACAGGTAGGTTAGGGGTGCGGATATTTGGCCCAGACAGTGGTCTCTTCTCACGGGGTGTCTGTGGGCTACTGTCCCTTCCAGTGTAGCTGGATTTGGGCCTCCTATCATTGGCCCCCTCTCTCCTTACAACCTGATCATGATGACCACGTGGTTCTCGGTCTCGTTCTCTGTGCTGGGGCGGTGGCGCTGGCCCTCCTGACCAGTCAGGCTCTTTGTGTCTATTGGGCTCCTGACCACGAGGCTGTTGGTGAGGTCTGCTGTCCTCTCTGGATGAACGGGCTGGTCGCTGAGACTGTCTGGGATCAGCAATTGGGTGCTCCTGACGTGGTTTCTCCCTACATGGACAAATTTTTTTTTTTTTAAATCAGCCTCACTGTCAATATTGCCATGATAGTCACTGGAAACCCTAATTTTATTTTCAAGTAAGATATGTCAGTTATGCACCTCTCTTTGCTGTCTCCATAGCGATCAGCGTGTCTGTATTGGGGGTAATCCCCGTTCTCGTGGCCCCCTATTGACGATCCGGAGTCTCTGCGTGGTGGCGGTGGTGGGCTGCCTCTCCGCAGAGAGTTTGAGCGGATCACCGACATGGTGTCAAACTCATCCAAGAGCCACGTGAGAGAGCCATCATCACCGATCTTACGACCCCGCACGATTGCCTGTGCAATACAAACAGGTTATGAGGGATTTATGGAGAATAGATAAGACAAAAAACATATACAAAAAGTAGTGTTGTCAAAAATATAGATCCTATAACACATTTTAAAAGGGACAATTAGGGAAAAGAAAATATCTATTTAAGACAAAAATTAATCAACTAAATTCATTTATATTCATTTGGTTTCGCTAACCAATATTTAAAAAAAAAATTACAAACCCAATGAACATACAGGTATAGGTACAGTGTATAGGCAAGTACAAAAAAGGAAGTATGGATATCAGATCCCTAGTAATTTGTTTACTTTTTTCAAGGTCACACCAATTCTTTAAGTTAAAAAGTACCAAATCAGTTTCTCAGATTCCAAACCCTACTTGTAAACATCCCCAAGAATCATTATTAAATAAATTATCTTTAGTAAATCCAAAACTTAGTACTTTACCTCATCGATTGTAACATACAAAAACTAAAAAGCTTAAATCAAAACCTAAACCAAACAAACAAGCAGACTCCTTCCCTCTGACCTTGCGTGGCTCTACAGTAGTGATGACTGTGGCGTCGATGAAGGGTTTGGGCCTCTTGGCCGTATCCTCAATGAGGCTCTGCCATTGGCGCGGAAGCCCCACAAACTTCTGCTCATGCTCATCAAAATCAGTGTGGACACGATGCTCAAAGTTGGAGGGTGCCGAGATCTGGACACGTTGCTTTTTCTTTTTGCTGAACATGGCTGCAGTAGACCATCAGACCTAGAACCAGGGAAAGACAAAAAAAAAATACCTGCTAAATCATTCAGCGAAACCTAGGTGGTCATACACTTCCGTTCAAAAGTTTTGGGGTGATAAAATAATGACAAATGAATACTTTTATACAGTATAGTATGAATTTTTGTTTGTTTTTTAGATAGTAACGGCATTACATAATTCAAAATCTATTTTAAAAAACATGTTTTTTCATTCATAAAAAAACAATGCAAACTTTTCAGCAGTAGTGTACTGCACATATTAAGAAATAACTTGATAGCAAGCTCATTCACAAAACACTGGGAGAGACGCACAGTCAGCTGTTCATTTTAAAATGTCAGCTCTCTCACTTCACCTTTCTGAGCATTTCAACAACAGTCTCTTTATGCAGTACAAAACAAAGCAGTCCAGCTCTCCATGCTTTCCCTTTCTCGCTTTTGCCCTGCCCATTCTCTCCATGGGAATCAGAGACACTCCCAGAATCCAAATACTGGGCTCTGATATGATTGGGCCGAAACCCCCTCCTACACCTGACAGGCTGAGCCTGGGAAAACTCAGCTGCTTCCTGGGACGATGCAGCAGCAAGAGGCATATTTCAAAAGAGTGAAGCATTTGAAGTGCAACCTGATCTTTTGAGACAATGTCAGCTGGGCCATGAGGTCACAGCTTCAGGAGTCTTAGAAGAATCCATGTGAATGTTTTATGAAATGCTGGTTTCCAACATTGAGGGTAATAAAAACATTCAGAAAAATTGAAGAACTCAAAAGTTGCAGAACTGGAAAGTATTCAAAATAGTTTCCTGAAGCAGATATAGATGTATACTCACTAGAGGAAGAAAGTGTGCACAAGCACTACAGAGGAAACATCAATTTACAACATGGTGATGAGTAGTCATAACTCATTTGACATTTTTGATGAGCAACTGTGTCACTCGAGCTAGCAACTTATTACTAATCACTCAAGCTTATAGCAACTTAAATGCACCTCTTGGAGCAAGTTGGCGTTTGCACATTAGTTCCACCCAACACCAGAGAAACCAGCATATCTTCTGCTTTTTCTTAAAAGCTGAATAATACCAAATGAACACTGTTGCTTTGACAGAAAAATACAACAAAGTGACGTGTATCCTTGTAGTATTGATATTAGCGAACATGAAGCATGTCGATTCTGCGTGGCATGTAAGACTCACTCTCTCTTTGTGTGCGAGACGTAATGTCAGTATTGTCACAGCAAGTCAGGCACCTTCACATTAGAGTTTACAGGTACTCAGCGCATCCATTGGGCTGAACTGAAAAAGTACAGATCGCTTGACAGAGAGCAAATCTCAAGTGCTCAGTCAGTGTTCAGCCAGCGAGTGAAAATACATCTATGCTAAACTTTAACTTGGCCTCTAACGCAGGCGAGTACAATCTAAGAATTTATTAGCCAATGGCTAATAGACATTATTTAGTCGCCCAGAGTGAAGATTTACTCGCATTGTAGAGGTTTGCGTTTACCGTTTAGTCAACTAGATGACTAGCACGTTGAATGTGCATAACCAGAAACAAAAGAGTTAAAACCTCAGATCACCTTATGAGCCATTTTAAAATGGAAGGGCGTCATGAAGCTCAGTGCAAGAAGTCCATTGACAGACAATTATGGTAACTACAGATAATAACAGACTACTTGAATCATGAAGCAAATTCGTTAACGCTAAGGTAATGAGTCAAGAAAGAAAAAAAAACATTTGGATTTAGCTGAGCTAGCAAAACAAATGTACAACACTATATTCGTGTCAATACTAAGGGAAAAAGGGAGCAGTTTAAAACCCAGCTGAGCTTACGATTACATGCTACACAGAAAAACTGAGGCTGTTAACTTGCACCTGTGAGGTCGTTTCTTTGGAACAGGTGAGGATCAGACATGAGTGACAGGAGCAGGTTCTCTAGCAGAGATCTACATCTACTTCACACGACACAGAAATACAAATGCATTACAATACTAACACAATAAGTGTAAATTAATCATTTTCCATAAACACTTCCTGTTCTACTATGACCATCAGTGACATCAGCCCACAAACGGTTTGAAATGTTTACAAAAGAGCAATCAATCAGGCTTTGTGTCTGACATTAAAAAGTGGAAAGCAGTCAAACTCGAACAGTCAAACACTTCCTGGTTGAGTCTGGCATTCCAGACACATACCATTATGCACTGGTGAACAGTGAGAAAGACGTCTCTGTGGTCAATGCTCTTGAGACGAGCCCTGGCCAGGAACACTGTCTCTGCGGATTGGCTTTTAATAAGGAGAGACACTGACTCCTCAAAACAGCCCAAATAGTTGGGGAACCAATTCAATTAGACTGATATCTTTGTAAAAGTTTGCAAGCTAGCTTAGCAGAAACAGGCCTGCGGTGTTTGTTTTTCCAAGCCCAGCACAAAGCACTGCAAAAACAGCTTGACCTTGGAACTAAACTCTGTCATTAGGTCTCCTTATCAGACCAACCCAGTGTTTACAGAACCTGCTGCTTCTGTCCACTAAAATGCTGTGATTAAAACAAGAAGAGCAATGCAAAGTCTATGTTACTTGTTTTAAACAAAGATTTCTCCAACAACGCTCCACAATTTGCAGGCAAAAACTTAATTTCACACACATATTAAAAACACATACTTTGAATAGATATGGATCTTTTTATGTTTCAGGTCATTCATCAGAAACAAAACACTGAGTCTCCTTTTGAATATTCCAGGTAATGCATGTATAATGCAACAAAAACAACACAGTTTTTCTTGTTGGCCAACAACCGTTATTTGTTATTCAGTCATTGTGCAGCACTAAACGCTGTAGCCCAACTCCAATGTGATAATGTTCCACAATGCTTTGCATGTGCTACATACACAAAGTCTTTATGTGAACTTGACTGCAGGTCAGAGCTTGATAGAGGGCTTTCTGATGGAACACATCATCTCACCAAAGACAACAGTACAGTGTTCAGTTCAGGGACTCACAAAACACACGTGCAAGTTGGAGAGTGGCATCAGTTTGCAGCTGATGGGTTATTAGGTAATGCAGTGCACTACTGAACAACTTGCGTACAACAATAGATTCAACTCAGTTACAAAGCATCCTTGATTATTTAATCCATGAAATACAAACCAAAAGAACTAGTAAATAAATATGCTGAAAACGATAATTTTAAAACATTAGAAAATATTGTTCCTTTCCTACAGTGTAAAACTGAATTCTATTCTTGTCACAATAATACACTGTCCAATGAAGCAACAGCTGTATTCTACATACACCAAAAAAAGTTGAGAAGAGCCTTATGATGCAGCTTTATTGGCTGCCACTTGATACTTTATTAAAAAGCTTTTGCTTTATGGCTTATATATTATTCAAACTAACAGTTTTGGGTCAATCAGATTATTATTTATATATATATTTTATTTTTTTTTTGAAAAAGGGAGTAAGTGACAGCTAAATACTTTTATAATCTTATAAAAGATTATAAAATAAATGCTCAGTCTCTCCGCAAAAGAAAAGGAAGTAGCACAAGCAAAACTATGTTTCTTGAGCACCAATCAGCATATTAAAATTATTTCAGGATCATTTAACACTAAAGACTAGAGCAATGGACAGTGAAATGGACATGGATATAAATACATTTAGTAAATAAATACATGGAATATAATCATTTTTATGAATCATAAGGCAAGTACAGATTCACAGAATACCCATATTAAAAAATAAAAAAGTTGTTTTAATTAATAATAATTTCTCACTATTGTTGTTTTTGTTGTACCTTTGATAAAATAACCACTGCCTTCTTTCAAAACTCTTCCCGAAAGCAATTTATTGAACAGTAATGTATATTTGTTTTACCCAGATAATTCGATCAAATACAAAAAACATTCTTTGAAAAATTACTAATGTAATACCCAGTCAAAACAGAAGAAAAAGAACAATAATAAAAATCATGTCCACATATTAGTTATTGAAGAAAATCAGTAATGGTTGCACAATCGATTGTGGCAAGGTAATGTTGTCCAGACATCAATTTATTTTCAAATTAATTTCAGAGCTCTAGACAAAGAAACACGGGAAACTGAAAAATTGCCTCTCAAGCCAGAAGAAGGGACAGTCTCATTCAACCCGCTTTCATTAAAAGTGATCAGATTCGTTCAGAATTCGAGTCAATGTCATTGAGAAGCAATACAATCGGAAAACTGAATGTTTAAACCTATACTCACACTATGTCTTTCAAAAGCAGCATTTAGGGTTTCACATTTATTCTTTCATTTCGAAATTATTGAGCAAAAGTCAAACGCTGGGCTAAAGTAAGCAGTAGGATGGGAGATTGCACATTATGAGTGACCCTGTCCGGCACTGAAGTATTTAAGGAATGTTTGGAGTGCCCGGTACAGACTGCACCCCTGACTGAATCTCCCATCACACCTCCTCAAAGCAGACATAGAAAGGTACGAGAAAGCAAGGTTAGAAAAAGGTACGAGATTCTGAAAGACAACCCCACTACCTATTAAGTAACTTTTGAGAGTGTGTTATCACTCTTTATAGTAGTTCACCATCATGAATACAAAGGCTTCATTCCTATTATATTTCATGTTGCACACAAAGCACAGACTAAAACTATCAATTTCTTAGGCCCATCAACATGATCAAAACTTTGCAGGAAAAAACTGTCATACACTTGCCTGTGATTGATAGTAAATACTTTTTAGTTCAAGTCCTTTTAGTGTAATGGTAAATGTGTTTACATTCAGTTTATGGTGAATGTCTTTATATTGTGCAAAATTTAATGATTTTTTTTAAATAAACATAAAAAATATTGTTAGATATAGGTCAAGAGAAAAATGCTTTATAACGTGAGAATATAACTAAGCATTTCAAATATCAATAGTCTTTAATCTCATTATTATTGGGAGATATCAAGTGACTGATAATAACTGTTAGTGACATTAATTTAATGCAAGTAGTCTGCTGTACTGTTAAGATCTGTTATTAATTATACTGTTATTATAACTGTTGGTCAAACAAGCTGACATACTGAATATGTTGATTGGTTAAAAATTGCTTTACATCCAATTTTAAAAGAAGAGGAAGGTCTCTTAAATTACGTAAACAATGACTCTCAAGATGCGACTCATACACTAACCAGTCACCAATAGTCTCTAGTATCAACTTAGCTCAACACAGTGCTTTCGAGAAATACAGACCAGAATCGATACTACAGCTGAAACCATACACTGCCCACTCATAACCATCGATACCAAACATTGCACTACTAAAATGTACAACTTGCTATAATTTACATCCCGAAGAATCGTTAGTACTGTGAACTTTGTTAGCTTAGTTAGTTACTGTATGGATCGTGTCAGCATCATACGTAAAGCATCGCTCCCACATTATAGGGATTAAGAAGCTCTAACAGAACAGCAAGTCTAATTCATTTGTGTTATTTACTGTAACCTTATGTCACTAGCTGGACAACCACTGAACCAGCAACGAGAAAACACTTCAGTCAAACTTACAAGTAGTTTAACAAGTCCTCCAAGTAATATAAAGAACCATTTAGCTATTCGTATCTAGATAGCAATTCAGGAGCAGCTCAGAAATCTATCAGGAAACCTTGAGTGAAAAGTAGGTCTGAAATGATGGCTTTATTTGCAGACTATTGTAACTCATTCCCAATCCACAACTGAAAACATAGATATAAACTTCAGCGGTACTAGAATTGGGGTAACTTTCTAGTTAGTATATTCTATCACTTTAAGTAATGTTTTGACACTCGGTAGACCAAGCTACTTAGCTAGCTGTGAGGAATTAGCTAAATTAGCACGACGAACAAACTCACCGAAACTACAGGGTGACACACAAAACAAACTGCGATGGCAAACAAAAGACACTCGTTTGTAATACAAATCGTGTTTTAAAACTCCTACCTGTGGTGAGAAGAGTGATCGCTGAAAAATAAACTTCATATGGTCGGTTAAGTTTCTTGGGAGTAAAGTTAGCTTCAGCGGGCTAAGTGCGCGTACCAGTCTCAGTCACTGAAGCCCTCACGAGCGCGCTGCTCGTGCTCTCTGCGCCATATTCACGCTGAACCTTCATCCGGGGAACTGACCACTCAGCGCTGGTCCCAGCATGCCGCCACAGTGTAATCATGTCACATTAAACATTTCAGTTGGACATATGTATTTATGTTCTTAAACTTTTCATTTTATTAAAAAGACTGCTATAACTGTAAGTGTAGGATACTAAATAATAAAAAATCGAAATATTTATGTTTAAAATGAGTATTAAGAGTGATACAATAATTCAATATGATGAATTAAGATTATTATCTTACTTTCCTAGCAATATAAGTACTCAAGTGTATTAAAACCAAATAGAAACATGATTTGTGACACTCCATTAGATGTGTAGTCTGGTCTACACAACTTTTCTGAGGATATCCATTATCTGTCCTTTTCTGATGTTGCAATGTATCACCATTCTTTGAAACTGAAGAACAAATTATCTGCTTTGAAAATTTGCTTAATGTGCTTTACACACACACAAACACTGGTTTCAATGTTTCAGGTTTAAGGGGTCTTTCAATAGACACTGATTTTTAATAATGTACAAACTGTATATTCTATCCCAAAACCTTAATCCAACCCCTAAACAAAAACAAAACATGATTTAGTATGATTTATACATATGTTTTTCTCAGGGGATCCAAAATGTAAAAAAATGATTCTAAGAATAACTGTACCAGAAATGTTTTATTCCTTCCAAGGGGAAGACAAAAGTACAGTCTATGTTACTGAAAATTAGCTATAGGTAAGCATAATCAAATAAAATGATAGACAGACAAACTTTAATCAATATAGTCATGGAGGAAAGTGTTGCCAAAGCACTTTCATGGGAGCTGCAACCAGCTGAGGTCATCAGATCTGTGAAAGCAGAAAAAATCCTGTCTTATGTATATCCCCTAAACAGGTTTCCCTTGTATGCATGCAAAAACATTCAATAACCACTTTAATTCATAGCTCTGGCATATGGATGCAATGAGTTGAGGGTTACTTACTGTGCCTGAGTCTTAGTGATCCTCTTCCCCATCAATAACATTTCCGCCAACCTCGCGACCGCAGGGTCATAGTTCAAGCTGGCAGCTGCAACAACTTCTTCATCTCTGGATTATGAAATAAACAGCGATGAACGAAGAGAAATCCTAATTTCAAAGCATAAAGATTTGAAGAACTTTTAAGTTTTTTTTCATTTGATATCATCAGCTTACTTGATATAAAATGCCAAGAATTTTCTTTCCTCAGTACTTCCTTTAAAAACAATGTCAGTGTATCCTTCTCCATAGCCTGGTGGAATAAAAATAGATTAAGTTCAAATTTATTCATTCATGTGTTGAAATATCATATTTCCTCAGAGAAGGGAGATTTATCTTGGAACGGTCACCTGTATATCGGATGCTTTTGCCTAACAGCACGGTCCAGAAATATGGCACAGTATTAATCGCAACCTGTTGATTCAGCATGCTTAAGCCAGCTATTCTTCCTGTAAAAGACCACGGCCACATGTTTTACACATTACCACAAATACGAGCCTTCAATTTTTTGTTTCTTGCCAAAGTTGCAAAAATACAGTAAAAATAGCAATGTTGTGAAATATTATTATGATTTCCAATAGCCGTTTTCTATTTTAATATATTTTAACATGTAATTTATTCCTTTGAAAGTAAAGCTGAATTTTCAGCATCATTCATTACTCCAGTCTTCAGTGTCACATGATCCTTCAGAAATCATTCTAATATGCTGCTCAAGAAAATCTCTTCTTATTATTGATGTTGTAAACAGTTGTGCTGCTTAATATTTTATTGTTGAAACCATGATAATGGATAAGTCTTTGATTCTTTGATTTGAGAAAGTTAAAAAGAATAGCATAAGAAATGTGTCCTTGCTGTATTATTTCTTTAAAAAAAATTACTAACACTAGACTTTTGAATGGTAGTGTATTTTTGAATATTCAAAATCTTATTATTATATCAGCTGGTACCGTGAGCTTGCGCCAGTTGCCAATGTCCAATATTGACTCTCTTATGTCCGACCAAAGTAAGTGGAAAAGACACCACATCTCCAGCAGCAAAGACATCAGGAATGTTGGTTTTCATGAACTGAAAAACACAGATGTCATTAAAAACTACTGTATTTGTTAAGTAAAGTGTTTGTTCTATGTGATATGAAGGCGGTTACCTTGTCAACAACAATAGCATTGCGTGAATCAATTTCCACTGATGTTCCCTTTAGAAAATCAGAGTTGGGAATGACACCTTTAAAAGGATATAAATGTAAATGTTAGCAATAAACAGCTTTTCAGTGACAACAACAAAACTGCTATGACAAAATTGTTTTGGTACATACCAATGCCCACAATTACAATATCCGCTGGAAGGACTTCACCATTTTTCAGAACAACTTCCCTGACCTAAACAAATGTTTTTTTTTTTTTTACAATGCACTGACATCAGTTCTATGATTGTTTAGTAATGCGCTTACAGTACCTTTCCATTTTCACCCCGAATTTCAGCCACACCATTACTTGTGCAGAACTTCACATTTTTCTCTTCCAGCATCTTTAACAGATTATGTTGTATTATATTTGTATTATATGATATATATAACCATCAGCAGTACCTCATAAATGAAAGAAAAATAATCACAATATTCTCTGACCTGCATTGTCATTTTCCCAATATCTGGACCCAGTGAAGACTGGAAAGGAAACTTACTGCTCCCAATAACAGTGACGCTGGCTGCCTTGTCAGACAGATAAGCTGCTACCTCCATTCCTGATTGACAATTGAAAGTCATAATTTGCAATATTGACATTAACTTAGGCTGCGTTCAAAAGAGGAAAAACACTGCCTCTACAGGCAGCATTCAGAGATAGGAGAGCAACAAGACACGTTGAATCCAATGATTGTGTCACATCATGTCTAGTAAGACACCTTCCTATGCCTGATTTTTGAAGGCAGGATAGATGTATCCTTCACTGCCTTAAATATCGCAACATTCTGTGTGTTCATTTTGTGACAGTTGAGCCAAAATATAAAAATGCCATCTGAAATATGTGGTTGGTGGTCAGTTTGTAAAAAGTACATTTTTGACTAACTTTTTCCACCTTTGATATCATTTCTAGAGGGAAATTAGTATTGTTCTAATTAAATATTCGATTTGTTCTTTTGTTGTCTGTTTTGTCCGAAATCAGTTTCGCGAGGTAGTCCACAAACGCTGCCTACAAAATCATTGCCTGATAGGGCGATAAGGCAACAAATCAACTGTCAAAAATTTTGGATACAGCCCTAGTGTTTGTGAAAGAATGCTACTTTTCAATTGATTTCTATATACCTATGAATGAAGTTCCAACGATGACGGCCTTGTTGCCTGCACTCAAGTGATGGATTTCTGTGGCATCCTTATAGCTCTGCAGTAATTTCACGTTTTTTAGTTCAGCACCAGGACACTGCAGAGGTTTGGCTCTAAAAACAAAAGTACATAATTCATCATCATACATTGCATTCAAATATAAGGTCCAAATGATGAAATCTAATCTTAAGCACCTTTAAAAGGAAGTTAGGATCTAACCTGCCCCCTGTAGAAATCAAGAGCTGGTCATAGTGTTGGACAGTGCCATCCTTGAAAGTCAATGTTTTAGCCTCTGTGTCGACAGACTTTACCTTTGAGGGACAATTCTTGTTAATATCCACAAATAAATACAATGCATGTGATCCCAGGATAATGAACGGACGATGAAAAGAAACTCACCTCTTTTTTAGTGCACACTTCAATCCCATGGTGTTGAAGGAAATCACTCTGTCGTAGCAACACCTTTTCAATTTCAATATTCATTGCCTACAAGAATCCGCGAACACACAACATCTTCCTTCATAAACAAAGAACTACACAGGTTAATTAATTCAAAAAGGTAATGGGCTGCCAATCATATAATCTGGTTTTGTTTAATCTATTGATCCATGGATTTCAACCTTGCTAAGCTTGGTCTTATCCAGAGGCAGCTGCTCATCTTTAGTAACCATTATAATTCTCCCTTCATAATCATTCTGACGAAGGGTTTCCGCACATTGCAATGAAGCTGGGCCTGTGGAAACACAAACACATAGAAATGTTGCGTTTCCCAAAATGACAGACTAGAGAAGAGGCATACAAACTTTTTCAGGCCATGGTGGGTTGCCTTTAATTTAATTTATTTATTCAATAATGTATATTTTTAGACATATTTTCATTATTTGGCTGACCCCTGCAGTATGATGCAAAACCCTCTAGGGGGTGATGAACATCTCAGGAAGAAGTGAAAGACATACTTGCACGAATAAGCATTAAACGTATATAAAGGTTTGTAAAGGTCTCCAACCCTGTTCCTGGAGAGCTACAGTCCTGCAGATTTCAGCTCCAACCGCAATCAAACACACCTGGACCAATCAAGCTGTTGATAATAACAGGCAGATGTGCTGAAACAGGGTTGGACCTGAAGTCTGCTGGACAGTAGCTCTCTTGAGCAGGTTTGGAGACCCCTGGTCTAGATGAAGTATCTATTACTCACCTCCTCCAATCAGAACAACCGTGTGGCTGACTCCAGGCACTCTACTGGACATTTTCTTAACTCGCTTCTTCAGTTTCTAAGAATTACAAAATACAGAACATTTCATGAAATGCTCCACAAAAGCAAAAAGACATAAAATCGCAAGGGTACTAACCTTTTCATCAGCAGTTACATAAACTTTACCACCCTCTACCTTCACCTTAACAGGACAGGAGATGTACAAAAATAAGCAATGGATTAATTCATAAAACTCTATGGGAAATTGCATGTGACATAAAATATGAATTTGTAAAAGGCACATGACACAACAGAAATGCTCGATTCCTTAAGTGCCATCCTGCAGTGTATATTCATACTTTGTATGTAGGCAGAGAGTCCATTCCAGGAAATTCTTCAATATCTCCAGTTTTAGTATTGAAACATGCCCCATGAAATGGGCACCGAACTCGGTCTCCAAGCAATGCACCTACAAGCATAAAGCCGCTTTTATAATGTGTTGGAAACACAATGTCACGGTCGACTTGAAAAAAATAAAGGCAATGTAACTGGATACAGCTCAGAGTCAGAATGACAGGTAAAGGGCATGGAATGATGAATGAAAAAAAAACTTCATTTTACCTTTACCTTTCATTTTACTTACAGTTCTAAGTAAACACAGGACGGGGTTATTTATTGCTCAGTTTGTGTCAGCCTAGTCTAGTGATTAACAGAGGCCATACCCTACCTTTGATAAGTGGAGCGCCATAATGAGTGCACAGACCACCCACAGCAGAAAATTCTCCCTTATTGCGTACCAACAGGATTTTTTGCTGGTCCACCTCAACCTCCTTCATTCTGTAGGACGAACATGGGTAACATGGTGCCAGAATGAATAAATAAATACAATTATTTACACTGGCAGTCAAAAGTTTGTAATAATAATAATTTTTCATTATTGAAAAATTGGAATGAAAATTTTCATTTTTTTATTATGAAATAAAAATATTATTAACTAATATAATAACTGTTTTCTATTTTAATCTATTTTAATTTATTCCTGTGATGGCAAAGTTGAATTTTCAGCAGCCATTACTCCAGTCTTCAGTGTCTTCATTGCAATATGCTAATTTAGAGTACAATATATTATTATGACTAAAGGTTATCCTTTGTGTTGAAAAACACGTTTTGGAAACATTTTCTAACATTATAAACACCTTTACCATTAATGTAATGCATGTTAAATAAAAGTAGGCCTATTAATTTATATCTTACATTCACAACTTCTTTCAATATTTATACTGATAAGAAATTTTCTTGAGCAGAAAATCAGCAAATTGAAAATAGAAAACAGTCATTTTTAAATTGTTGTAATATTTCATAATTGGACTTCTTTCAACAACAAAACTTAAATCGTAACTATTGAACTCCTTGAATTTCAAATAATCATTATAGTAAATACTATAAAGTAAGAAATAACTCAATTAAGCCTATTTATTTACTACAAATGATATGCTGCTGTAACATGTTTGGATCACATCGCTTACTGTCCATCCAGCAGATCTGACTCTAAACACACCATCTCCGTGATCTCTTCACACTGTTTTGTCTCCATTGTTGATTTGTCAGCTGAAGAAATAAAAACTCATCAGTAATGTAACAAAACTTGCCACTCTCCGTTTCCAACCTGTGCACTTCAAACACTGTAGGCTAGCCTATACTACTAAGTTACCTTTATACAGCAATGGTCGTCTAGTCAATCAGCTTCCACTGCCGTTTACCTTAAAGCTGGGAGAGGAAGAGACTTGAACTTCAGAAGTGCACATCTAACTACTTATCTGTAACACCAGATACACCATAGGGATAAGTAGTGATGGTAGATTGTCCAAGAGCATTTACTAGAGCAGAAGCAATACAGTTATTAATTATTTATTTAAGGAACGCACGTTGCCAGCTGTCACTTGGTTTCGCGTAATACTGAAACACACCCTGAGCTGAGATGAGATGTCTTGTAACGCAGGACAACACGATACATCTATATTACAAATGTTGCTAGTCTATCTGTCGTCCTTGCGTATAAGCTACTTTAGTCTACCATTAGTGTTATCTTACCTGTGTGGACGAAATTCTCCAGTTTTCAAGTCAAACGGGGGCGCAGACATATTAACTAATGTTTACCTGTCATCCCAAAAAAGCAGCCACCTCATTGGTCTAGCCGGAAGCACGTGATGATTCTTCCGCGAAGCCTCATCACTGATGATCAAAATATGACTACGCAAGGAAAGAACTATTGCCGACTTTAAACAGTAATAAAAAATAAACTGCAGGATTACAAATGGAGAACTTTTATTTTCTCGTCCAGAAACACTAGATAATTTTATTACAACTAAAACAATTTAGTGCCCCATATATGGGAACGGGATTAAACGTAAAACGTCTTCACCTTATGGCCTAAGGGGCGCAGACATATTAACTAATGTTTACCTGTCATCCCAAAAAAGCAGCCACCTCATTGGTCTAGCCGGAAGCACGTGATGATTCTTCCGCGAAGCCTCATCACTGATGATCAAAATATGACTACGCAAGGAAAGAACTATTGCCGACTTTAAACAGTAATAAAAAATAAACTGCAGGATTACAAATGGAGAACTTTTATTTTCTCGTCCAGAAACACTAGATAATTTTATTACAACTAAAACAATTTAGTGCCCCATATATGGGAACGGGATTAAACGTAAAACGTCTTCACCTTATGGCCTAAGGGGCGCAGACATATTAAAATGCTGTCATCTGTCATGCTGTCAAATTATCTAGTGTTTCTGGACGAGAAAATAAAAGTTCTCCATTTGTAATCCTGCAGTTTATTTTTTATTACTGTTTAAAGTCGGCAATAGTTCTTTCCTTGCGTAGTCATATTTTGATCATCAGTGATGAGGCTTCGCGGAAGAATCATCACGTGCTTCCGGCTAGACCAATGAGGTGGCTGCTTTTTTGGGTCGACAGGTAAACATTAGTTAATATGTCTGCGCCCCTTAGGCCATAAAGTGAAGACGTTTTACGTTTAATCCCGTTCCCATATATGGGGCACTAAATTGTTTTAGTTGTAATAAAATTATCTAGTGTTTCTGGACGAGAAAATAAAAGTTCTCCATTTGTAATCCTGCAGTTTATTTTTTATTACTGTTTAAAGTCGGCAATAGTTCTTTCCTTGCGTAGTCATATTTTGATCATCAGTGATGAGGCTTCGCGGAAGAATCATCACGTGCTTCCGGCTAGACCAATGAGGTGGCTGCTTTTTTGGGATGACAGGTAAACATTAGTTAATATGTCTGCGCCCCTTAGGCCATAAGGTGAAGACGTTTTACGTTTAATCCCGTTCCCATATATGGGGCACTAAATTGTTTTAGTTGTAATAAAATTATCTAGTGTTTCTGGACGAGAAAATAAAAGTTCTCCATTTGTAATCCTGCAGTTTATTTTTTATTACTGTTTAAAGTCGGCAATAGTTCTTTCCTTGCGTAGTCATATTTTGATCATCAGTGATGAGGCTTCGCGGAAGAATCATCACGTGCTTCCGGCTAGACCAATGAGGTGGCTGCTTTTTTGGGACGACAGGTAAACATTAGTTAATATGTCTGCGCCCCTTAGGCCATAAGGTGAAGACGTTTTACGTTTAATCCCGTTCCCATATATGGGGCACTAAATTGTTTTAGTTGTAATAAAATTATCTAGTGTTTCTGGACGAGAAAATAAAAGTTCTCCATTTGTAATCCTGCAGTTTATTTTTTATTACTGTTTAAAGTCGGCAATAGTTCTTTCCTTGCGTAGTCATATTTTGATCATCAGTGATGAGGCTTCGCGGAAGAATCATCACGTGCTTCCGGCTAGACCAATGAGGTGGCTGCTTTTTTGGGACGACAGGTAAACATTAGTTAATATGTCTGCGCCCCTTAGGCCATAAGGTGAAGACGTTTTACGTTTAATCCCGTTCCCATATATGGGGCACTAAATTGTTTTAGTTGTAATAAAATTATCTAGTGTTTCTGGACGAGAAAATAAAAGTTCTCCATTTGTAATCCTGCAGTTTATTTTTTATTACTGTTTAAAGTCGGCAATAGTTCTTTCCTTGCGTAGTCATATTTTGATCATCAGTGATGAGGCTTCGCGGAAGAATCATCACGTGCTTCCGGCTAGACCAATGAGGTGGCTGCTTTTTTGGGATGACAGCATTAGTTAATATGTCTGCGCCCCTTAGGCCATAAGGTGAAGACGTTTTACGTTTAATCCCGTTCCCATATATGGGGCACTAAATTGTTTCAGTTGTAATAAAATTATCTAGTGTTTCTGGACGAGAAAATAAAAGTTCTCCATTTGTAATCCTGCAGTTTATTTTTTATTACTGTTTAAAGTCGGCAATAGTTCTTTCCTTGCGTAGTCATATTTTGATCATCAGTGATGAGGCTTCGCGGAAGAATCATCACGTGCTTCCGGCTAGACCAATGAGGTGGCTGCTTTTTTGGGATGACAGGTAAACATTAGTTACTATTAGCAGTCCATTCAGAATAAACTCGTGACACCTCATCATGACGCAGCATCAGACAGCGACAAGGCTCGAGCTTTCAGCCTCGGCCAATCAGCGCACTTGAGTGTAACATCAAAATGTGCGTGGGAAACTAACGAGCCAACTCTGTCTAGCTTCTGTTTTCTGCTTTAAGGTGTGATGGACATCACATTTGGACATTATTATGTGTTGTTATAAAACGCAAATTCAACTTCCATAATATTTAAGGAGGAATAGTAGAATCATTGCATATTAAACATTACAGTACTTGCCAAGCATAGACGTTCGTTCACAACATAGCCTACTCCGTCATATTAAGAGCATAAAACATCGTGCTGAGACAACTTATAATTAACATTCCTTGGCTCAAATAAAAAGGAGCTACAGCAGACCAACATTAAAGATTCGCAGTTATATAAGACAGATAATAAGTCTTCTTATGTATTTATAAGCTATTATTTTAACACTTTGACTGTATTTGAATTGTTAATGGTCCCAGTAGCCACATGTAGTAATAGTCTATATCTTACATAAAAAAGAACCACAAGATGTCGCCCGACACCACCAATTTAGACCTATATGGACAACAAACACCTGCTGCTCTTCTAGCCATGTGGACTTTCGGAAATTAAACTGCAATAAAGCACACTTTTCAGACTCAACAAAAATATGCTATTTTCTTTCATTTGTTTAGTGTGTCCAACAGTGGAATTATGAAACTCCATGCACACTACATATTTCAATTTCAAATCACATTCTGGTGGAGAGTCCATTTTGAACATTTATAATGACCGACTTTGCCTTCAGAAAGGATTGATTATATGAAGAACTAGGCTATATAGGTTAATGAAGAGGCTGGAGAAGCTCTAGCGCAGCAAAGATACAATCTGAGCGAAAAAGGTCGACAACTTTCTTTTCTACTTTCGCAAGTTACGAAATCCCCGCACATATAAGCCTACTACATCTCCCATAATTCCTGACACGAAGGGGCGGGACTAGACGTAAGGAAATCACACGCCCGAGACGCTTATTTGCTCAAACACGCCTTACGATGATTGGGCGGGGATTCTCTTGTTTGGTTATTGTAAAAGCGAAAAAGTTACACAAGCGTTCAGCGTCAGGCTTTTGTAACATATGTATTAGATACTATTTCATTGTTGCCGATCGTAAATGACCAGTCAGTGTCTTATCTTCAACGTTGTATCCGACCGAACAACCTGAGCACTGAAACAAAAAGCTTTTTTTTCCATTAACAAAGATAATATCGATAAATTTGATTCACACAAGGGCTCTGCCTACAAAGACGACATAGTCGCTTTTGTTTGGACTACTGAAGGTGAAAATGAAATTGTGACAACCAATTCGGGATGTATATTTGACGGAAAAACGCAAAAAGCGGGGTTATCAACTAAAAGTCCAGACGCGCGCGAGAATCTCGGGTAGTGACAAGAAAACAGAAGCGCGCGCTTAAAATATGGAGTTGAATTCTGTGATTTTGACCGCTGGATCCTCGGTGGGCTTTTTCAAATTGGTAAACTATGGAATCGGCAAACTTCCCATTCCCGAGACAGCTCAGAGGAACGCTTGGAAATGGAAAAACATCTCCACATCTTTCGTGCACAGCGTCATAACTGGAGTGTGGTCCGTGCTATGGTGAGTGCCAGAATTCCCCCACATGTGCATGAGGAATACAATACACACCCATATACTCCCATATGCACCGTCTGTTTGATGCCTTTATCAGATGTTTGAGAATTTTATCCGAGAGTACCATCTTTTCGCCTGCCACCCACTTTGTTTAATAGCCTAGATACGAAACAGACACTTGGCCATTTGATAGGCTGCACATAGACGACGCGTGTGGTTTATATCACGTAATATATGAACGTTTTTCATTACTACCCAACATATTTTACAAATGTAATGCACTTTTATTTAAACGCCATGCCCTAATCATAATTCGTCTATCTTTGTAGTTTTTGCATGCACCCCCAGATGGCTGAGGATTTAATAGCAACGCACTCCGTTTTCTCTCACGCCCTAGTGTCTGTATCAATCGGTAAGTATTAAAAAAAATGCAAAATTCCTATTTAAAAAAATTTAACATGAACGCCCTCTCACGTCAAAATGGTAATGAGATGAGCTCGTAATCACCACTTCAATAGTAGGAAGTGGGACATTTCCGATAGCACGTGAAGGCAACATAATGCCCATGTTTTACAAACACACTCTTCTGTCATGTCCAGTGTAATTGAAGGAAACTGGGTCAGACTTCACAGGTGACCTTACTGCTACATGGGTAAATCACTCCAAAATATTTCAGTTTTTTTTGACACAATTAAGCATATCTTCCCAAAATGTGATTGCTCCTGATTAATCCATGTTTTTCTTTTCTTTTTTTCCCCAATATCCCATTATTACCAATAGTGATTCTAATAATTTTAATAATTCATATTATTATTTATTATAATAATAATTATTATTAATAGTGATTCTAATGAGAATACAAGATACATCTTTTATCTGCATACATTAAAGGTACAACAAATAGTAACATGATTCATAAATACTTTATTATTTAAATCATATATAATGTCTTTGCATTGCAGTGAAGGCTGCAATTTTACATTGCAAAAATGAGATTTATGCGACATGAAACTTTTTGGAAAACATCCAGCGTAATTTTTGTTCCCTTTTGACTATTAGCTATAATTTGTGTAGTGTGTTATTTTGCACTGCTTAAACGTAGCACAGTTGACAGGAATGTTTATTTCAACCTGTAAGTAGATGACTCCCATTTAAAATTCCAAATACCAGAAATATTTTGAATACCGTGAGAAATCCCACATACAGTTTGCAGAGATGTTAGCTTTAGCTATTGAATCAATGGCTGGCTTTATGATCCATCTCAGCAAGGCACCAGTGCTACCCCCACATGGCTGTTTATGAATGGGCCTTTGCATTTAAGTTTATTATGTTCTCTCAATAAAAATCTCTGCATGTATATACCCATAAATACTAATTGTGGCTTTTCATGGTATTGTTCAGAAATCTGTGGAACGCATTATAGACATATAGACAATATCTATTCATTCTTTCACCTGAGATATTAAGGCTTGTTTCAGAAAATTAACTAGTGTAATATGAACCTAAACAGGAAACAGGCATGTACTTTGAAAATGCTTATCAGTACATTTATATTAATGAAGTCTCATATTTGGCTTCATTTGTTGTTGATATGTTCTAAAATTCAGTCTCAGTGGAGACCCTCTTATTGGGAAATGGATGGATATAAATAGCTCTCTGGAAATAACATCTTGGTAACCAACACAATTGTTGTCATGGGATCTGTTGGTTGAAAAACCTGTTTGAATGATCTTTGCACTGTTTGAGAAATACAGTGTTAATATGCATTTATGTGTTTCAGGGTACTTCATATATGACTTCTTTGATATGGTTATTAATCAGAAGATCAGCCATTCATGGGAGCTACTTTTCCACCATGTAGTGGTGAGTAGACATAAAATATGGTAAAAAAAATAAATTATGTATTTTTGGAGAACGCCGATTACTTAACTGCTAAATAGGTAAAGCCTATATCTTTATGACCATTAAAGTGATAGTTCACTTTGAAATTATTTTTTTTTGGTATGTTTTAGCTTACCTCAAGGGCATCCAAGATCTAGGTGTCTTTGTTTCCACAGTAGTTTTAATTTTGATATATTTAGGTCAAACCGGCCTTGTCTGTCAGTCATATAATGCAGGTCAATGGTCACCACGTCAAAGAGCATGGACAGAGAAGTCCAAAATTAAACATGATTTAATGACTACAAAGATACCTACATCTTGGATGCCCTTGAGGTAAACTAAAACATACCAAAAATTAATTTCAAAGTGAAATATCCCTTTAAAGTTTCTCAGATTTTCTGTTTTGACAGTTAAACATTTTCCTCCAAGTTGTCATTTGTAACGCTTCCAGACATTTGTCGTCTTTATCATTAATATCTAAAGTCATTATCATTACGTTCTGATTATTTTAATAAATTGATGCAGATTTTTTTAAAATTAAATTAAATGCCAACAAGTACCATCTTAATTTCTTAGTACATAATTTAAATAAAATTTAATTATTTTTTAATTACAGACATGAAAATTTGGATGGTAAATGTGCTTAATTTTTCATGAATATTATGGTGAAAATAATAAAAAAAAAAAAATAAATGAGAATTAAAGAAAGACACTGACTTGGTGTGAAGGAGACTTTGTTGGTAAACATAACATCATTCCAAAAGCAGTTTCGGTATTACTCACTAATCTAATTAAAGCTACACACACCTGATTTCTGTGTATTCACATAGTCCAACCTGTCTGACCACCTTTTTTTGCTTTGTGTCTTTGTGTGTGTTTAGACATACTGAGCTGAGAAGGTCAGCAGAGGTAACCCAGGGTAAACTGCTGAAATAGCTAAGATATGTAAAATAAAGAAATCAATAGAGAGGCTGTTTGAACAAATCGTTTGCATTAGCTCAGTACATGTACAGATTATCACAGCCAGTGTATCCTGCTCAGTTGCTATGGGCAGAAGGATGCTGTCCAAGTGGGTTTTCTGAGCTTTGGTTTGTTTGGTGTTCTATGGCGTCAACATTTGGTAAAGTAGCCAAGTTGTTGTTGTTGTTCCCTCTTTTCTTGGGATTTCTTTCAGTGAAGTGACTGGAGGGAACATGCTGCCAGATTCCTAATGGCAGTGTGAGAAACTGTCAGACCCTCTCATGTCCACCCCGTCCTCTTCTTCCCCAATGTTTACATCATGAGCCAAACTGTAATAATAAGTGAAGCTTTGTTTTAGACGTGCCTGGTTTGAATGGAATAAACTTTAATAAATGTATTCATTTCTTTAAAAAACTGCCTATTCAAAACTTAAATGGTAGCATGTACATAAGAACGAGCCTGATTTTAGATGAAGAAGTGGAAACACTGATTGCTTTAGGAGACATAAATTTGCATTGGACAAGCACGGTTAGTGAGGCCCACTATCTACCAAAGTAGTGTTGTCGGATGCCAGTATAGTAAATGGAAAATGAGAACTGTTACTTAAATTAAAAACGGTTTGCTTGGTTTGTGAAATTTAAAAATGGTTTTGTTGGTTTGTGGGTATTACTGCTTGGCTATCACTTTTGCAAATGCTCAAGTTTCCAGAGGTGGTTCTGTAAAAAGCATCACGCTAACCCAATAACATTTTTGGCATTTGGATCACCACAAACCTCCTTTAAATCAGTTTCTCAGAAATAGGGCTTTGTTGAGCAAATGTGTCTCATCCCCCATTCATTTAGCACAACTGAGTTTGCTAATTAAAGCCTGCAGGCCTGAGAGGAGGCTCAGATGATCAGTTTGTATTAGTGCTCATTCATTTCTAGAATCAGTGGAAAAATACAAAACACAGCGGAGAGAGTGCGATGGTTGAGTCAAGGGTGATTGTTAGTTCACCTAAACACAGAAGCCTGAGGTGATTGTATTTGCTCAATGACAGATTTTACTCAATAGCTAATGTGATGCAGTCGAGTGGTGCCATGCCAGGAACCTCTACTACGGACCCCTGCATTTTCTGTAGTACCTGATAATCCAGCTCTGCTGTGTTAAACCCGCAGCTTTCCCTGACTGATTCAAGCTGACTCTGGATAAAGCGGTCACTTGTATGCATGACTGGTAAACAAGTCATCTGTAGTTAGAAAAAGGCCTGCACATTCCTGACATTACAACTGCATTGGTTTTTTGTACATTGAAAACAAGTTTAAATGAAACTGCATAGTTTTGTTCAACCAACTAGTCGGTTTGGTTAAGTATGCTAAAGTTTCTGTTTCTTTTTTGTTTTTAGTAGCTAATTACCTTCACTACAGAATGGACATTCAGACAGATGTCTTTGAAATCTGATATGTTAAGACTTCAGCTATTTTTTAGATGTCTTGGGTAAACATCTCCTAAGTATGAACCTAAAACTTACCTGATTTTACAGGGCTTTATTCATTAAAGACAAAATTAAAACTATTGATTAATTTAACTTTTTACATTTTATTATTTATTTAATTTCTTTTAATTATTCTTATATATTTTTTTTTATCTTAACCTGCTCTCAGCTCTTATGGTAGTGTTGTCGTTGGCAGTAATGCATTACAATTATGTAATCAGATTACTTTATTCTACTAACAAGTTTTTTTGTTTTGTTTGTTTTTTTAATACAATTTCCGAATTACTTTTTTAAACAAGTAATGCAACTATCTATCGAATCTAAAATGTACAAGAAAATTATAAAGAAAACAGACCACTCGTCCTGTGAAATCCGTGCTTGCAAAGTCTGTGCATGAAATCCGCACTGTATGATCCTTAACTTTAACATTCTTAAGTCTGAATTAGACTTGAATTGGTTTGAAATAGATGCCATTCTTAGTATTTACACCTGAGCAGATGAAACTCAAGGTTATGGTATGGGGCGTGACATTTCTCAAAACACGCAGAGCCAATCAAAACAGAATGGGCCAGCTAACCAATCACAGGACATTTGGTATTTCGGAAAACAGGAACTACTGAATCGTTCGAGCCAGATAGGGGAGAGATGTGCTGTAATAATCTTTAAAAATGCTGTAAAAGTTTTGGTTTTTTTTAAACAATCATGAAAGCATATTCTAGAACACCCCAAAAACAAAATCAAGACTTCGTAAAAGGTCATAATAGAAATGGAACCCATTTAAACATCACTTTTGTTTATTTTTTTTATTGCTGAAAAAATAGCGTTAAACTTTCTTCTCCTGCAACATTTCAATTTTGGTTTGAAAGAGCTTTTTGTTGTTATTTAAAAACAAACAACCAAGTCCAGCCCAGGACAGAAAAAGTAACATAATGCATTACTTTCTTTAAAAAGTAACTAAGTAACTATTAGTTACTTTTTACGGAGTAATGGAATATTTTAAATCATTTCTTTTAAAAGCGAACTTTCCCCAACACTGTGAAACCGTATATTTGATTTAATGATTCCTTTGTTAACTACAGTAAATTTATCAAAAATGTATTACCTAGTTGCCCACTGACTACCGATATATCCACTGCAGTTGTTCCTGCAAATAACAGAAAGTATATACATTGAGTCAAAGGTTAACAGCTTTGTGTTGGAAGGAAACGGAAAGAATAAGAGGCATCGGAGGAATGAGAAGGAAAGAATGTGTACTAGTAGCGAGGGAACCACTTTTGTCTCCAGAGCGTAATGTATTTGTGGTTGGATCCCTCCTCCTTTTGCAGCATGCATTCAGGATTTTCCAGACAGAAGCAGAGACATCTGGTCCACATATGCTCATGGTTAGCACCCTAATAAAAGAGATACTCAATTTCCTCTAAAACCTGTAGATCTAGAAACCTCTGTCTTTCTCTGATATAGACCCTTCACCATATCTTGAGACCTTTGTTTGTACTTACTGCAGCAAACCTTCCTGATAACATGCGGTCTGAGCCAAAACAATCCACTTATAAAATAAGATCTGTCATCTAGCAACCAAAAAAATATATTTTTTTTAATGGAACTTCCTTGTATGAAGTGGCTTCATCTGATGTCTGTCTTTCCAATAGAAAGTCAGACTGAAAATGTTTGTAAATTTTGGCACTGAGTGATGTGACGTTCAGAAAACACAGGAATGCTGCCGGCCAAGGAACAATTATTGGCGTGTTGGGTTCAGAGTGTATTGTACTGAGAATAAGGCCTGAAGACACATGGTCCTGTTTGATTCAGAGCGTTTCAATGCCTCAAGTCTGAGTACTTCTAAGTGGATCTGGAGCACCGCTCCATAGTACATGTGTGGTTCCCACGGCAACTGTGTTGTGCATGTGTGAATGCATGATGCACGGTTCCCAAATTATGAATGCTGTTTTTGTTCATCAAATGGAGGGGTTGAAACGCTATTGTGCTTAAAAATAGCTTGGTCTTTTGTGTGTACAGTTTCTTATTTTTTCATATCAGTACTTATTAATATTCTGATGCTAAAAGATGATGGTACTGTCTTTGTTTTGTCTAGTTTATTTGGGTTTACATGAACATAGTATACTCCGACAAGTATGAACAAATACATGCGAAATGGCTTGTTGTAAAAGGGTGAATTAACTACCGTTTAGAAGTTCAGGGCCAGTTACCTGTAGATATTTTTTAGCAAGGATGCATAAAATTAGTCAAATGTGACAGTAAAGACATTTATAATGTTTTTTTTAATAAATGCTGTTCTTTTGAACTTGATACTTTTTTTCAAGATTCTTTGAATAGTGTTTTTAAGCAACTATTTTCAACAATGATGGTACTTTCTTGAGCAGCAAATCATCATATTAAAATGATTTCTGAAGGTTCATGTGACACTGAAGACTGGAGTAATGATGAATGAAAAAATAATTATTATTTTTTTTAATTATTTTAGTTTTTACTTTTAGGCCGTGTGTCCACCAAAGCGTTTTTCCACGCGCTTGGCGTATGTTTTCAATTGTTTTCAATGGGAGCGCTGTGTTTTTAAAAGCTATGGTCGCTGAGAGTTGAAATTTTTTTTATCTTTGGATAAAACCTGCGCTCATCACTGTCACTTTTTACCTAGCCGTCCAATCAAAGTGGAGGAGGGGCGGGACTAATACCTCACCGACCAACTGTCACAACTTTCTTTCTGTACAACGACATAAACTGGTAGAGCTAACCGAACAAAATGGATGAAAAATACATTTTTAGTATGAAGCAAATTATCAGCAAAATCAGTTACAAGTAAACTCTGCTATTCTGTATCATAGCAATGAAACGTCTCAATGGAAAAAACGCTGCGGTGCCAGAACGCTCTCAAACGCCCACAGCTAGGCGTCTAGCGTTTTCAGCTCCCTAAAAATGCTTTGGTGGACACATGGCCTGACTGTATTTTAATAAAATAAATGCAGACTTTTGAGAGCAAAAGAGAATATTTCCCCAAAATGGTATTCATAATTTTTACCGACCTCAAATGTTTGCCTGCTGGCATGTATAATTTTTTGGGGGAGGTTCCTGCCATTATTTGACATGTGCTTTATGAGGGTTGTACTGACCTTATTTGATTTGTGCTTTATGGGGGTTTTTACTAACCTAGCCTTGCTTTCCTCAGGGTCATATTATGTTTACCCTGTCTTGTCAGGTGAGGTTTGTGACTTTTTCATGTTTTATTTCACAGTGTGGACTTTGTCCTGACCATGACTGGGTAAACATCTCCACCACAATCTCACTGGCATTTGCAAAGATAGAAGGGAAAAGTGTCAGCATCTCCTACACTCTTTAGTGTTCATTTTCAGAAAGATATGTGGCTAGTGGTTTTCCAAAGTTAGCCACTCAGTATTTTCACTGGCCACAATTTTGATGTGGATACCATGTCACTTTAAGACCTGACGTTTCTCAAATTTTTACATTCTCTTTAAACATAACTGACTACGTTTACATGCAGCCAATAACCCGGTCGCGGACGGCCATGTAAACACTGGCAAAAACCCGAATATGCTCATATGCCGGATTTTAAAAACCAGGATATACCTGGGGTACCCCTTTTCTAACCCGAATTTTTGGTCATGTAAAAGCGTATCGGCATATCCCCATAGTGATTTGTGTTCTATTCGCAAGGAATCTTGGTCTTTTGAGTAGAGAAACTTCTCAGCACATACAGAAATCCATGTGCAGTATACCGGAAGTAAACAAAATACTGTGAAAATTAAAGATATCACCAAACCCTGCTAGGAAGTTTGTCTCCACAGGAAATTGTTTGGCTTAGTATAGATTTCATATGTCTCCATCACTCACTCACCGCTATACATATCTTGGAATGTTTCAGAAACCTTCTCTTCTCCCCGGCCGCTTCAAACTCTCATGTTACCCAACTTTAAAATCATCAATGATTCACTGGATTGTTTGACTCATAAACACAAACTGGCATGTTCATTGTATATTTTCCCAACACTAACACTTCACCACACCCTTTGAGGTCAGCTCTCTCAACACCTTCATTTCATAATGTTGTATTTTCACATACACGCCTTCAGCTATATCTCCCAGCCCAGTTTCACATCCTCACATCATCTGGCCCATCCTCGCTCTTGAACTGGGAGGGACTTGCTTATTAAACATATATATATATGTTTATATATATATATATATATATATATATACAAATTATTATTAAACAGTGGTTTATTAAACAAATTTTGTGTCTGTCTATAAATTAATTAAGTTTCTTAAGGATAAAAAAAATTCAAGTTAATTCATTAATTGTTCTCGAAATACGCGCAAATGAATTTGTGCTAAAATAAATGAACATAAATGCAATGCTTTAGCGTATTTTGACCAAACTTATGCTGCGTCTCAATTCACCTACTTATACTAGACCCTAAAAGTATTTACTCTTTTTGTGAAGAAAAAGTAGATACTTTTGAGTGTGTAGCAGAAATTAGACAATCTTTGGGAAATACTATCATGTATACAATTGCGTCTTTAACGGTTGCTCTCTTTCGCATCCTGGCACGGTAAATTGGCCTGTCAATCATCTTGTCAAAGATAAAATGGATTGTATGGACAGGTTATGTTTGTGTTATGAAAACCATGACCTGAGTGTAGGCCTATTTTCTGGACAGCGTCACCTAGTGGTCAGGAGAAATTGATTTTTTTGCTTATATCTGAAAGGTTTGGCGCCGATAATAGGCTCTATGCACAACTGCACTACTTCCTGAACTTCAGCCAGCTCCTTGTTTCCTGTATACCATTATTGGACAATTTGATTAATTCAGGTGTGTCCAATAATGCCAGACAGGAAACAAGATGCTGGCTGAAGTTCAGGAAGTAGTGGAGCTGTGCATAGAGCCTATTGCTGCTAAATTTTAAAATATCGATTTATTTCTGTGATAGCAAAGCTGATTTCTTTGTAGCAGTCATTCGGTGTCACATGATCCTTCAGAAATCATTCCAATATGTTGATTTGGTACTCTTTTCTTATCAATGTAGAAACGGTTGTGCTGCTTAATATTTTGAGGGTTCAAAAGAGCAGCATATTTGATATGATTTTGTTACATTTATGAATGAATAAGGTTTTTTTGTACTGACCTCAAACTTTTGAATGGTGGTGTAAATAGTGCACAATATATATGGGCCAATTTGTGTGCAATTTGTGTGCAATTTGTGTGTTCATTTGTGTGCATTCGTGTTTATCTTCAACGAAGTATGTGTCCTCGCTGTTAAGGCTGATTTATACTTTTGTGTCGGACCTACGCCGGAGACTGTATGCTATAGACTACACATTGGTTTTCATTTATATCGGACGCGCGATTGCACATGTAGAGGGAGCATGTGAAACCCGAAGGAGGGGTTCTAGCAGACCTATCACAGTGCTTACATCTGCGTAGAATTGACTATGAGAACTTTCTCACTGAGCTTCAGTATTCCTCACATGCTGCTCAAGTGGGCCTGCAAGGCAAACCGTTCTAAACGAGTTTCACCTGTAACCAGGCTAACTGGTTTCAGACTGGAACTGCTACCCCCACACTCAGGAGTTGTTTGTGTCTGCCATGTTTTTTTTTGTGTGTGTGTGTGTGTAATGGAGAAATTAGAGACATACTAGTGATAATTGACCCCACAGGGAGAGGTTAATGAAACCAAAGACACATACACAGATCTTTGGGTTTACAGCAGGGAAACAACCTGTTGGTTTACAACAGGTAAACAACATGGGAGCATTCTAACAGGCATGTGCTGATCTGATGTTATTATTACATCAGCATTATTACTTTTTATGCAGAATTGTATTGAAAATATGGACATTGTTTTTGTTGTAAACAACAAAAATATTCAAGTTTTTGATGATCAGCATATGCTTTTTTTTTCTTTTCGTACTATTCTCTGCATGTCATGTCCAGGATTGTAATTATTCTCACCAAGGATGCATTTATTTGATCAAAAATGTTGTAAAACTGTAATGTTGAAAAATATTATTACAATTGAAAAGAACTGAATTATATATATAATATATGAATATATTTTAAGAAGTACTTTATTCCTGTGATGCAAAGTTGAATTTTCATCATAATTACTCCACTCTCCTATGTCACATAATCCTTCAGAAATCATTCTCTCTCAAGAAACATATATTATTATTAATTTTAAAATGTTGTGTCGCTTAATATTTGTATGAATAATACACACATTTCTTTTTTTTTTTTTTTAACTAATGACTAGAAAGTTCAAAAGAACAGCATTTATTAGGAAATACTTTTTTGGTAACATTATAAATGTTTTTATATTGTCATTTCTTATCAATTTAATGCATCCTTGGTGAATAAAAGTGTGCTATAGATTACAGTAAAACTATACATTAAATCAGTATATGTGTGTATAACATGTTATGTGATGTATATGACATGAAGACTTTGCTCTTTTCCTGTCAATGATTGCTTTCTTTTCAAGGCTGAGAAGGGTGTTATAGTGTTTTATCTCTTTATTATGGTCGCCGTTCAAATATTACAAATTGTACAATAGTGAGTGTTTGTTTTTGATGTCTGACTGGTGACCAGCCTAATTTTGTGTTTAAGGCAGGTCTTGTGATATTCCTTACTAATATGATATATTCATCATCAACATAGTATTCTACTACCATAATGTAGACTGGTGTTCTTCTCACCTTTTGGAGAAAAATAGTCCCAAGATAACAGGTTTGTTTGTGATGTTCAGAGTTATCCAACTCAAGCGTTGTGTAAGAAGACAAGTTAACCTCACCAAGAGAAAGACAAAGTAATAACCAAAGGTCAACATCCTCCCAGTCATAAGACTGAGGTCACACAAATCTTATTTAGTAATCAACCGTCTATGGAAAAACAGACCCTTCACTGCAGTCAGCGAAACATTTTACAGAGCTAGCGGTCTTGCTAAACCAGCAGATTGCTAATCTTTTCTGTGTAACTGCTTTAAATAAAGTTAAAAAAAAAATCCAAAATTCGCTGTTTACTGTAACCTGTGGTCAAACTGTAAACCTCTTTTATTAGACAATGTAAAGCATACTTGGAAGTGTTTACAGTCCACATAGCTAGATAGTCAGCTATTATACATTACTTGCCGGCTTCAAACACACACCATGGGCTATTGAGAGAGAGCAGCAGTGCTGGGAATAACATTACTAGCCTTTACTGCTGTGACATTCCTGACCACAAGAACCAGGCGGGTGTCATGTGAAAGGTTGCATTACAGACTCATCCTGCGAAATTTATGTTCTGTTACAAAAGGAGTTGTGTCACGGGAACACCGCCCAGTCATGTAACTCAGTATTGGACATCATGTAACCGCACCTTTGTGCTCTATGTAAGACTCATCACACCGGTTTTGATGAAGGTTTTTTTTTTAAAACACGTAAATAAATTATATAAATTACAGAAATTCAGAACTATAATACTCGTGGATTTAAATGCTCAATATTTAATAAGTGTTAAGTAGGAGCTTTAGATGACATACAATTTCAGATTAGTCATTACATTGTTTTGTAATGATAGGTATAGACTGCCATCTAGTGGAAGATAACTTTCCTCTTCAATCCTTCATCCAAAAGGAAATTTTACATTTTTTAAAAAACTCGATTTAACAAACCCCCACCCCCAAAAAAAAGATACGTTATCAGATATTTATTTTTTTTTAAAACAATATTTTTTCAATGAGTATAAGTAAATTGTTTTATATTGTACCATAGTATTTTTTTTTCATTCACATTATTTCATTAAATTAAAATCAATGCCACAGACACAGTCAGAAATTTCACCTTTTGTTTTTATTTTTTTGCTCTGATTATTCTTAGAGCTGGTTGTTTTGGTTCAAGACTTGGTAGTCTTTATTTAAAGGGTTGTTTACCCCAAAATTAAAATTGTCATGTACTCACCCTCAAGTTGTTCCAAACCTGCATGAATTTGTTTCTTCTGTTGAACACAAAAGAAAATATTTTGAAGAATGACACAATTTTAATTTTTGGGTAAACCATCTCTAATAAATGCATATAGAGACAATTAAAGGGGAATGAAACTATTTGTAGTATTGAAGTCATCTCTGGGGTCGGTTTAAACTGTAGAACTCCAGCTGGATTAGTGTCACTCATTGTGATTGAACGCTTTGGCTGCTGTCATGTCGGGTTTTGGACTGATCAACAGAGCCTTTGTGCTCCTTGTCCTCAGCTCAACCTCTCCCTGCTGTTATCAGATGATTCAAAACACACGTTCATTTGTTTCTTGTCTCCTCGCAGCAGATTAGTGTTGAGAAGATGAAAGAGCTGCTTCTGAAATTTAGCAGATTAGTCTGTGTGTAGCTTAACTGGCCTATTTGAACTTTCTGTAGATGAATGAATGGGTCAAACACAACCTTAAAATCCTATGATGAAAGATTGTTTCTGAAGGTATTGCAATAAGTTGGATGCACAATAGTTTTGCACTAAATGTGCTAACCTTGAAATTCATGGGAGGCCACACAAATTAAGCCAAATACTTTTGGGCACAGTAGGCACCCCCTAAATTAAATGCTTATTTGGAAATAAAGAACGAATTAGCTAAAAACTACTTTGCCCTCATGGGCTGAGGTGTCCCTACTAGCAGGTATACCACAGTATGAGTGGAGTGGATTTCAGTCCATGCTAAAAGCATTCTGTAATGACTCTTTCTCTAATCCACTCTGCGGTTTCGATTTCTCGCTCGCATTTCATCAAGTTTAATGTAGTAATCTTTAAATTGTAAGTATATGTCATGTTTCGGTCATCTAGTAGTCAGAAATTGATAGGAGTGTGGGGCAAAACTGCCACCAAAATGAATAAAAATGCCTCAATTTCAGATTTGGGAGCAAAAATGTCCTTCTTGAGTTCTAATATCACACTAGCAAGAGAGCTGTTTTTCTCAAATATCCTATTAGCATGATTGCAAATGTGATATTTATTGAATGTAACAATTCTAAAAAGTTACTTTTTTTAGATATTTTTAGATTTATTGCTTTATTTCACCAATTAAAATAGTTCCAAACAAACACAGCAGAACAGAGTTGCATCTTAATCTGCATTTTGAATGGATCAGTTGAATTAAACTGCGTCTGATGGAAGAGTCAACATCGTTCATGCACTTCTTTCAAAATAAAAGTCTCGCATCAGAAAAACGTTTAGAATTATGTAGTTTGTTGTTGTTTCTTTGACTACACAATCTAGGGCTCACACAAAAGGGTCTTGCGACCCACCAGTTGAGAAACACTGGTATAGATGATAAAACAGCATGTGAATGAGTGTGATGTTCAGTACAAGACTAACAACGATCTCAAAATAAATCTATCTAGCCCAAACTGGCTTTTACATACAAAAAGTGTTTAAGAATATACAACAAAGGATAAAAGGCTTTTGCTTCAGGTAATGTGGCACATTCTTCAGCAACATAAGCTTCTCAGCCTTCATGTTTCGCTAGATGTTTTGAATGTCCTCACAGGTGAACACAATTCTGCCAATTTATCGTAAGACTGTAAAAACTGGAAGAGCTGGTTGAGGAACAAAGTCTTTTTTCATTATTGTGACTAATATCCAAGTGAAAATGGCTTCTCAAACAGAAACAAAATGTAGGATGTGACTTAATTTTGTCCATCAGGAATTGTTAGATTGTCGTGGTTTGTTATTGCTGTGATGTCATCTGGTGACAGATTTTTGGACCAAAATGTATTTTCAATGCTTCAAAAATTCTAACTAACCCACTGATGTCAAATGGACTGCTTTGATGGTGTCTTTATTTCCTTTCTGGACAAGGACAGTATACCGTACATACATTTTCAATGGAGGGATAGAAAACTCTCGGACTAAATCTAAAATATCTTAAACTGTGTTCCGAAGATGAACGGAGGACTTGGAACGACATGAGGGTGTGTCATTAACGACATCATTTTCATTTTTGGGTGAACTAACCCTTTAATGTTCTTGATAATTGTTATGAAAAAGTGGGAAGGTATTGTTACTTATAGTGCATTTTGTGTGTAAATTTCCAGTAACAAATAATCTTAACAAAAAATAGGGCAGGTGTATTAAAAACATGCACAGATAAATCATTTATTATTAATAGTGTAATATTCCATAAAAAATAAGAATTGTCCATTTTGATTTCATAAATTTGAGTGCATTCCTAATAAAAAAAAACCTCAATCTCTTCTGTTTGCAGGTGATCACCTGTTTCGGGATCTCGGTGCTGACCTGTCGGTATGTGGGTTTTTCAGTGGTCGCGCTGTTGGTTGAGATCAATTCGATCTTTCTGCACCTGAGGCAAGTGCTCCGCATGGCCAGCTTGGCCAAAAGTACTTTTTACCGTGTCAACAGCATGATAAACCTGGGCACCTACGTGGTGTTTCGCATCAACACTCTGGCCTGGATGACCCGCTGGCTGGTGCTGAATCGCGACCTCATCCCCCTGGCCAGCTACACCATCGGCAGCGTGGGTCTGGCCATCATGACCGCCATGAACATTGTGCTGTTTTACCGCCTGATGAGAAGTGACTTCATGAAGTCCAGCCGTGAGAAAGAGGTGAGGAGTGAGAAGGAGAAAGAAATGTAAGAAGACGACGACTCCTGCTCTCCCACTACAGCTCCAACCAAATCCACTCTCATCGCCACTATTTCCAGACTTTTGGGGAAAAACTTGCTGACTTCATTACTTCAACACCTGCTTGTCTAGTCATTTTGACTCCATCTCATGAAGACCTCAAGCTGTGCTAAGATATTTCTATGATGGCTGTTGTCACAGGTTTACAGATGTCTGAAACAGATGACCTATTTATACATGCAACCTTATGCTCAAATAATCCCGCATGGTTTTTAGGCAATGACTTGAGCGTATGAAACACATTATGTCAAAGGAACTGGACCTGCTTCCCTTAATCTAATCGTATGCTAATGCTGATCGACCGCACTTAATGTATGCATTACCTATTAAATATGAGCAAATATTCTGCTCAATTACAAACTGCTCAAGTAAGGTTAAAAATATGGAAAAAGAGCATAAAAGTTTGATTTATTTAAACTAGCATTAAGCTATAACACCTACAGCTGCTACCTCATTAGCTTGTAGCAGGATCATCTTAATTCTGTACATAGGGACAATTCATCCAAAAATAAATATTCCCTCTCCTCTGTGGAACACAAATGAAGAGGTTTAGTTAAATGTTCATGCTGCTATTTTCCATACAATGAAAGTGAATGGTAACCGGTGGCTGTCAAATTTCCCCAAAAAATTAAATATATTACATATATTCCATTTTTGGGTGAACTGTCCCTTTAATATTTTTTTGTAGTTGAATTTCTTAGAGCTGAATTTTAATGGAAACTCTCTGTACTGACTAGAAATAGCAAATTAGCTGACCATGGACAGGAAGTGCTCAGTGATCAGTACTGTATTTCACAAAATTGGGGTAGGATTTGATTTGGTCGTCATGACCGCAGTCTTACCCTGAGCATAAAGATCACTGATCACAATTTACCCTTTAAGTGGAGGATCTAAATCTCCATGCTGGAGTCTTTACAACCGTTATCAGAATTAAAAACACCCCTGCTCATTATTATAGAGCAATATGTGTGAGGTTTGAGATCTGACAGGACTGTCATTGCACAAATCATGCCTTTAGGTGGCACTACACACACACAACGAGACCTCATGTTAGCTTATGCTAATGCTTAGACTACAGAGAGGCATGGTTAAAGCGCAGTACTTATTTTGCTTTAAAGGTGCAGATTTTTTGTTTAAAAAATGCAACTTTGTTATGTTTCTTTTTTTTTGTGTGTTTTGTATAACTGTAATTTATTTGTTCTTAATATCATTGATTGTTGTGGTTGGATGCGAACTGCAAAAAAAAAAAAACACTTTTTTTTTTAAACACATTGAATGGTGGAACACTGTTTTGTGCAAAATGATGTTGTGATTTTGTTGATGGTGAACAAAGAACGGTCCTGGTGAGATGTACTAAAGTAAAGGCATTTATTTGTTTAGCCTTATTTCATATACTCCGTGCCATTGAGATTATAGACTGAAGTCGGATTATAATTTGATTGGGCAAGAGTGGCCTGTTTATCCGGTGGGAATGTTGACGCACTATAATCATGTAGCATCACCGACTTGTGCCACAAAAAATATTCTTTTCAAAGCACCAAAGTTTATTCATAATGTTTCTTTCAGATACTCCTGCCTTATTGTACTGACTGAAGAACAGATAAAGCTGCTCATGTCAGAACTATTGCAGGAACTTGAAAGCACGTGAAAAATAGAAAATGTAAAAGTTTGCATTGAAGTTTTTTTTAACTATTGGCAGCTTCACGTTGAGACTGTGTGCTTGTATATGTGCTCCCTTAGTGAGGTAATTGGTATTTCAATGTCTTTAAGAAGGAAAAATTTTCAACTGTAGTTGAGAGAAAAGCTGATGTGACTTACTTTGTTAAATAGAATTGCAGCAGTTTGATTGTAATTTACTTGAGAGTGGAGTTCTGTACTGTGTTTGGTGAATGATAAGTTACTGTTTTATTGTGGATCTGATTTTTTGACCACAGTGTTGCAGTTATCCAAAGCCAGAATTTAATAAATAAATAAAGAAATCCCAGCTGAAAAAATAGATAACCATGCCCATACCATAGGAGAGCAGAACAAAATGATTTTTTTTTTTTACCTGTGCTGTATGAGTTATCCCAATGAACTGAATTTTAAACAATTGTGTCTGAAATGTATATATAAGCATAATAATTTTATTTTTATTTGGGTGAATTTTGTAATTAATATAAAATTATTTGTATGACCATTTTGTTGTCAATTGTGAAATAAAACATGTTATTAACACTTTATTTGAAGTTTTTGTTTTATGGGAAAGATGTATAAGAGGATTTAATATTGATATATGATTTACATTAAACCAAATCATTTTCCTGTAATTACACTTTTTTTTAATATTGCTTCATGCAAAATTAGTGGTAGAATAGTCAATTCCATCTCTGCTAATGAAGATGGTTTCAAAAAAAATAAAAAATAGTTCAGCCTTACATGTTACGAAATCAACTCAGATACTAAAAATATGTTCTGGAACAGCGCTCACTTTGCAAGTGGAGCGGATCAGCGACAGAATTTTACACTCGTCTTTAACTCCACAACAGCGCCTTCTGAAATTAATTATAGAAATCAAAGCTGTCTAAATTAACTTTTAATGTACTGATTTCATGTCAAACATTTCATCGTGAAGGCCTGTGTTTACGGGACAGCTCCACAGTCAAGTCAAGTCACCTTTAGCGCTTTTTAAAATAGGCCTACAGATCAATTATGATCTGTATCAATGATCTGTATCATAATTGTATCAATTATGATTCAGCTAGGTGTAGGAAGCATCCCCACTTCCGGCTGACCTAATCTATGGAACAATGCAGTGTTGACAGAACCAGGCTAATATGGTCATACTTCCTGGTTCTGAGAACTGGAGTTTGTTTATTAAGCGTACAGTTCAACCACCCAGTAGAGCTTTACAATAATCTAGCCTTGAGGTCAACTAATAGTTTCGCATTTTTCATTGAAAGCATATGTCGTAATTTAGATATACTTTTAAGATGGAAGAATACGGTTTTACAGATCCTAGAAACATAGCTTTCAAATGAAATATTGCCCTTGCAATATTTACATTCGCACACTAAATTTTGCTTTAGTGTAAACCACCAAACGCTCCTAGCACCATACAAAATAACTCCACTCCGCAACACAAATAAAATCTCTGCGAGGCAGGCGGAAGCCACAAATACTCTGTAACAATAAACAATCTAAATGAAAAAATATGAATAAACAAAAAACAAAATGGCAAAAGCCAAATAATCTTGTCTCATGGTCTCGTGATTCATTCAAACGGCTAAACGTCCCATTTGCTATGCTAATTAGTGCTCTTGAAACGCCGCTCGGCCAATCAAATTCGAGGACTGAAACTAACTGTTGTAGCTAATACAGCTGTGCTAAATTAGACATTAGTTTCAGATATTTTTAATACATAATGCGCCTTAGCTTAATGTGTTGTTAGATGCGCGCGTGAGATGATCGGATCTGCAGTGGAGTTTCCTCAGAGCATCGTTATGTTTCCTACATCAGTTGCATCATTGCCCTGGTACTGAAGGAGCCTCTTCCTGCTGTCTGTCATCGCGATGATGCTGTTCAGTAGATACAGGGCAGACGAACACGCTCGTGCCAGCTAAACGCCGGGATCACTTTAATCGATCGTGACATTGTCGGATAAAGCAATTGTAGCCTACTTTCACCAATTGTGAAGGATTGAAATTTCGTGGTTCTCGCGAAACCTCTGCCGTTACTCCGTGGCAGATCCGTGTTTTTTTCTCCCATTGAGATGTGTATTGATCTTCTTTAAAGATGTCGTCATCCTGTATGTTCATGGGTCGGTTCGTTGAAGGGCAGAGATGTGGAAGTGAAGGAGCTCGTTCATCCTCTTCATTATAACGCCTCATCTGTTGGATACTAATATGGAAAACACGGTGAGTGCTGTAATATTATGCGCAGTGTTATCTAAGCCTAAGGTTTTTATTGTTATGTTGCCTATATGAGAGAATGACTATTTAACTGATTGTCATTTGTGTTTTACTATGTAGCCTGCTTGTATTAAGGTATCTGCGAGAAGTCGACATTAAATGTTTCTAATAACCTCGCTGCTTTATGCAAAATAACGCTCAGAAGTTTTATTTTGACATCATCACACGAAGAATAGCCTACGTCAAAACAAAATGTTCAAATTATCAAGTAGACTAAACTAATAAAAATGTAATATCTTTTGTTAGTGATATAGTATAGTAGCTTAATAATAGGCCTATTTGTTAAAATATTTTGTTCATCTGTACTTATGTGCTCTTGAGATGCACTCTATTTAAAATAAAATGCATGGTATCAATAAAATTGGTATAAATAAAGTCCAAAATATTATGAATGAATCAACCTAGGCTACATTAGGTCACACCAACCATTTAAGGGTCAGGTCAGCAGATACAGAAGAACTATTCAGAAATTCAGTCATTATTGTTTATTTTTTTAAGGGCCTTTTTTAGCTTTATGAGGGGGACGTGTAAAATTATAAAATAAATCAAATATCAGATAATGCAGAATTTTGTACCATATTTTGAATTTCACGGGTATTTTCGTCAAATTTGGTGGGATTTTGCAAGTCTTAATTCATTTCTGACCCTTGTGTATGTAAAATTCATGGGGCCCGGAACCAAATATGGTTCCACAGAGAGTAGGCTAAACTAGACCTCTTATTACGAGGCCCGGGACAACATTCTTCTCTCATACGTTGTAATGAATATCAACACAAAATATTTTTTAAATGTTCTGTAATCCGGTTTTCAATAGAGTGGTGCAGGGATGATGTAGCCTATTTTTGTAGGAAATTAGCATCACACTGGTTCCTTTTGACAAAAACCCAATAGGATTTTCCCATTGGCTTTTGGATTATTGCAGAAAGTAGGTCTGTGAGTGTGACTAATACAAGCATATGATTCTTTTGCATTTTGTTTTTCATGACAATCTTCACAAATGAACACAACATTTATGAATTTTGAAACATAAATACAATCTTTAGAGGTCAAAAGCTAATGTTTGGCTATAAACAAATTATACCATAGTCTTAAAACTTCAACGCCACCATCACTTAACTTCAGACAACTCTTTCAGTCTTTGCTAATTAACATTTTCCCTGAAAGATAGAGTTATAATAGTTTGCAAGAGCACGATTATAACACAACAGGCTGTGAAAATGAACTGGTGAGATGAGTTTACCTGTTCGGATGATGATGTTTAATGTCCCCGACAAACTCCCAAAAGTCCCATTTAGCCACTTATAGCTTTACATGAGGATATTACTGATATATACTACTATATCAATGAATGCTTTAATATGATTGGTTGACGAACGGTGTGCAATTAGTTTCAATACGCATGGCTAAAGTAGTTCCAGGCAGGACTTGACCGCATTACATTTCCATATCACTTCGCCAAATTATTACAGTTATTTCAAAGGTTATTAAAACCTACAATTTTATTATGACAAACATTTTATTATGTATGGAACACCTAAAACATTTTATTAAGGAAGGGAAAGCACATAAACATAAACAGAGAGAAAACAGGTCGGGATTGAGCTTGTCTCAGTTTATTATGAAATGTAAGACTAAAAATAATGTTTTTGGACATAAAGGCAAATGCTATCATTTGTTTGGCTGTAAATGAATCACAAACACTAAACTGCCTATATTGTAAGCCACTGTCATTCACTGTATTGCTTTAATAGAAAGCCAGTTAATATAAAGATTTGTAATAAAGCATTTATCCAAAATTAGATTTTAATAGTATTTTCATTCCGTGCCCGTGGCAGCAGAAGCGTGAGTGACATTGTCATGCGCCCTTACTAGACCGTCTCATTCTAGCGTTTAATTGTTGAGCCTACAAGCCTCAGAAGGACTGATCTAGAAAGGACACAGTCTCGAAAGTGTGCAGCCTTCCATTTGAGAAACACCCCTTGATTTCAAGACAATGGAATCAGAGGTGCTAAAATGCTAACTCGTTACCTGGTTTTGGCCTACAAAAATATGTCCCTGCAACACTTTTATTTCCTCACTGATGAGAGCATTATGGAGTGAGAAAAAAGACAGATGCTCTGATTTAAACAGTGGAAAGTCCCAGTTCTAAATGTCAGTACGCTCAGATCGTTGCGAATTTAGACTAGAACGTACTATCATATACAGTACTGTAAATAAATATCCCTGTTTTGTACTGTAAAGGGATCACCGGTGGTCTCGCTGGAGCGGCAGGTGGAGGGTGTGGAGCGGAGCATTGTCTTCCTTAGACAGGAACAGCTGTCTCTGCTGCACGGACTACACCTGGAGATCCTCTCCCTCCAGAAACGCTGCACAGGTGTGTGTTAAGACCATTTCCACTGTACAGTCTCCTGCATTTTAATTTCAGTGTGCATACATGCATAATTAAATTGAGCGACATTTCATTTATCTTAAATCACACATAATTGGATGTTCTTCCAAAAATAATGTTGGCACACAATCTGAATGCATAGACAATGCCCTGAATGCATAATTCCAGGATCCTCTGCAGAGAAGAGCAGGGTTACGTTGCTCTCTTTGCTCCACAGAGAGGACCACAGGTCAATAGCTTCCTGTCAGTGCAGGGCTTGTGTTTTCCCTCTCCGTAATATAGTACACGGCCTTTCTACCTGAACGTTGCTGTAAATGTGCTGAGCCAGCTAGGGCAGAAAAAGCAGCACATTGCATATTCATCTCTTTGCTTTTCTACTCTTCTAACCAATCATTCTAATTCATAACCATAGGAAATCAGTTTTTCTCTTCATACCCTTTGATGTATAACTTACCATCAAAAGGTATGTTATGTTAATGTTTTCAGAGAAGGATCTTATGCTCACCAAGGCAGCTTTTATTTGGTAAAAATGAAGTGAAAACTGTCATTTTGTGAAATAAAACTATTTTAAAAATAATTCTCAGAAGCCATTACTCCAGTAATATCAACATCTCAGAAGCCATTACTCAAGTGTATCAAAAGAACAGCATTTATTTTGGAATATAAATATAATATATAAAATTATTTAAATATTGAATAAATATTTAATAAATAATAAATATGTATATAAATATAATAAATATTTATAATTTAATAAATAAACTATACATTTAATAAAAAAAAATAAATATAACATCTATAAAAATATAATAAATATTTATAATTGTTGCTTTTTTTATTCTTATTGCTTTCACTTCCATAATTTATGCCAAATGAAATGTAGGACGTGACATTTTATCTAATAACAATTAATTGGATCATGCAAGACCTATTTTAAAATGCAGAATACAAAATAAAGAATCAAAAAAAAATTCTCACATCTGTTTATTACTTGCAGAACTCACACAAGAACTCAACATGAAGCCCCCAGGCAGGAGCGTAGCAGGTGAGCTCTGATTTATTTGTGAGCAGAGTTACTTATGTATTGTTAGCACATGTGTTCACTTGTACAAAGCAACCAGAAGAACAGCAGTAGGTCTATTTAATACAACTGCGTCTAGTATCTTTACTATCTGCATATATATTTTGGTATCTGTTAATACTGGATCACATTTGAAAGACTCTAGCGTCTTCAATTGACTGATAATAAATACTATTATGCACTCAACTCTTCTTTTGTTGTTACAATTTCATGTAATTGGCTGAATTGAAGTGATTAGCCTCAACAAGGCACATATAGTGCTTTTGATGACTGTGTCTTATGATTGTAATAATAATTGATTTAAAACGTTAGTCAATCAAGAGGCATCCTGATCATACCGCAGGTCATCCCTCTCTCCTCCAGCCCGACGCAGCCCTAATCCACCCACAAATTGATCCTGCGTGCGTTTTCCTCTGCTTTTGCTGCACAGTCCCAGTGGGGGTGTCCAATTACTGCATGTTATTTTGCTGAGACAAAGTCGGGCAAGGAGACAGAGAGGAATAGCAAAAGAAAGCTGAGTATAGGAGAGAAAAAAATTGAAGAAAAAAAATTCTAAATTATAATTATACGTTTTAACATGTTTATTTAGTAAACATGTAATCAGTTATCTAATTTAAATACCAAAATATGAACATAACACATTATACCAACCAAACATTTGGACACAGTAACAGTTTCTTAAAGATACTAATACTTATATTCAGCAATATATACAAACTTAACACTTTTATTTTAATGTCTTCTCTACTCCAACAAAGCTGTTGCCAGTAAAATGGCCTAATTGTGAAGTTTCCAGCAGCATGATTGTGAGTGTGATATTGCTTTCATATAAGAGATCAATAAACAAGAAGTCAGTATTGTGTAACTTACACTTAAGACATAATATTACCATTTACTTTAGGTATTTGTGCTCCGCCAACGAAAATAATTCCAAACAAAAGTAGAATCAAGCTTTCAGTCGCTTAGCAACACATACCCAGCTAACAATTTTTTTGCTAACGTTCCATTAAGTTATAAAATGAAATTTTCATAACATTCAGCTATGAAAACATTATTTCAGAATGGTCTCTCATCGTTTTAAATGTCCAGTTTATTGAACGTTTGAAAAAATGTTTTTTCTTGGTTATGCAAACTTTAAGGGAGGATTCATTTTTACCATTTTGGAAACATTTTGGGAATGTTACTTTTGAATCTTTTAACATTTTGAAATTAGTAGTAATTAAAAAATATAATAATAATTATTAAAAAAATGTTTGGTGAATGTCCAATTAAAGGAGTAGTTCACTTTAAAAAAAAAAAAAAAAAAAAAAACTTTTGCTGATAATTTACTCACCCCCATTTCATCCAAGATGTCCATGTCTTTCTTTCTTCAGTCGAAAAGAAATTAAGGTTTTTGATGAAAACATTCCAGGATTTTTCTCCATATAATGGACTTCAATGGGTACCAAACGGTTCAAGGTCCAAAAGACACTTTCAGTGCAAACTGCAAACTGTTCAAAGGACTTTAAACGATTCCATACGATGAAGAAGGGTCTTATCAAGCAAAACGATCGCTCATTTCAAAAATAAATAACAAAATTTAAATTTTATAAGCTCAAATGCTCGCCTTGCTCTGTTCTGTGATGCGCGTTCGTGCCTCTTCTGTTTGAACTCGTTCATCAAAATGAACAAATTATTTTCGAGTCATTTGGTTCATTCAACAAACGAAATGAACGAATTGACTCGGAAAAAGAATCGTTCATTTTGATGAACGAGTTCGAACAGGAGAGGCACGAACGCGCATCCTTTAAAGTGTTTCAGAAAAACAACAACTCTGTGAAGAATGTATAAATAATGTTTTTGTCCTAACGTTTTGAGAACTTTATTAAAGACCAAATAAATTTAAACAAACATTTTATTAGTTACTGGAAAAAAAACTTTGTTCATAACTTTGAGAGAATTCGTCAAAGAAGCCCCAGAGGAACCAAACACTGATTGATAGTGAAAACGATTTTCTAATTTACAGTATTAAATGAACAATGCTTTTTTTGTCTATCATTCTTATCTGCGCTAATGTCTTTATCAACCGATGGTTGTCGACATCTCAGTTTCATTACATATTCTATTAAAAGGGTCAGAGGCAGCAAAGAGTGAACTCATTGGGGAACAGAGATCAGATTTAAGGATCAGATAACACAACATTTTCTATATTCACACCATGAGCTCATCTCAGTCTGGACGCATGGGTGAGGCTGATAGACCGACTGTGAAATCGGGACAATCTGGACAAATTGAGAGACAGAATTGTGCTAGTTGCAGTAAAATAAAACAGAGCACTTTATTTATAGAATGATGTTGAACTCAGCATGGGGTCATTAAGTTTGTGTGGATCATTTGAAGGACACTAATTAATTACATTATTCCTTTTCAGTCTATAGCCTGCAATTGATCTGAAACACATTACATTCATATAAGCGTATAGACACTTGAAAAACTGGGAAATACATGTTTTATCCTTCATTTGTTTGATTGTTATAAATGACGTGCCATATATCAGCTGCTCTTCCATGCTTCTGTCTAATTCTATGGCAAATTTTCCTACTCATATCTGACACTAAATACTGTAAATTATGTCATTTTTAGTAATGTGGGAGTGATGTAAGGTAATAGTGCAGTATACATTTACATGTAGTAGATGCTTTTTTCTAAAGTGACTTACAAATTAGAAAAATACAAGATGCAAATAATCTAAAGCAGAACACAAAACAAACAGTGATAGCATGTCACATTTCCATGAAGTATTGAAGGGGTAATTGCAGAATTTTAGTTTATTTTAATATTTAGGAAAAGATGAAAATACCGATAAATTCACCATTCAGTTTCAGTTTGACCATTGATCATATAGATGTATCATTTCTGTCACTAAAACAGTTTCTTATTATGTCATTTTTTTGTATGTATGTGTGTGTGTGTGTGTGTGTGTGTGTGTGTGTGTGTGTGTACAAGCAATTCACTTCACATTTGCTCTCTGCTTTATGGGCACAGTAGTCAAGCATGCTCTGGGAGGTCATGTCCTAGACATTTAATGTGTCTGATATCCTTGAACAGATGGCAACACCGCCAGTAGCCAGACCAGAGTTGAGATTGGTTGATTTGGATTTACTCAGTGAGTCTGTAATCCTTGGGCACAGAAGAGCTCTTTGTCTGCTTTCCTCAACCACATCCACTTACCTTTTAGATCTCAGATTAGTTACAAATTCGCTTTTACGGCTAAAATCGGATTTTAAACGCACGCAGGGGCTTGTTCATATTAGACATGTCTGTTTCATATCACAAGATGGATCAAACATGAGATCATAAACTCGTTTTAGCAGTGATGAAGCTTCTGCATGTAAACTGTAAAACTGTAAGATGTATGAATTACAGGGGGTGACCCCCCCACCAAACAAAATGTTGGACTTTTGAAAAGTATGGTCCGGTTTCACAGACAGGGCTTAGATTAAGCCAGGATTAGATTTTAGTTCAATTGAGGCATTTAAGTAGCTTTTATAAACATGCCTTAGAAAAAAAGCATTACTGATATGCATCCTGAGACAAAGCAATGGCTCTGACATATTTTAAGAAATGTCAGTGCAAGTTGCTTTCAGTTAAAACAGCACAAACATGCATTTTAGTCTGGGACAAGCTAGACCCTGGTCTGTGAAACCAGCCCATATGTATATATACCAAATATTTTAATTACTCACTACCAATCAAAAGTTTGGGGTCAGTATGATTAAAAACAAAAACGTATATTACTATTTTTATTCAGCAAGCATGCATTAAAGGAGTAGTTCACTTTTAAAAAAAACTTTTGCTGATAATTTACTCACCCCCATGTCATCCAAGATGTCCATGTCTTTCTTTCTTCAGTCGAAAAGAAATTAAGATTTTTGATGAAAACATTCCAGGATTTTTCTCCATATAATGCACTTCATTGGGAACCAAACGTTTTTAAGTCCAAATGAGAGTTTCAGTGCAGCTTCAAAGAATTTTAAATGACACCTCTAGCAAAACGATCGGTAATTTAAAAAAAAAAAAATTAAAAAAATAAGTTTTATAAGCGCAAATGCTCGCCTTGCTCTGTTCTTGTTCTGTTTCGACTCGAAAAAAGATTCGTTCATTTTGATGAACGAGTTCGAACAGGAGAGTCACAAACGCGCATCAAAGAACAGAGCAAGGCTAGCATTTGTGCTTATAAAACTTTAACTTTTTTATTTATTTTTGAAATGACCGTCCGTTTCGCTAGATAAGACCCTTATTCATCGTCTGGTGTCGTTTAAAGTCCTTTGAAGCTGCAGTGAAACTCTCATTTGGACCTTGAACCGTTTGGTTCCCATTGCAGTCCATTATATGGAGAAAAATCCTGGAATGTTTTCATCAAAAACCTTAATTTCTTTTCGAAAAGAAAGAAAGAAAGAAAGACAAGGACATCTTGGAGAACATGGGGGTGAGTAAATTATCAGCAAGTGAACTACTCCTTTAAATTGATCAAAAGACTTTTATTTAAAATGAATAATGTTATTTTTTTAAATTATTTTATCCCAAACATTTTTAAGATTGTCAGTTGATGCTAACTAATTTTGCTTGGAGCATCTAAAGACAGTTTAAATTGTGCAAGAACAATCCCATGAAAATAGAAATGTTCCTGAAAGTCATGGTATAATTCACACAGTGCTTAAACTAGGTTCACAGAACCACTGAATCGAGGTTTTTACCTCAAGAGTTTCTGTTCTATATGTGTTCCAGATGTGCATGAGGAAGAGAAGCAGCTGGAAGCCCATTGTCAGGAGGTGGAGGAGCAACTGCAGGACCAGCAGGAGGTCCAGAGTGATCTGAGATGGGAGCTGAGCCAGAAGTCAGTGCTGGTGGGCGCTCTCCGGGCCAGTCTGAAGGAGAAGGAGCGGCGTTTCCTGGATGAATTAAAACACCGCAGCCACAGGACCACTGTGCTCAACACCGAGCTGCAGAAGCAGACAGAGGCGGCCGCATACCTTTCCTTCCAGCTGCATTCAGCAAAGCAGAAACTCGCGCAGCAGAGGCAGCAGCAGCTGCAGCGGAGGAGGCCGGCCCAGCTCGGCACAGACAACCCTTCACCTCAAGCCAGCGCCAGCAGCCCAACAGTGATCAAACCCAAACGGCGGAGCTCGAGCCGGCCCTCCTCGCACCTCCACATCGAGCGTGCCAGGGAATGCGTGCCGCGCGAGAGGGTGACTGGCCCGGAGGAGCCCATGGCCATGCCTGACCCCGCCCTCTTCCTGTACCCGTACAGACACAGATCCTGGCCCCGTCCGCCACACAGACTCGCCCTGCAGGAGGCAGACGGGGAGGAGGCGGAGGAGCTCGATCAGGGAGCTTCAGTGAGCAGACTGGCATCAACCGTAGCTAAAGCCACTGCGACCACTACAGAGAACAACGCTGAATGAGCATTTCTTTTACAGGTCACCTCAACAACCTACTCGTTTTTATGATATTTTCCCCTGAATTGCACCTTGAGCCCTTTTGCATTATGACAGTGACAGAATTGTTTATATTTGCTAGGTTTTTTGGGTTTTATACACCGTTTGCACATGCAGTGATGAACAGACAGAGGAGAGATTCTTGCTTGCGCTCTTGTTAAACCAAAATTGAAGTTTATGTTGGTGTAAAGCATTTTTGTAATCAAAAATAACCCAAGGTCCTCTATACCGTTTCACGCATCCTGCATCTGCGGCGTATCGTTTTTTTCGCTTGCAATATTAAGAGGTTACAGCCTTCACACTGACATTTATGCCACCCACTCATTATATTGCTATTGTATTTCACACTACATAAATAAAATAGGCTAATGATCATCATTTACATAGATGAATCAGTCACAGTAAGATTTATAACATGCATTTACAAAATAAAAAGGTGTATTTTCATTTCATCTTCTTTTTATCCTGCTTAATAAATATAGGATAAATATCTCTCAAGATCGCATAGCCTATTAGAAAATTCACGCATATAGCCATCGTCACTCGCGTGAACGAGCACCTATTTACCTCTGATTTCATCCGCGATTTCAATTCACTGTTGGCGACTGGAAAACCAGGAATAAAATCGTGTAGTCTTATGTGAGCTGCATTACACTTCTTATTGTATTATTATATCCTCTGTGTTCACATCAGAATCGAATTGCCTGTGATCACTGACTGTGAAGAAAAAAACATTTGGAGATGGTTTTTTGATATCAATTCTATCGCTGAATTCGGAACCACATAGTATAGGCCTTACTCACGTTTACCATACCTTTCTATTGCAGAAATACACTCAAAAAAATTATATGTTGGCTTTAATGAACTTTTGTATGTTAAAAGGTTCCATAAATTCACTTTTTTATGTCAACAGGTTCATGTAACTTCAACATCATGGAATAAGTCATTTTAAGTGATCCAATTAAGCTCTGAGCAGAGTGTTAAATGAACACTGAAGCAGAGTTAAAGTTGATTAAGAGCCCAATTAAAACACACATTGATCACCATAATGGTGCAAATTCCAGTGATTCTGCTTGTTACCATGTCTTCAATAATGATCAATCATCCCTCAATTATTATAATTATCTTGTTAACTTTAATACTGCTTCAGTGTTCATCACTTAAAAGTACTTAATTCCATTGTGTTGCAGTTACATGAACAAATTATGTTTGTATAACGTAACCCAGTTTTGTGGAACTTGTTGACATAAAAAAGTTAATAAAGCCAACGTATCATTTTTTGAGTAGTATGAAGTTCCGAATTCAGCCTAATTCTATTTAAGTGTAAATGCACACGCGTTGTCATTAGGCGAAAGAAAGGAAATGCAATTAACGACTAAAGAGCATTTAGAATGATCCAGCAATGTTTTTAAAATTCTATAGCTGACAGAAAAAAATTAGTTAATGTACTCTATTATCTAATTATAATGGGGCAATTTGCATTTTGCGCATTTAAATGTGATCTGAAATTTGATGCATTAGAATGAAGGTGTAAACGCAATTCAGTTAATATCCAGAAGCAGAATGTTCATGCCAGATGTAAGGCATTAAATAACATTAAATATTGCTGTTTGGAATGGTTAAAAATACAATTTAATGGATATCATTGTTACACAAAGGTTTTTGAATAGATGTATGCCGTCCCCTCCTAATTTAAAGGAATAATTCTCAATTGCACAATCTAAATCACATTTTTTTTATTAGATAAGAAATATGCAATGTAGTAACCCATAAACCACTTCAATTTATGTGTAGTGCTAGCGAAGCACTGTCAGTGTGAAAGCATGACCCTGCTGTTTATTCACTGCAGACGCATGATGTGCGAAACGTGTGTCCTTGTGAACTGGTTACTGCTGCTGAATCTGGGTTCAACTGGTTTTTATGTATTCGCTTGTTGTGGAATGCCTCAGCGCAGATATTTCTGAATGATCGGGTTATCTGGTGTCACCACAAGTGCACTCTCTCATCCTTCCTGATGCTTTATGGGGATATATACTGGTCCTGTGTGAATGAGGTCTGCTGTACAGCCTGAATCATTTGCTTAAGTGCTTTATCTGGTATATAGTGTTGTTTATGCGTGGGCTTGTTGATTAGAAGAGAGTGGGGTCAAGGATCAACGCGCCATTGTTCTGGCATCATTAAATGAGACGGTGATCCCAGAGGACTGATTGGTTTTATGCTGCTGCTTATGCTGTGATATTTTAGTGGGATGTTGCAGATATTGCAGACGTTTCATTCGAATCGCAATCTATAATTCTGTGAGGTCATGTGTGTATGCGAGCTTTGGTGATATGATGATTAATCTGATACGTATTAAACATATTAATTGTTTGTATCACACTAAAGCTTGTAAATTCATAAGATGCAAGAACTCTTGCACTTGGATGTATAACTAAAAGAGCGTTAGTCTATGGAAATGGATTGAATGGTAGTGACAGACAATATTACCTTTCTTGACAATTAACAGACACTAATAATTTTTAATAATGGGGTCTAATGAGTAGGCTACCATGGTGTCACAGCCTGCAATGAAGACTGTAATTGTGCTGAAACATGACAGTAAAGGTGGTTTACCACCTATTTGCAAACTGAGCTTTTCTAAAGATATTTACAATTAATTGTATATGTGATATTTCTCTTTGCTTTACTAGATCCGAATGGTAATTTTGCTTGTAATGTTGAATATAAGTTTGTTAAAAATCCAAATATGAAAAGCAGTTTGAATAGGGATTGTAACTGAATGCATAAAATGTTGTCCTTTCAGCTTAAATTTGTGTCTAATTTGACACAGCCCTAACAAAAAGTGATATTAGCTTCACTCAGGGTCTGAAATCTTCTTTTGTAAATGTATACGCTGATATGCCTGACTATTTAAAAGGCCTATAACCAGTTTTTGTATTGTATCAGTGCAGACATAGGAACGATTTAGGACATTAGGTTGGTTTAGACTGTGTGATACATGATATAATCACATTAGTTAGTTAATTAATTATTTTTTTTTGTTTTTCATTTAATGTTTCATCTTGGTAACACATTGATGATTACGGAGTGATTCATTATCAAATTATTTTTTTAGCTCTTTATAATACCAATGTGATGGTAAAAAGAGAAGCAATACTGCCGCACATGATGATTTCTATATAATCATATTTACAGCATACATATTTGAAAATTGTGTTAAATTGGAAACAATAATCCATAGATACAGCAAATGCAATATCTGATGGTTCTTATGTTATTTTGTTGTCTCCACTTCTATGCGGTTAACATTGTGCTTACCAAGGGTTTTATGGTGATTTTATTTGGATTTTTTCTATCCTTAAGTGTGGAAAAAAGTCTTCCTTTTAACAGTCTGACTGTTATATGATAAAGGTTTTAAAACTTATTTTTTGTTTGTCCTGTTTTTAAGAATGACTGGTAAATGACAGGGATATGAGTGATTATTATGCAGCAATGTTCACACACTGTATTTGCATGTTTGGCCAATAGCATCAGTGTGCTGTTTCACAAACATTTGGAAAGTCTTGAAATGTACACAGTACTTCAAATCTCTTACGAGCGACCCATTGTGCAACTTGTCGACTGACAATGTGTCGCAATAAATAATTCACTGTTTACATAAGTGGGTTTATTTAAATTACTGTGTTAATTGCAACCTTAAACTTTAGAGAATAACAATTGTATTGTTGCAGATGTTGTTAATTTCCTTAACACTTGAAGGAGTAGTTCACTTTTAAAAAAACTTTTGCTGATTATTTATTATTATTACTATTATTATTACTCACCCCCATGTCATCCAAGATGTCCATGTCTTTCTTTCTTCAGTCGAAAAGAAATTAAGTTGTTTTTTTTGAGGAAACATTCCAGTTCTTGTTCCAAATGCAATGAAAACGTTTGGGGTTAGAAAGAATTTATTTTCATTTAGCAAGAATGCATTAAACTGATCAAAAGTATCAGAAATCTTTTGTCACATTATAAATGTCTTTACTAAAGCTGTTCATTTTGACCTTTCTAATAATCACACAATTCTTAAAAAACTATCACAGTTTCCACAAAAATGTTTTTGATGAAAACATTCCAGGATTTTCTCCATATAATGGGCTTCAATGTTAACCAAACGGTTCAAGGTCCAAATGAGAGTTTCAGTGCAGCTTCTAAGGGCTTTAAATGACACCAGACGATGAATAAGACAATGACGATCGGTCATTTAAAAAATAAATGCAAAAGTTATATAAGCACAAATGCTCGCCTTGCTCTGATCTGTGATGCACGTTCGTGACTCTCCTATTCAAACTCGTTCATGAAAATGAACGAATCTTTTTTTGAGTCATTTGGTTCATTCAACGAACGAAATCTTAGTAAAGTCTTATAAGACTAAGGAAGAACGAAAATTGAGATAAAGAGGAAGAAAACTAAAGATATAAATACATTTTGTCAGTTCGTTTTTTTGTATGATTGTGAGAGCTACTTTTGTTCAATTTGGAGGTATTCATTTTAGTTATAATCATTTATATTTTTACTTTTCTAATACAGAAGACACATTATTTCATTCATTATTTTTGAAACATGTAATAAAACATGTGGTTTAGTAACCTCTGAGAAGCTAGCCTATCTGAATTTGTGTCTTGTAATACAACCATTTATAACCATCAAAATATGGTCACCCTAGGAAACCTTTTGAATTGTGTATTTTCATAATCTACGGCCCGTTTTGCAAATCCCATACCTTATCTCATAAAGAATGAACTAAACACCCAACATAAACTGAGGCAGCAAAACCATAGACAGTAAAATAAATATTAAAACCTTCTTATACTGTCTATGAGTAAAAACGCGCTTCTCAAAATGGAGCTATAGGGTTGCCGTAGGCAGCCGTGTGTTTGGTGGGTGGGACAAATACAAAGACAAGCAGGTCAAGAGGAGGAGAAACCACGTGTGACAGCCAGGCTGAGTTGAGAACTGTCCTTCTCAAGTCAAGTTGTTTTTGTAATATCTTTGGATGTAACAAGCCATTCCGTCTGACGGAAGGCCATTCAACAGACCCACATCACAGCTCTCAGCAACGGACATCTGTTGCTAACTCTGAAACTAAACTAGCATTCTGGGAAACGAATCATGGTTAGCAAGACGGATGACATCCCAGCATCAGTGCCCGTTGATCTTGCCCGGGAAGGCGAGACAGAAAACAGCAAAGACAGCAGCAAGACAGCCTTGAAGGATCCATGTGCTTGCGGTATGTAAGCATTAAAGCAGGTTGCACTGTAGCATGCAGCCACAAAGGCAGAAATCACTGTGCTCTCTCTGATCTTGTTGTATTTTAACACAAGTCACTTTTGAGTAAATGATGTATGATTGACTTGAACTGGATAGAGGTCAAAGGGAAGTAACGTAAAGTATCAAAGGACATAAACGGGCAGTCCCGCAGGGGTGTCTGCTTTACACCCATTAACACCATTGTGTTTATGAATGGGAAGTAACGTTAGGTGCTTTCATTGTGCTCACAACCTTGTGCAGGCCATTCATTAAGTCTTAATACTATCTGCTCTTGATTTAGATCTTATCTGGTTGCTTGGTGTAGATAAACTTATTCACAGCTTGGTTCTCAGTATTATATTTTCTGTAAGAAGGCAGCTTGTCAAACTAAAATTGACTTAAAATGTCCTTGCAGTGTCAGAATGCTTGATCAGCGTTCTCTTTCTGTTTTTTTCCCTAGTATTTTGTTATTACTGGCTAAAATGTTTTGAATTATCTTGTAGTGGTTGAATTTCTGTCCAGTTAAATGTTTTAAAGCTGAACAATTAGGCTGAGCCTTTAATGGGAGGCCAGACTAATTTAAGCTAGTAGGATTGTAAACTTTAGCAAAGGTTAATGTAAGGTATCTGCTTACTATTTTTCATACAAATAGAGTAAACAGACACAAATAGCAGTGACAAAAGGGTGTTTATTGTAATTTCATGTGTCCTATTTACATTCAACAGTATACTACGGTTCATTGAATTTGTTTAAAAAATTTTTTTTAAGTAGTTTATGCTCATAAATGACTATTACAATATAATATGAAGTAAATGACAAGAGAATAACACACTTTCAGCAAGATATATTTACTCCTGCCTCTGCTCTATTAAACTCAACAGAACTCAACAGATTTAACGACCATGTGAAGCTATTAGACGTGCACGCTAGATATTTACAAGGTTACTTTCATTATCATCATTAGTGTGTAGGTGTTTATGAGGAGATCTTGAAGCACATGTTCTGTTACAGCGCGCATGAACACTAATAAACTGAAGGTCACCTTCATTGAGACGGAACCATTGAGCCAGAGAGAGGAGAGCGTTGTTTCACTACGGTGTGAATCTTAAGTGGCCCTGTATTGAATACTTTTAATGGTGAAAATAACCTATTATATCGTGAAATTAAGAATATGTTCTTGGAAAAAAATCGTATTAGCAATGTATAGCTTGTTTCAACGCGCGTGTGTTTATGGGCCCCCCCTCCTGTTTTCATTCAGTAAAGTGTTGCGCTCCTCGAGTCGACCCGGATGCGGAAGTAGCTGCACATGGAAAGTCATGGTGCATGTATGCCGATAGAAGGTTATTGCTACCAGTTATATATAGTGGGATCTGTTTGGTAAGTTTTGGGATTACCTACTTTGCCTAGCTCGTAGGGGCGATCCTGTAATTTACGACGTATTTCCTATCTATTTAAAGTTACGTGCTGTCATTAAATCGTTTTTAGAGCTAATAGCCGGCTGCTGTGCACACTGTCACTGACAGTGCCAGTTAGCTAACTGCTGCAATCCGGGTCACATTTAAGGAGACCTTGGAAGAGACTGACAGTTGTTATGGCACCTGACAGCTGTGGAATTGGTCAATCTGATAATACGTTATATATTTGAATTTGAAGCTCGGGATGTGATCTCTCTGATCTGTGAATTTTCTGGCTGGAAAATAGCTGTCTTTGTGCATTTGATTTGATATGATTTGTATGCAATTGGATTATGATTATTATACACGCAGTACATATCAATAAAGCCACGTAGGAAGCTGGTTAGACCATATTTGATTTGTTACTCTGTTGTCTGTAATTAGGCTGTACTGCAAGTTGTATTGCTAATCTGCAAGTTTTGTTCAGCCTACACATTTTTTTTATCAAATGCTTTTGAAGATGCATAATTTTCTTAATCCAAAAACGTTTTGCACAGAATATGTTATCTTTCATATAATGGGTCCTTAAAGTTATGTTGATACTGTATGATCATCTGAATTTGACTAATGTGACCCTTTTGTTTATGGATACTTTCACTTGTAGGATAAAAACAAGTCATGGCTGTGTAGTTTTTACATAACTAAGATTACAAGGATCACTTCACGCTGCTCTGTTGTCCCAAGACATCATTTTGTCACTTCAAAGGGGATCTGAATGGGCTGCAGCCTCACTTGTGTCACTTATGCCACCATAATCTCAGTTGTGATAAAGTCTGTCAGTGTGTGTCCCTTGTGTGTGACTAGTGCTGGTTTAACTACCATTTTTTTTTGGATTGTTGTTTAAGTGTTATTGTTGTCACAATGGGACTTTGCACTTGCCTTTTACTTTAGCATAAGACAAACTTGAAGTTTGGCAAGTTAGGAGTGTAATTGTGAAATATAAATATCTGTCCTGACTACTCTGAATGATTTACCTGCATATGGTTGGAAATTCATCGTTAGGGTTTTATTTCTATATTGAAGTTCTTTGAACCTCTCCACCAGTGTCATAATATGCATGTGTTAATGTATTAAACTCCATTGTGATGGGCTTAAATTGAAAAAGGATGGAGTGAAGTCTTTAAACATGTTCGATTGTTATAGGGAGATTAGCATATCAGTTTAGCCTAAATGTAAACTGTTTTTTTCTGATCCTCCAGCCTTTCAAATTCCCTGAATGTGGCATACCTGGACTTCACCCAGTGAGAGGGAGGAATAAAGGACAGGGGGATTGACTTTGGGGTTGTGCAATCCTAAGGCACGAACCTCATACACACTTTGTTCTATTTAAAAGTCATCCATTTTTGTGATGCAATACACTGGATTGCCTGGCTTGAAATAATTTTAGGTCAGTTGTTCTCAGCCAGGAGCACATTTAATATGAGGGAAGAAAAACATAATTTTAGATCAGTTAAATTTACACTTATCTAAAATTATCGGGATGGGGATGATCCCTGATCTAAGGGGTGGAGATGGGTAGGTTAAGGGGTGGAATTAGGGATCAGGGGCGGAGATGGGTAGGTTTGGGGATGGGATTAGGGATCAGGGGCGGAGATGGGTAGGTTTAGGGGTGGGGTTAGGGATCAGGGGGCGGAGATGGGTAGGTTTAGGGGTGGGGTTAGGGATCAGGGGGCGGAGACAGGTAGGTTAAGGGGTGGAGTTAGGTATCAGGGGGTGGAGATGGGTAGGTTAAGGGGTGGAATTAGGGATCAGGGGCGGAGATGGGTAGGTTTAGGGGTGGGGTTAGGGATCAGGGTGCGGAGATGGGTAGGTTAAGGGGTGGAATTAGGGATCAGGGGCGGAGATGGGTAGGTTTAGGGGTGGGGTTAGGGATCAGGGGGTGGAGACGGGTAGGTTAAGGGGTGGAGTTAGGGATCAGGGGCGGAGATGGGTAGGTTTAGGCGTGGGGTTAGGGATCAGGGGGTGGAGATGGGTAGGTTTAGGGGTGGGGTTAGGGATTGGAACGGAGATTGTTAGGTTTAGGGGTGGGGTTAGGAATCAGGGGGCGGAGATGGTTAGGTTTAGGGGTGGGGTTAGGGATCAGGGGCAGAGATGGGTAGGTTTAGGGGTGGGGTTAGGGATCAGGGGACGGAGATGGGTAGGTTTAGGGGTGGGGTTAGGGTCAGGGGGTGCAGATGGCTAGGTTTAGAGGTGGGGTTAGGGATCAGGGGGCGGAGATGGTAGGTTTAGATATTTGTAAGGGGGAGGAGTTGGATCTGGATCCAACTCCTCCGCCTGGATTTCGTGTTCTGCAGTGAGGACAATTTCATTTGCATTTGCTTTCAGTTGATGTATGCACTAAATTAAAACTTTAAAATGAAATTGGAAAATATAAAAATAATAACGGCATGTTCCTGTTTTTTTTGTGTGTGTGTGCCCTAAATACTTTGAATACACACTCCATTTACAGAATTTCGCTTTAGCTTTTTTGTGTTAGCAGCTCCTATACTTAGAACCACCTAACCTAATGCTCAAAATTAGATATGGATTGGATTGGGGGAGATCTGTCTGTGTAAACACTCAAGTCTAGAGCAAGATAAAATACCCAAATGGTGCCGCCAGGTCTGAAGAAACAGTCGGTTTCAGGTTGAATTGAAGATGGCTGCTGTTAGTGACTGAAAGGAAGCACAAGCTCCACATTCAATTTAGTCAGTGAAAGTAAATGACTCATTACATGCTATTTACACTTAGGGATACGTATTTAATACATAAATATGTGGATTGGGGAATTTTGTGAGCTCTGTTTGATCTGCCTCCCCTGTGGTCCTCACTGTCTGAAGTGTGAGACCAGCTGCTTGTTGTCATAGCCGTGACCATTGAGGAGAGCCAAGGACATGCTGCAGTTGTCTTTTACACAAGCAAACAGTGTATTTTATCTGTGAGTTATGGCCGAGCCAGCTGTGGCATTGGAAAACATGTCTGCCTGGGCTGGAATCTCAAATCCTTGTCATCTAATTCAGTTTATTTTATCACAAAACATGCCGCCTCAGCAGATCTCTTTGAGTGAATCAGTCAGTAAGGCAGAAGGGACTTCCTCAAACTATTGAGTAAGATGATATTGCAGCGCCACATTCATTCAGCCAGAGAGCGTGCCGGGAATGATTGCCCCCCAAGACCCAGGACTTAAACTGTTGCCGTGGAGATCTCCATGGCAGCTCGGCATTACGCTGTGGGAGCTGTATTGTGTACAGTGTGTGAAGTGTCACAGGCCCTTAGAAGATGACCGGCGTGTGCTAGTTGGCTGACCTAGTGGTAAAAATCCATTAGCCTTATTCATCTCCTCCGTGATTAGTGAGATTTGTGTTGTGAGTAACTTCCTTTTTGAAACTATAGAGAGGTTGTAATTAATGAATTAAGATAAGTTATATAATGATTATTGGAAAAGTTTTCTATTTTTTCTTTATATACTATAAAGCTTTATATTGGTTTTCATTTTAATTATAGTTTAAGTTTTGTAATTTTGTTATTTGCTTTTGTCATTTTATTTAATTTTTTTCCAGTTTAAAAACTTAAACTTTCCTACTAGTTGTTGCGGAGGGAGGATTTCTAATTTTTTTTTTTCTTCTTTTACTGAAAATGACTGAAAATTGTTTGGTTCTAGTTAATAACAAAACTGTATTAAATATAAATGTATAAAACTTAATAGCTTAATATATGAACTCTGGTGTTTTCTAGTTGAATGTGGTAGTTTCGATCTAGGGATTATAGATATATATAGATATTTGTACTGTTTTCAATTGTTTTTTTCATGTTGTGAATATCTTTTATTTACTTATTGTCATATGAACAACACCTCAGTAAACAGATTCGCGTAAGACTTACACACCTACATTTAGAGATGTACTACATGACAGAAAAATGACTTCAGATTTAGGTATCAGTTGTGGATGAGTGATTCAGTCTGATTCTAATCACAAGCAAATTTGAAATTGTTTTAATTTTAATAATGCTAACATAATAATTGTAATTAACTGACGCCACCTCACAAGATAAAATGTGTATACTTCATTTTCTGAAAGTTAATCTAAAATATAAATTATAGTAACACTTTTACTTCTCTACCCACAGAACACCGTGGGGACACTGCAGTAATGAACGGGGACGCTGGTCACGAGGAGGCCGACTCCAAGCAGGATGGCGGTGCCGATGCAGACCTTGCAGAGGATGCCAACGAACAGGAAGTGATCGTAATTCAAGACACTGGCTTCACTGTGAAGATCCAAGCACCTGGAACCGAACCCTTTGACCTTCAGGTAATTCCTGTTCTTACACTGACTTCACATCACAGACATTTGTAACAAAATATTGTAACAAAATCTGTGGTTCCTACTCAGGTGTCACCACAAGAGATGGTGCAAGAGATCCATCAAGTACTGATGGACCGCGAGGACACCTGCCACCGCACCTGCTTCTCCTTACAGCTCGACGGAAACGTACTTGACAACTTTGCCGAGCTCAAGTCCATTGAGGGCCTACAGGAAGGCTCCCTTCTCAAAGTGGTTGAAGGTACAATTCAAGACCTTCTATCATAAGTATACGTCTCATTTGAAGGTACTGAGCTTTCAACGTTTCTTTCACCCGTGTAGAGCCCTACACAGTGCGTGAAGCTCGTATTCATGTCCGTCACATCAGAGACCTGCTGAAGAGTCTTGATCCATCAGACGCTTATAATGGAGTGGACTGCAACTCCCTCTCGTTCCTCAGTGTCTTCACCGATGGAGATCTTGGAGGTCTGTGATAGGAAGAATGTGAGGTCTTAAATGGTTTCTAGGAGATTGACAGCTGGTATTCGATTGCCTGTTTGCTCTTACCTTCTGCAGATACTGGGAGACGCAAAAAGAAGGGCAGTGAACTTGAGCAGATTGATTGCACACCACCTGAACACATTCTGCCAGGCAGCAAAGAGCGTCCTTTGGTGCCCCTTCAGCCACAGAACAAAGACTGGAAGGTCAGAGTAGATTACAGATTTTTGCCATGACTCTTGCATGATGTCTTGCTTTTGTTTTGAGATTTTAGTTTACTTTTGCCTTGTTCTCTGTCTACAGCCTATGCAGTGCCTGAAGGTCTTGACAATGAGTGGCTGGAACCCACCGCCTGGCAACAGGAAGATGCACGGAGACCTTATGTATCTGTACATCGTGACTGTTGAGGACAGACACGTCAGCATCACTGCCTCCACTCGTGGATTCTACCTCAATCAGTAAGCGAATTTAATATACTCCCCTCTTGAATACTTGATTCTGTGGGGTCAATGTGGCATTTCATGATCCGTTGTCGAGTGCAGTAGTTGGGTTCCCGAAGTAAAAATGTAATTAATTTACTTAATTTTTAAAAGTAAGGTAGGCAAATTTCGGAGCGGCTTGCAATAGCATGTTAGCTTTGAAAGCTTAAGATCCCACCCTCCCTTCAGAGCGTCTCCAAACTCCTTCTTCAAAACATATAAACTCACATCACAGTTTGTAAACCTGACTGCTGCTATTCATTTTTCCTTTGATAATATTGACATTGAAATGCATACATTTGAAAAAAAAAAATCGGTCCTCTGTAAATCTTACTTCCGTGTTGACTTCCAAGTTTCGGCTGTTTTTTTTTAATCGCGCACACGTCGACCAGAGGAAAGCGAGAACGCGCTTCAACAGGAAATCATCGAGAGCGCTGCATACAATTTGTTCAAGAATGTCTTTAAATATGTTCGTTAGAGACGTCCTGCTGTAGTCGTTGCTGCTGCTGCTCGTCTTCAGTTTCAGCCTCGGGATCTGATTCGGGATCAAAAATGTATGGCTGAATCTGATTGCTAGCCATGGTGTGTTTTGGGATGTCACAGCCTCCAGACACACTCGTGATTATTTAGCTCCGCCCACACGGCACACCTCCACCCGCTCGTTTTTTTTAATGGAAAAACTCGGTAGAGCCTACCTTTCTTTTATAAATATAATAAAACTAAAGGTTTTTTGGAGATATGAAGGATACAATACTACTCTATAGGTACTCAAGGGTTAAGTATAGGTACTTAACATGAGATTGAATGAAACTGAGAGTTCCCCCGCCCCCTCTTTAATGAATTCATCGTTAATTTTGATCCCTGCTATATACATACGAATGCATTTAGACCTAAAAGACTTAACCAGCATAACAAAAAAAATTCTAGAACAAATCGCCTACCTTGCCTTCACTGATAACTTAAATCTTTAAAACTGGGCCTTTGAGCTACGAGGTTGTTAACCAATGTTATATGTTTTTGTCGACGCCTTCAGCCTGCATTATTTCAATCATTTTCTGTTACATTATAATAACGTGATGCCTGTATTCATTTGTAGCGTGCAGAATGTTTGATTTTTGAATAGTGTAGAATTGTAATTTTATTGGTGATTTGTCGCAGGTCCACAACTTATATCTTCAACCCCAAGCCAGCCAACCCCAGCTTCCTCAGCCACTCTCTAGTTGAACTGCTGAGTCAGATTAGTCCCACCTTCAAGAAGAACTTTACTGCTCTGCAAAAGAAGAGGTAATGCATTATTAATACCAGTTTAGTTTATCTTTCACTTATATTTGGATTAAACTGACAAAGAATTCCTTTTGTGTAAACCGGCTCTAGCCTGTTTAAAGAATCATGAACCATTTTATCTCAGCTAGGCCACGTTTGCACTTAGTATTAACGTCCTACTCAGCAGTGTGACAAAGGACACTTGGGAGCAGCAGAATGCCAGCTTACTTTACTGTGCATTATCAACACACAGTAATGGTATGATATTGCAAGTCATTGCATAATCAACGCTATGAAATCGAAGGTCATTTGTGATCACAAAATCAGAAATCCTCCCCAGGGAAATCTGGTGTAGTTATTATGACACAGCTGCTTGTTTTTCAATAAATTGTATTTACAGAAAGATATTTAAATGAATTAATCATGATTCATTATGTGACTTCAGAAGTTTCAAGAACGCATGTTCTTCAATAAAAACAATAGTTGTTATGTGATTTCAGTTTACATCTTGATTATCATTTTAGTTTAGGTTCAAGAATATTTTAATAATGTATTCATTTAAATACATTGTCATCCCGTGGCCCCCTTTGATTGTTTGCTGAGGCCCCCTAGTTGAGAACATCTGGTCTAAATGTTTATTTGTGTTACAGTTTTAGAGGCAATTTTGTTCTTCATTTATGTTATGTCATGTTATTGATAATAGGGTACAAAGACATCCGTTTGAGAGAATAGCTACTCCCTTCCAAGTGTACAGCTGGACTGCACCACAGATTGACCATGCCATGGACTGTGTGAGAGCTGAGGATGCCTACACCTCCCGTCTGGGTTATGAAGAGCACATACCTGGCCAAGTATGTCTTACAAAGTTTTGATTTTGAGTAATTTTATTTATAGGGCTATTAAAATGTTCTTGTTCTCTATGATAGACTAGAGACTGGAACGAGGAGCTCCAGACAACCAGAGAACTTTCTCGTAAGAACCTCCCTGAGCGTCTGCTGAGAGAACGAGCCATATTCAAGGTGAATATACCAGCACTAGTTTCAGAACAAGTATGTCTTCACTTGATAAATTATTCTGCTCACCAACTCACTTCTGTTCCTCAGGTTCATAGCGACTTTGCCGCTGCGGCGACGCGTGGTGCGATGGCAGTGATCGATGGTAATGTCATGGCGATCAATCCTGGAGAGGAGACGCGTATGCAGATGTTCATCTGGAACAACATTTTCTTCAGCTTGGGCTTTGACGTACGTGACCACTACAAGGAGCTGGGCGGGGACGCTGCCGCTCACGCCGCCCCCACCAACGACTTGAACGGGGTGAGGGCATACAGTGCTGTGGACGTGGAGGGGCTCTACACCCTGGGCACGGTGGTGGTGGACTACAGAGGTTATCGTGTAACCGCTCAGTCCATCATTCCTGGCATCTTGGAGCGGGAGCAAGAGCAGAGTGTCATCTATGGCTCCATTGACTTCGGCAAGACCGTAGTGTCCCATCCCAAGTATCTGGAGTTTTTGGAGAAGACCAGCCGCCCCCTGAAGGTGCAGCGGCATGATGTGCTCAACGAGAAAGACGATTCTGTAGAGCTTTGCTCTTCTGTGGAGTGTAAGGGTATCATTGGCAACGATGGGCGCCATTACATCCTGGACCTATTGCGTACCTTCCCTCCTGACCTCAACTTCCTGCCAGTGGAAGGAGAAGAGCTCACGGCCGAGAGCCAGAAGCTGGGTTTCCCCCGGCTACATCGCCATCGCCTGGCTTGCTTGCGCCAGGAGCTCATTGAGGCCTTTGTAGAGCACAGGTGTGTTCCTGCTACTTGATCAACATGCTCATTCAAATCGGAGTAAAGTTGCTCTCCCATTTGTTGTTTAATGAAAGTATGGTTTGTGTACCACTTTCAGGTTCTAAAAAGTCAGTTTTTTAGTAAAATTATCTCAATGAAGAGTGTGGCTTCCTAAGAATGAAGCCACATACTTTGTTAATCATGATATAATTATTACAAATTTTATTATTAAAATTATTACATTTTTATTATTAAAATTATTATTTTACCTTTTTACCTTTATTTTACCCATTTTATGTGTGTATATATATATATATATATATATATATATATATATATATACATACACACACACACACACATATATATAAAATAATTACACTTTTAGTTTTACAATTTGATTTGATTTGATTTGATTTGATTTATTTGACCCTTTTGTTTAAAATATGATACATCTTTGCACCATACATTAAAAGAAACAAAACAAAGTCAGGATAACACAATAAAGCCCTAGGGCTTATTTCCATTGTGGTCCCGGATGAAGGGGGGACAAAGCAAGTGGCAACTAATCAAGCATCAATCATCACATATAAATACTTACATAAACACATGTACATACACATGACATATACACATACATATACACATTCATTAAACAGAACCATCAAGACAAAACCATAAAATATTGTCATACTAAGATTGACATCTGAGCCATTTTTTCAGTGCCAGCTTAAAACATATTAAACTTCTGATCATCTTTAGATTTCTTGGCAACCTGTTCCACAAGCTTGCTGCTACATACAAAAAGGACTCTTTACCTGAATTACTCTTAACTCTAGGAGGTACAAAATCAGTAGAACTGCCCCTGGTGGAGTAGTTGTGAACATCTCTCACTTTATTAAAATAATTAACCAAATATTTGGGGACCACCCCATACACAGTCCTATGTACCATGCACAGGTGAATCTGAGAGACTCGATCTTCTACTTTTAACCACCCAATAGTCTCAAAATGAGAAATATCAAGATGAGATCTCATGGGGAGGTTCAAAATAAGCCTTATAACCCTATTTTGAGCAGTCTGAAGCCTATGTTTCAGGTGCTTTGAGACACCATTGTACCAAGAGCAACACGCATAATCAAAATAAGGCTGAATTAATGCACTTGCCAGAGTTAACATTGCTCTTTTGTCCAAAAACTTAGAGATTCTGGATAAAAAACGTACTCTTTGATTTACCTTTGTAAGCACCTTTTGCGCTTGGCCCACTCCAGACAAGTGGCAGTCCAGCACACAACCAAGGTAACTAACTGAGTCCTTTACATTAATCTCACTATCTCCAACTAAAACCTTAAAACCAGGGGATCTTCTCAGTTTTATTTTTGACCCAAACAGTATGGCTTCCGTTTTCCCTAAGTGAAGTGATAGCTTATTGTCTGACATCCACAAGCTGACTTTTGATAGTTCTACACTAAGAGTTCTTTCAACTATATTTTTATCTTTATGTGAAACCAATAACGCAGAATCATCTGCATATAAAAAAAGTCCACATGAACATACAGACTTAAGGTCATTTATATATAGAAGGAAGAAAAGTGGGCCCAGGACACTCCCTTGAGGAACCCCACATTCTATATATTGTGGTTGAGACATTGTTCCTCCAATATCCACCACCTGCTTCCTATCCTTCAGATAAGACCTCACCCATCTGATTGCTAAGTCATTAAAACCAATGGCTTTTAATTTGTATAGCAAAATACCATGGTCAACGGTATCAAATGCCCTCTGTAGGTCTAACATGACCATACCACAAAAATGACCTTTATCTACCTCCCTCCTAATGTGGTCAGTTAAATACAGTAAACAGGTGTCAGTGGAATGTGATTTACGAAAGCCAGACTGAAACTCATAGAGTAGATTGTGTGATACTAAATATTTGTCAATCTGTTCAAAAATAATCTTTTCAATTATCTTTGACATACTACACAGAATAGAAACAGGTCTATAGTTTCCATGGTCTAATTTACTCCCTTTCTTGTAAAGTGGAATCACTCTGGCAAGCTTAAAATCATTAGGAAAATATCCTTGCTCAATAGACATGTTTATGATATGGGTGATACATGGGGTTATAACCTCAGCAGCATCTCTTAAGAATCTAGATGGAATATTGTCAAGGCCAGTGGCTTTTGAGCTATTTAGGTTTTTAAGCTTCTCAAGTACAACTGCCTCTGACACCTTTTCAAATGAGAAGCTGTCTGCTTTGACCTCTTGCTGAGCGTAAAAGTCAAAGATGTGATTTTCACCGTACTGCCCTGACTGGACAGGTAGTTTTTCCACCAGTTTACTAGCAACTGATGAGAAGTAGTTGTTAAAACTATCTGCCACTGTCATCTTTCCTGCTGTGACATTATTCCCCAAATCAAGAGTTATGTTACTAGTTTTTGTTTTCAACCTGTTACTATAGCCAAGCTGATTGAGAGACTTCCATAACTTACTTGAGTCATTTCTATATTGCACGATTTTCTCATTAAAATAGGCCTTTTTAGCATTGACCACTAATCTGCTCACTTCATTTCTCAACTTTTTGTACTCTGCCCAATTCTGATCATCTTTGTTTCTCTTGAATGTGTCATACTTCTTATTTCTCATCCTAATTGCCTTGAGAATATCATCATTTATCCAGGGTTCTGTCCTCTGTTTAACTCTTACTACTTTAAAAGGGGCTAATTTGTCTACAACTTCTAAAAACAAACATTTAAATGAGCACCATGCTTTATCAACTTCCTTACATTGCAACACAGCAGACCAGTTTATTAAATTCAAGCAGTCATCAAGTGCTTCTTTGCTATACCTTTTTATATACCTTCTTTGCTATACCTTTTTGCTATACCAATTATCTAATTTACAAATATATTTTACATTTACATTGTCTTATCCACTGCGCTATCACCACCCCCTTTTAATTTAATAGTTAAAGGTAAAATAATAATGATCTTGTTGATATTATATTTTTTATTCTTAGTGACTTTCAAAAAATAGAAAGTAAATATTTACATATATTTTAGTTTAGTTAGTGATTTTTGTAATAGTTACTAATACTATTAATAAAAATATAACCATTACAAAATTAAAAAAAAAAATCCATAGAAAATGTGTGTGTAGAATAGAGATTTCATTACATTTTAAGTATTTAATCTTCTCCTTTATTGCATATTTCTTGAATGTCCTGGAATATATATATATATATATATATTGAGTTTGTCAGTGGGTGTAAACATGTCATTCTCTTGTGCCGCAGATATCTCCTCTTCATGAAAATGGCCGCACTCCAGCTAATGCAGCAGAAAGCAAACAAAGACAAGGCCGCAGCCCTGCATGACACGAGCACTGCAGATGTGGAGTCTGAAAGCAAACCGCAGGCTCTTGAAGCATCTGAAAAGGTTCCTGACGACAAGCCAACCTCTCCAACTTCCTCTGAGTCTGAATCCACTCTGACCCCTGATGACTCGGAGGCAACGACCGTGTCCGAAAACTCTGCTCCTGAGAACCAGGCAGCCCAAGTTCCTACGGCAAACACCAACGGTACTCATGAGCCTTCAGCTCCAGAGAGGCAGAATGGAGGGTGTGATAGTCTCTTGGAGGGTAAGGAAGCTGATGAAATAATTCCTGGACTTGCCCAAGCTAAAGAGCTGGCCGAGTCCTTAGCAGCGGAAGATGGATCAGGTATTGGTACGTCCTGTGAGCGACCGAAAAGAGCATGAGAGGGAACAAGAGCAAGAGCTGGTAGAGACATGCACTCATACTGGGGTCCCCCCCGTCTTTTCTTATCTTAGCTTCATCTGAGTTCTCTCAACAACTCATTAGATATGCCCTGCTGTTGTCTTTTACTTTTGCTATCTGTGTTTATTCAGTGCATCTCTCCTCTTGCTGTGTGCTCATGTTCTCTCTGAGACTCATTAACGGAGACGAGGATCTCCTAGATTGGCTATATATGGGACTTCAGTTTATTATCCCCACGTCTTCCACCTGACAACACTCTCCCTTCTAATCTTTCTCTGTGGTGATTAGAAAACCTGAGATTTTTCCAATTCAAACCAAATGAATTTATTGTGTGTTGGATTAACGTGTGGTGATATGTTTTATAACCCCGTTGTTAATTATTCTAATAATTGAAACCAGGGTTTTTCAAACTTTATATAGATGTTTTAATATTCAAATGTATTATTTTGAATATATTTTTGTCAATTTCCATGGGTTATACTTAGATGATTTTAAAGAGGTCATGATTTGAGAAATCAAATTTTCCAAAATTTGATGTAAAAATCATACTAACAATTACACTTCAGGAAATATTTGAAAAGAATAAAAAAAATTGCGGTTCATGACCCCTTTAAATTTAATCGGTCTTTTGTAGACCACCAGTTTGAAACCCTCTGATTCATCCAAACACCTTATTATGATTATCAATCATTGTGATGTTTTTTAAATTATTATTTATTTTAGTGTGTGTGTGTGTTTTTTTTTTTGTTTTTTTTTTACATGGTGACTTCATTTTGACATTTTGTGAAACATTTGCCTTTACACAGACCCTAAAAGCCGAGAGGTGGTACTCAATGCCTGTAAAGCTGTAGGCTCCATCAGCAACACCTCTTTTGACATTCGCTTCAATCCAGATATCTTCTCTCCAGGTATAGTGTATTTTCTTTTGTGTGTGTGATTTATCTTTTTGAGAATATGGGGAAACTTGGTCACATGACCTCATCCATCTCTTACAGGAGTCCGCTTCCCAGATGACAGTGCTGAGGACATCAAGAAACAGAAGCAGCTTCTCAAAGAGGCGGCAGCCTTCCTAGTGTCCTGCCAGATTCCTTCTTTTGTTAGTGAACACCTGCATTCTCAAAACAAAAAACCTGTATATTAAAGCAATAATCTCTGACAGGCTTGGGTAAAGTCATTCGAATGCACTCCCTTAAGTGGCTTATTAATAGTACTGTATATAACTGCAGGTACATTGCAATATGATATTTTAAATAGATATTCTAACAATATTCTGAATAGATCATTCACCCTAAAAGATATGATTAAATCATGGTCTGTTTACGGTTTCCAAGCAATATGGCAGCTTGACACATTAATATTAGAGTTGAATATACTTATTTTAGATAACATATACAAAGGCATAGATGCCTTTGAAAGTGTTTTTAGAATATATTAATTTGGCTGCTGACTTTAATGTTTTTTTATCTTTGTGTGCAGGTAAAAGACTGTTTAGATCACAGCACTTTGCCTATGGATGGTGCAACAATGATAGAAGCTCTTCATCAGCGTGGCATTAATATACGTTATCTTGGTACTGTGCTGGAGTTTGTGGATAACATGCCTGCAAAAACACAACTTGAACACATCTATGTAAGTGTAGGATAATTCAGTAGCACTTTATTTTACAGTCCCGTTCCGCGTGTACATAGTATGTACTTATTATAGTTATTACAATGATTAGGTACTGACCTCGAACCTACACAGGTTACTGTTTGTACACTCAAGTGCATGTGCTGTAAAATAAAGTGCACCTGATAATTTAATATATTGCAAAAAAAAAAAAATATATATATATATATATATATATATTATAACTTATAACTTTTTTAACTTATAAAAATTTGTGTTTGCTTAACTTGCATAACTTTTTTGTAATATATAATAAAGACCATATATTTAATTTGTGTTGTTTGTTTATGCAGAGAATAGGTATCAGTGAGCTGATCACTAGATGTGCAAAGCATATCTTCAAAACATATCTTCAGGTAAGTTACTACTTTGGTACATTGACAGGAATATCATGGTATATCATCAATATCATATTTTTAAGAAGAATTTTAACATGTATACAAAGTTTAAAGAACAGCATTTCTTTTAAATAGAAATCATTATAAATGCATGTGCTTTCACTTTTGATCAATTTATTGCATCCTTGCTGAATATAATATTTATTTTCTTTTTTAATGACTCCTAATTTTTTTAACTCTAGTGTTCATATATAGATATAAATGATTAGCATCTCTCTTTACCATGGTATTTAAATGGTACTGTTGATTTATGGTATTGTCATGATACAATTTCTATAAAACAATGGCAGTACCATTGTACTTGTACTTTTTTGTAGCTGTTTATTATTTATTAGTATTTTCCTTTGTGTTAATGCGTGTATGTTTGGGATTTGCAGGGTGTGGAGCTCTCTGCTTTATCCGCTGCGGTGAGCCACTTCCTGAACTGCTTCTTGAGTTCTTTCCCAGATGCAGTGGCTCACCTTCCTGCAGATGAGCTGGTGTCCCGCAGAAAGAACCGCAAGAGACGTAACCGTGTCCCTGGTGGAGGAGACAACACGACCTGGGCCAGCCTGACACCCAGTGAGCTGTGGAAGAACATTACCTCTGAGGCACAAAGCTACTATCACTTTAATCTGCAATGGTGAGAACTAGAACTATATATATATATATATAGCGTAATAAAATGCTTTTTTATTGTTGTTGTTGTTACTCATTTGGTGTGTCACTGCTTTAATGGTGTTGTGCTTTTGTTTTGCAGTGAAAGTGTGGACCAAGCAGTGGAGAAGTACAACTTGCAGAAGATCACACTGCTGAGGGAGATATCAATCAAGACTGGCATTCAGGTAGTGCTGTTATCGATCTTGCTACGTGTCTCTGAGGTTCTCCGTCAGGCCGGTAGTGACAAGGCTTTCCTTTGTGCTTCCCCTGCAGATCTTAATAAAGGAGTACAACTTTGACAGCCGCCATAAGCCAGCCTTCACCGAGGAGGACATCTTGAATATCTTCCCTGTTGTGAAGCACGTCAACCCCAAAGCTTCAGATGCCTTCCATTTCTTCCAAAGCGGGCAGGCCAAGGTTCAGCAAGGTACCTTACAACACATCATCAATGAAACTACACATACAATGGGTTTGTTACGCTGATTGATGTGTCCTCGTTTCGTAGGCTTCTTAAAGGAGGGCTGTGAGCTCATCAACGAGGCATTGAACCTCTTCAACAATGTGTATGGAGCCATGCATGTGGAGATCTGTGCCTGCCTGCGCCTTCTGGCCCGACTCAACTACATCATGGGTGATCACCCTGAGGTACATCCTACAAACTGTTACCATTCAAATGTTTGGATAAAAATGAATGAGTTTGTCATAAAATGATTTAAAGGGATACTTCCTCGATTAGCATTAAGCTTTGTATCAGTAGAAACCCGGTAGTATTTTCGAATGACCATGCTTCCCTCCCTCATGTCCCTCTGAGACGGGAGATTTCTGTATTGTGTGTCTGGGAAAAAAACCCACCAATGATGCAAAACTTTTGGCTTGGGAGTGGCTTCATAGGGCAGTGAAGCAAGTGCATTCTGGGAGTTGTTGTCGTTCATCCACATGAGCCCAAAATACATTTTATGGCTTTTCTCAGTCTACAAGGCACCAACTTCTAAAATAATTTCACATTTATACTTCATAAATGACCCAATTAAATACACATTCATCTTTCCAGAAGTGAAGTATCCCTTTAGAAAAACTTGATATTTTATACTCGTGTTTAATTTCTTGAGATTAATTTTGTAGATAAAATGTACACTACCGTTCAAAAGTTTGGGGTTAGTAACATTGACAGAAATTTTATTGTTTATTTAGCAAGGATCCATTACATTGATCAAAAGTGACTGAAGACATTTAATTATGTAATAAAAGATTTCTGTTTTAAAATGGATGCTAAATCTTTTGATATTATTATTTTAAAGTGTGAACTAATATTATAAAAAATATAATATAATTATAAAAAAAGACTTGTCTATTGATAATTCTTCAGGATTTAGTGATGCTGATTTTTTTCTCCCCATCTTTTCAAGGCTCTGAGCAATCAGCAGAAGGCTGTCCTGATGAGTGAGAGAGCACTGGGTATTGAACACCCCAACACTATTCAAGAATATGTAAGTAGTCACGTCATTTTCTGTACATATTTTATTTGTTCGTTCTATTTCTCTTACTTTAAACAAATCCTATCCTCTTAAATCGTGTGGTACGCTGTTACTTTTCTAAGGAATAAGACATAGGATAAACGGATGATAAAACTGGAAAGAAAATTACGTCGACAAGCATTGAAGAACTTGTATTGCTATAGCAATCCAACCACTCAGATACTCTTCAGAAAATGTACAAATGTTCTGCTACGAAGTCAAGTTAAAACAATAAATGAACCTCAAACCAGTCTCTGTGATATCTAAATGTTTCATGTTTGTTCTCCACAGATGCACTTAGCTTTGTACTGCTTTGCCAACGGCCAGCTGTCCACTGCCTTGAAGCTGCTGTACCGCGCTCGCTACCTCATGCTTGTGGTGTGTGGGGAAGACCATCCTGAAATGGCCCTGCTCGATGTAAGCCTAAAACATTTATTATGCTTTAGTACTTAAAGGGTTAGTTCACCCAAAAATGAAAATTCTGTCAGTATTTACTCACCCTCATGTTGTTCCAAACCTCTCTGTGTTTATTTGTTCTGCTGAACACAAAGGAAGATATTTAGAAGAAAGTTTTAATCAAACAGATCTCATTCCCCATTGACTACCATAGTAGGAAAAAATACATACTATGGTAGTCAATGTGGAATGAGATCTGTTTGATTGAAACATTCTTCCAAATATCTTCCTTTGTGTTCAGCAGAACAAATAAACACATATAGGTTTGGAACAACATGAGGTTGAGTAAATGCTGACAGAATTTTCATTTTTGGTGAACTAACCCTTTAAAGCTGCAGTGGAACAATTACAACGTCTCACTGTGATCTTTTGTCTTTGACGCAGAGCAATATTGGTCTGGTACTTCATGGTGTGATGGAGTATGACCTGTCTCTGCGTTTCCTGGAGAACGCCCTGGCCATCAATTCAAAATACCATGGAACAAGATCCTTGAAAGTAGCCCTCAGGTACATATGTCTGTTTACACACTAGTTCAAACTAGAGCTGGTGATTGACACTATGCAATTGATTTAATTGCAATTCAATTTTATTCAATATTGATTCATTCAGGCACAATACATGTCAGTTTCTGAAGTAATGTATAATGTAAGTTTTATAATGTAAAAGGGTAAAATTAACAACCGAGGTCCCTTCAAATAAAAAAATAAAATCTATCCTGTATACATACATTTAAATGGCAACTTTTTAATGATATAATTGTTTCCTCTCCAATTTGTTATTCAAATATAAACATTTAAATGGTTGCTATCATAACTTGTTTTCATGACAGATTTATTCAAACAATAAATGAGACATCACTTAAAGGTGTGTAAAAAAACATATTGAATGTGCAATATAGTGCATATTTTTTTCCAAAATGTTCCTCTATTTTTCATGCTGATTACAAATGCTGATAAAATCCTGATAAAATTGATAATATGAAAGCTAAGACTGTTTCATATCATGTAACAAGCTTATTGCGTTTATTGAATGGGGGGTGCGCTACAAATAACCATCAGTGAAGTTTTGTTCATGCATCAACAGAAACGGCAGCGACTAAAAGATCAATTCTTGGGATTTAAGAATCGATATCGGTTCATTAAACTAATCAATGTTGTCAACCCAGGCCTAGTTCCAATCATTGGTGTTATATGTAGTCAAAATGTGTAGTAATGTTCATCCTCTGTTCTTCTGTAGTCATCACCTGGTGGCCAGAGTTTATGAGAGCAAAGCTGAGTTTCGCTCTGCGCTGCAGCATGAGAAGGAGGGTTATACCATATACAAGAACCAGGTACACTCAACCTTACATGTACAGTATATCAGACCTGCTATCCCATATAGATTGAATTTTAATGATACATTTAAATTTTGCAGCCAAAGAAAGTCCATTGTCCATTATCTACAGTGTAGCAATTTTATGAAGCACTACTCACACAGAAGTCACTATTAGATCAGATCAACCTTCTGCTGGTCAATGCACCAAATTCATGTGACCATATTGAAGCCGTTGCGAAATCTACGTGGGGAAATGTTTTGCCCTGTGAAATTCCTCATGTTGTAGATTCCTATTGATTTCGCTCGTGAAAATTCACAAATAATGGTAAATCTGACTGCACTTTTAATCTTACAATTGGTTTTACAAACCTTTGCAATTTAAAACAATTAATGACGGTATACAAATAAAAGGCTGATTTTAATAATGAACTTGTAGTGCACTGATAATATCATGATAAATGTTAATAAATACACAATACACTTTTGTTTAAGGTTGGTGAAAGCCATGAGAAGACGAAGGAGAGCTCTGAGTACCTGAAGTATCTCACACAGCAGGCTGTGGCTCTACAGAGAACCATGAATGAGATCTACAAGAACGGATCAAACGCTAGCATAATGCCCCTCAAAGTCAGTCACACCTTAGTTGTCTTGGGCCTCAGTGGCTAAACATTATAATATTTTTTCAGGATCTTTGTTGATGGTTTATTTTTCTCTCTGTAGTTTACAGCACCAAACATGGCCAGTGTTCTGGAACAGCTTAATATCATCAATGGCATCATCTTTATTCCTCTCAGGTGAGTAAAAGTTTACACCGCTTTTAGTCGTCAGTTTAAAGTCAGTCTTTTAAATATTTTGTGTTATAATTGTAGTCCATTTTTACCCAGAGTGAAAAGGCATATTATTTTACAAAAACTTTAGATAAACTTTTTTATATACTGTGTGTATATATATATATATATATATATAACATATGTAACAACACAATGTTTGGTTACATATGTTACATATATATATATAAAAAAAATATAAATATATTTCCATTAGCTGACAAGCGACTTGAAATTGCTATATATGTCAGAGGTTGCACGCCTCTGGAGCAACTAGGGGTTAAGTGCCTTGCTCAGGTACACATTGGTGTGTGTGTATGTATATATATATATATATATATATATATATATATATATTAATATATATATATATATATATAATCATTACTCGAGTCTTCAGTGTTAAATTCAGCTTAGCATTACTGGAATAACTTACATTTTCAAATATATTCAAATAGAAACCCTTTTTAAATTGTAATAATGTATCAATACATTACTGTTCTATACACACACATGCGCATTATATATATATATTTATATTTATATATATATATATATATATATATATATATATATATAATCTCAATTCAAGCCATTGATTTCTTCACACAGCCAAAAAGACCTGGAAAATCTGAAGGCCGAGGTGCAGAGACGGCAGCTGATGCAGGATTCTGGGAAAATTGAGGCGCAGCAGGGTAGTCAGTTAGAGCTGGATGACAAGCTGCCAGTGGATGATTAACAAACCCAACCATACAGCCCCTCTCCATATGAGGAGGACACGATGCAGCAGCCATCTGTTTGAACCTGTGGACCTGAGAACTGAGCTGTCTAATCTAACCAATTCAATTTGAGCATAATGAGGAAGGGAGGACCAGGAACAGGTGACAAATAAAGTGTACAGAGTGTAGTTTATAGCTGTAAAGAGAATGAAAGCAGATGTTTTACACGTGCAATTCAACAACATGACCCCTCGAGGTCTACCAGAGGGAGAGAATGTAGTCCTTCCTCTGTGAGTTTGCAGAGATGAGGCTGGTGGTGACCAAGGAAGACCATGACATTTTATACCAGAGCCTTATCCATCCACCCACCCACCAACCCCATCTAATACCTTCTCATCTGAGCCCAGGATAAACCACAATCCGTCCCAAACCAACCCACGAGTGTAGAGAGATCCTAAAAACATCCTTTTCTGAAAACTCAGGTGATTTCTACACTGCGCACCAGATGAGAGACGTTCAGACATATGAGAATTATGGGCTTAAGAATGTACACTTTAGAGGTCTAGTCTCAGGACCGAATGGTAGTATTGTGCCCCATACGTTATTTCTGTGCTCTCCATGGCTTCTGCCTTTAGACAAAATCAGATCGATGCAACTTTACAGATGCGTGTTCTCATCCAGTCATTTACGATTGGTTGTGTCTGTAAAACGAGGAATCTTTTTGTAAAAGTACACGAGAAGCTATTAGATCTTTCAAGTAAACGTTAATTTAAGCCATGTATGTTTTATAGAAATACATTTGGAAGCTGTATAAAGCTTTGTCATGGGGGTTGGACGGGGAGCTTGATTCGTTTTGATTGAAATACTGATTTGAAATGTCCAGTTTGAATTAGACTGTTGTGTTGAAACTCTTTTTCACTTTAAACGTGTGAATGTGTGGGTGTTTATGTATGTACGTCTCTTTATTGTTGTCCATGCTAGTGCTGAAATGGATTCTGAGGATTCCTCCAAAGCTGCTGCAACAGAACAATATTGTGATGATATTTTTATACATACATTATCGATAACGCATGGACTCATGCAACCTGCTAAGATGAAGATGGTGAAAATGTGCTACTTGTAAAGGTGGTTTTTGAAATAAGATCAATATGTTCTCCAGAATAATTTAGCACCCCGTTCAGGAACTTACGAGCCTCGTGTTTCTCCCTAGCAGTATTTATTGCACTTTCCAGTGCTGAATTTTTGCGTGGTTTTCAAATAGGACCACCAAAGGAGGAATAAGATTGGCTGCTTTGATGCAACTTACCAAAAAAAAAAAAAAGAAATAGAAAAGATTATTAAGAGTGATATGTTTGCTTGTATACATGCTTTGTGTGTGTCCTGCAAATGTCAAAATTGTTGCTGTGTATGAAGCAATATGCTGGAACTAAGTGCACCTTGGATTATGTACATGGATGCAAGGAAACTGCTAGCCTGGTTGTATTTCTCTATAAAACAAACAGTAAAATTGTTAACAAAATGGTTTGTCTCTGAAAAATTGGTGGGGAAAAAAACGATTTTACTGGTAAATGATATTTATGAGCAAGAATATCTAATCGTGTGTGAGAAGTGTGCTTATTTAAGTCAAAATGTCTGGAAACTGTACTTTTTCTAAAATTGTCAATTCATCAATGGCCATCAGTAGATTTTTGCACCAATACGAAAGCTTGGATGTTGGACAGAAGTCATTGAATGTCTACTTCAGTACCCTTAGGTGCCACATGGGTGTGCTGCAGTCAATATATTACATAGATAATGGACATAAACTTTTTTTTTTGATGCATTACATTATAATATATGACCTACATTTGAGACAAAACAAGTGCTGGAATCGAAAGTTGAGTTAAATCGGTATTAACAACCAAAACTTATTTGAAACTTGACTGATTTTCTGTTTCACATGATGGTGGTAGCTTAGTGGTTAAAGCTCTGAGTTGGTAACAGATGCATCTCAAGTTCTGTGTCAAATAAGTATGACCTTTGAACTGAAAGGTTAATTAGAAAATCCTGTGTCTAGTGTGTTCTTGAGCCTGGTACTTAACCTCAGGTTTTTCCTGGGCTGTGGTCTATAAAAATAACAAGTAAACAATCTGCATTCAAGATTGTTAAAAATGATCTTAATTGAATATCTTTATGCTTCTATAGTAGCACATCTCACAGAGAACAAATTGGTAGATTAAAACCGTTTTGAATTTAGCCGCAAAGTCATTTTCATAATATGAAAACTAATCATAATGTTCACTAAATCTGTGACGTGTTCATGTTATGTAGCAAATCAACATGTCCAACAAGATTTCAATAACTGCTTGCATGACAAACCAATTTAATGTAAAAGAGATGTTTTTTTTTTTGTTTTTTGGAGAGGTCTGGGTTTTATTTACACCAGATGTATAAACAAAATGGCAGGTTTTTTCATTATTTTTTTCCTTTCTGAATTTTAAGTGTCTTGAATGTTGTCCTGGGTATAATATTCAAATTACAGTTTAATCACAAAATGTTTCTGTGTGAAGGCCTAACAATGAAAACAAGTTATTTTTTGGAATTTTAAATTGTTTGAAGATAACTGAGAACATTTTTTTTTTAAAAAAAGGTCAGAGACGGCTTAATTCATTTAAATATCTTATGTTAGCAAATGATTATGACAATTATGACACCTGCCACACTCAGTCTGCAGCACATTTAGTTACATTTGCTCTAAAATAATCTGCATAAACCTATTATAAACTAGAACGTACATTTTTTTAATTTATTAATTTAGAGCAATGTAAAGTGCTCAGTCTCTATGTCATCTGGTGTCTAACAAACAGAACCCAGGATGTCTGGATTTCTTTTCCTTTTTTGTTGTTTTGAATTCCCTGTTTTCGACATGAAATATTTGTCATGTCCTTTGTGTGTCTGTTTTGGTTTCTTTAATGAGTGGTACATTAATGTCAGTTCTTCTAAATAACAATCTAATTATTTTTGGTCTGAGTATCCTTTTGTAATAAAATGAATAAAGAAACTAGAAAACAATGTGATTATAGGCCTATTCATTGAAATATTGTGTATGTCTAAACATAGGACACTTTGTTTTCGGTATTGTCTACATTTTCTTACAGAGGAACTAAAGTTTTTATTTATATATAAACTTTATTTAGGTAGCAACTACTAATAGATGTATCAATATTAATAATTTGCATCAGGAGGCTGGGAAGTTACCTTCCAAGCCTGAATCACAATGTTAACTGGTTTGTGCATCTGACTTGAGAATGACACAAGTGACTCTCACAAACGCCACGCGGTCTGATTGTGCCCAGATTAAAGTTCATTGATGTGGGCCATGTAAGAAATCATTTTTCACGGTCCATTTTTGTAGTTATGTGCAATACTAGGCGATGAGCTGAATATTTATTCAAGTAAACGCCTACAGTTTTCGAAAGGAGGGCGTGAGATTGAAGGGCGTGCGCGCGTCCGCCTGCTGAAGTCAGCCCATGCGCGCTCCCGTGCTGTGTAGAGTCGAATGCGGCGCTGCAAGGAGGCAGACCCCGAGACTTCAGCCCCCCTTCTCAACACGAAAATAACACGCATTTCGTCCCTTACGACCGTCGTCTGAGGAGTAACATTCTGCGCTAACTCTGTAAGGTAAGAACGTCCCATTTGTTTCTCCCTTTGTGGTTATGTTGGATAAAAATTCGCCGGTAAAAAAGCTGTTGATGTAATTTTTGCGCCTCCTTTTCTCGGTGTCTCAAAATGGCGGACGCGGCCGTTGGAGGAATACTTCAGCTTCTGTTTTTTCTTAATTGGTCGTGAATGTATCGACAGCTCCAGCAGTGTGAATTGGGTAACAGTATTTATTGCTTTAAATACAAGAAATTACCGGCCCAGGTCTGTTTTAGTGGGTCGTTATAGGTGTATGTTGTCGGCGAATCAACACGTCGTTACATCAATGTCATGTTAGCTAGCAACAGTTGGCTAACGCCCGTGTCAACATAAATCTCTTTTTTATCATCTATAAACGTTAAGTTTAAGGTTGACCTTGCCATATCCACTTCGGTTTGGGTAAATACATAATAGTTACATCATTCATATTGTCGGGTTTTTTTGCATACCGGTTGAGAATAAGGGTGATGAGGGCTGTGTTTCAAACCGTAGTGAACTTCTTACCTAGATAGCATATTTAGGGTTAGATATGATTGGAACTACTAAACAGAAACGTTTAGTATTCAAACGAGCTTCAAATTGTCAAGCACCTTAGTTGTCTTTAAACATAATATGATGCTTAACCTAGACAACATATTTGTGCTATTGCTTCAAGGTTATGGAAAATGAGATGTTTGACATTTATTAAGCTAACGTTATAAAACATGCCGTCATTATGGGTGAGTTAAAGATTTGGACCGGTACCTGTGCTGAGCTGGTCTCAAATGTAGGTCAGCTAATTCTTTGCATGCAGACCCGACACTGCTCATTCCGTTGGGACTCTGTGATGGTCTGTAATGTTGTGATGTGAATGTTATTATCACTACTGCAGTATACTTGACCATCTTTATAACGTTAGTCCAAAGCGGTATGCAACAATAATGTTACATGCACTAATTTAACGACTGCAATGACAATACCTTGCAAGCTCACATAGCCTAAACATGCTGAAGAGGCAGGTGTATGCATGTTTCTTATCAAGGTGTGAATGCTTTGAATAAATGTGGTACCCTGTGTACTTTGGATTTACTTTAATCGTTATGGTTTAAGCTATTGTGCCAAGTTTGCTGTACACTCCCTCTAGTTGTTTGACAGGTGTCATGTATGGTTGCAACTTGGAATCATGTTATAGCTTGGATTAAGTTTTAATATGCATAATACTGTTGAAAAGTTTGGGTTTGGTTAGACTTTTTAATGGTGAGAATAATAGTCTTCTTTCAAAAACAAGACTGCATTTATTTGATCAAACATACAGTAAAAAACGCAATATTAATCGCTGTGTGATGAATAAATTTAGTTTCGATTTAGCTATTAAAGCTTTAGAAACTTTAATAAGAATCAAAAGACAGCAGTGTTTTATTTGTTTATTTTTATTACTCGATTTCTCTAGTAGGCTTTTATCTAAATAAATACTATGTTAGATAGACTTTTTCCTGTTATATTTGTTTGTAATTTTCTTCTTTGGTTTTACTGTATTACTGTTTGTACCTTCAACAATTGGACTTTTTTTTTTACTGATTAGTCTCAGTATTAGTTTCTGCAGTGATACCAAAATTGGTATCAAGGATTGTGATTTCACTGGTATCTAAAATTTTCATAGCATATTAGCAACCTTATTTCCAACAAAATATACTGTTTTAAATCGCTATCAAGGAAAACGTAGATAACCATGATGATTTTATGTTATAGATTAATACAAATCTTTTTTACATTAAATGTCTTGACTGTCACTTTTGATATATTTAATGCATCCTTGCTGAATAAAAGTGTAAATTTCTTTAAAAATGATACAAAAATGTTTTAATGTACTGCTCAAGTTAGTGATATTCAGCTCACGTCTGGTCATCTTTTGAACTCTGTGCCATTTAGATTTGCTGCTACTCAACATTCCTTTAGTGGAATTGTTTTGTGATCCTGCAATTCCATTAAGGGAATGTGAGAAATTTGTACAAGTTTAAGCTTTTGGCCGTCTGTCTTTGCCAGCTTGCACAATTTCAGAAAGAGGGATGTTTCCTTTTGCCATATTGAATCGACAGACTTCCAGGCCTGTTTTTTGGGTTTGAGATGCACAGAAATGATGGAAACAGATTACACTTTGCTTTTTTTTTCTTATCATGCAACATTTGTGCTATATTAGTCTAGCCTAATTCCTTGTTGAATATCTCTCATTATCTCTTTATACTAATAAACAAACAGCGTAAACCAGAATACAGCAGATGCTGGATTTCTTTGTTTTATTCTTTTTCTTAATAACATGCTCTTGTTAGTGCTCTACATTGGTCTTTTTATAGCAGTAACGGATAATCACTACTGGACTGTTTTGGCTCAGTTGAGTGGTTCGGCTGCACACAGTCAGACGGTTGCTAGAGACCCCTCCAAGCCCTTGACTGAAATAACGTAGGATAATTGTGTGTTTGTGGAGTCCCAACAGGCAGTTTGTAAGGACTAGGATGGAGGTGGTGTGGCATGAAGTACTGTTACTGTGGGTTTGGTTTGCTCACTGGATGTGCGTCTGTAAAGAAGCAGCCATAATGTGTTTCGGTGCCAGTGGGGATCAGTAATGCATTCACCATGGCAACTAAAAGCTCCACTGTTTGATGTGTGAAATGTAGATTTCAAGATGGTGGTCAGTTGGAAGGATCAATAGCAATTTGTCCCTGTTTTTGATTCGGTCTACATGCTGAAATGGACAGGATTATATGTTAGGGCTCAGTTTGGTATGAAGTATGACTAAGGGCCTCAGTCTAAGGCCTGTGAGTTTGAGAATGTATAGGCTTATAACTACTTATACTGCTTATTTGTAGCCTGAACCTGCTTCTCTAATTTTCAAAGATTACAATTGGTCTTGTAGAAGTCTCAAAGCACTTTCTCATATGAAATTGTAGTGAGAAGCAATAAATGTTGTGCCTCTAGTAAATTGAGTCTGCATGAATTCAATTGGATTCCCGCACCTGCTGTTAATGTTTTGCATGACAAAGACTGAAAAAGCTACTATAACTTTACATGTTCTGTTTTTAACAGTTAAAAGAAAAGCAGTGGTTGATGGAAGATAAAGAGCTTTTCTTGCTCTGCATATAATTCTCATTCCTGTCATGGGCATCTTGTCCAGCTGCCCTTGCTGTTAAGAGAAAAAATGTCTTGTGCACTGTGCATCACATGTAACGTTGCTGGGATTGGCAAGCCTGCTGAGGCTGTCATGATATGGTGATTTGATTTCTGCTTCCCTGTATTTTTCAGTGATTATCTGATTCGTTTTAATGACAGGCCTGTCAGCATATCAGAGCCTCTTGAGTTGTTCATAGTTCAAGTGGTGCTTGCGTTCTGGCAAATTTACAGAGACACATTTGGCTCAGCAGGTCAAATACTGATAGTTATAAAGTCTGTTCTCTTACTCTTGTTAATAATATTTTGTTTGAAAGCACTTCAAGACATTCAACTGCTATTGTTTTTATGGGTTCACATTCACTTTAGTTCCAGGACAGAGGGGAAAAAAGTTAGTCTGAAGCCCTGGTCTAATGTATTAATAGGGCCACCAGAATGTAACCAAACTAAGCACAATGAGTAAAAGGCTATAGTTTATTGTAAATCATACATAATTGTAAATCATGATGATATAATGATTTTGTTCAAGGGGATCAGTAACCAAATATTGATAATGTGGAAGTTACTGTCTTTTGCCTTGGCATGACTTCTCACTTTTTGCTGACAATACAAAGGCAGAGTACAGTAACTTTAAAATAGTGGTCAAAAGTCAAGTTTGAGATCAAAATTTTGTTACAAAGATATTTATTACTTAAAC